>JAWWEE010000122.1:56396873-56410430 GCA_035221455.1 Xenops minutus | reverse complement strand
AAGAAAGAAAGAAAGAAAGAAAGAAAGAAAGAAAGAAAGAAAGAAAGAAAGAAAGAAAGAAAAGAAAGAAAGAGAGAAAGAAAGAAAGTAAAAGATTGCAAACCACGATTTATCTTCTATTTGAAAAAACATCTGCAGAGCAAAATGAGCCTCTTGATGCCGGAATTGTCATCAATGATGACTTTGACAAAATGAGCAATACATAATTTGCTAGCTCCCTTGCGAAGCTGAAACAGATTGTTGAATAAAACACTGGAGGAGATGCATATGGGGTGAGTAGACCAGCTTTGAATATGAACATATGCAGGTGGTCATTTAGTAGTGATTCTAAGAGGCAGGACATCCCTAATTTGGAGGGTCATTTGCATTTGGAAATGCTCAGTGATAAATAGTGATGTATTCCCAATAGTAAAACAGGACTGATACTGCCAAAACTACATCTATTTCTGTTCCAGGGTAACTTGAACAAACCAGACAGCCCAAGGCAAAACAGAGAGTGGTTTACACTCCAACAAACCTGCCATTAGTGGTGGGTTTGCAGAATATAGATTAGTAAGATTTGAAAAAGTGCTTTCTGAAAAATAGAACTTCTTAACTCTCTGGTAAGAAATGATGGATTTTTTGTAAGGCAGGCACAGCAGCTGTATTGGCTTAAAAGCTCTGTAAAATACACAGTCTTCAAAAATGTTTATCACAACATCCGATTTTGGGTAAGGACACTACTCTGAATTCTCAAATTGTTCACTTCACCATCAGTCACTTGACAGAAGATGCAACATGCAAATATATATGTTCCTGTATCTTTCTTACTCCTCTTCTTGACTATATGCGTATACTGTTAGTATCATGAGATACTATTTTAAGAATATCTTTAAAGAAATTGTGCACTTATCACATATAAATTTATGCTTGTTTGAAGAGGGGTGGCATATGATCATTTTGACTTACATTCCATTGCATTCAAAGTACTTCCCTGTGTCAGCCAAATTAATTAAAATGTTCCATTAAGGAATTCTTAATCTACCCATCAAGAAAGGTTTTTCTGAGATGCTGCTCCTGCAAAAACCTTTTCTTTGTTTAAAGCCCCCAGTAGATGTTCTGATTGCCTTCAACACCAATGAGATAAAATGACATTGTGAGCTTTTTGGGACTGAGGACATTCTTCCAGTTTGGACAGAGGATGATATCTGAAGGCCTTACTTCTGACTAGGACCTTCAGATATTAGTGTGCTATAAATAACTAATGATGATGTCAGCTTGGGGGCACTTAGCAATGTGTAAGAGCATGTAGCTCCTTCAGCAACCATAGTTCTGTAATCTCAGCCTTTTAGCGTATTACCTCTAAAAGAACAAAACTTCCTCTGGAAGCTTCATTTCCATTTAACCAACCTTGTCCTTTTTTCAGATACACTCCCCTTGACATGTGTAAGGGAAATACCCCAATGAAAACTTGTTCAGAATCGTTAATTACCTTTGATCAGACTCCTTCCTCCATAGCTTGGTTAATAGTGTAGATTGGAAAAAATAACAGCCAGATCTGTTATCCCAGCAATTATTGAAAAACAAAAGTGACAATTTGCTTACTTGCCTGAGAGATCAAACAGTAAAACCCTAATTTCAGTCACTTGGCACTGGATTTTATATATTGAAACTGGCAGGCACACTTTATCCAATGTCCAAGCAGAAATGACCTCAGGCTTTCATGGACTACAGCACAATATTCTCAGAATCACTCTGCCTACTGACTGCCTGGCTTTAAGGGGACTCCTCTTTTTTTTCTTTTTCTTTTTTTTTTTTTTTTTTTTTTGAGTCCATGTTTACCATACATACATGTAATAAGAAATAAAGTGGGGGGGGGGGAAGAAAAGAAAAAGTGACATAATGAATCATACATTGTACAAGTACAGTGTAGTGTGACTTGACACTGAATGTTTAATAGCCCATCCTTAGAGACAGTGGAAAACTACAGTAATTGAAGAAGGAGGAATATTTGACTCTTGAGTAAGACTTTTTATGAACACTATATAGTTCATAGTACACTAGGGATCTTTTAAATGCAGTCCATTGGTGTATAGTAGGTTTACCTCTTTGACAAATGATTATTTTACCACATACTTAGATCAGAAACTTTTACTACTGCAGATGAGCAAAGACAAAAATCTGCAAAGCATTCTCATTGCCCCTTTTTGTGTTTCTCCCTTTCTTGGATCTATTTTCCATGTTGTCTTTCAGGTAAAAAAAAAAAAAAACAAGGAAAAAAAAGCTTCAGGACTAGTGTGAGTCAATTCAATTTGTTAAGATCAGCATCATCAGATTTTCTTCAGTATAATAATAAGATGGTTACTTTACAGACACCTGCATTTCCTCTATTGACTGCACTCTGAGGCTGAAGCATGGACCACTTAATAGCAAATTAACTAAAGAGTTCACTAACTTTATCCTATAACTCCTACCTATGGGAGAGGTTCTTAGTTCATTGAACTTACATAAATATTGAAAGATTTTTGTCTACAAACATCTCTGCTGGCTAAATGCTAAAAATTACAATTTTTTACCTCAGAAAGGAACAGAAACCTGAATACATTAAAGAGGTCTTCTGCAGAAAAATGGATCATTAGAACTGCTTTGCACAATACAGTTTCTTTTAAAGCCCAGTGATTCACAAGTCTGTATATACACAACTAAAAAAGTTGTCTGATGATTATATCATTTGGAAATCACAGTACACTCCATTAATTACCCTCTCTGATGAAAGGAAGGGTGAAATTTGTTATAGAATCGGACCACAAGATAGAAAGTCCCAGGCATCCATTATATAATTTAGTCCTGACATAGCACATTAAATTCTGAGAAAGGAAGGCCATTTTACTGTAAAGTCAGCAAAATGCCACAGAACTAAAACCCTGCTGCCTGCATACCACTAACCATATCTACAGTGAATAACTACTCTAACGATCACGTTGGTATTAATGCTACAAGAATTTTACAGTGGTTTGTGCTTTCACTTCAGCCTCACACAGGCATTTATGTTGCTCCAGCAGACATTTTAAGCTTTGACTTTTTGGTGAAATATTAAACCTTCTATTTACACCATCATGCCCTTTCAATCTGCGACCTGGTACACTAAAGGCACACCTGTTGAATGAACATGCCCTCCTGCTACCCATTCCCAAATCTGTTTGCCAACCAGGGGAGCAAACACACCGGTGTCTGGCCTGGGCTGTGCCACACCAGTGGCCTGGGGAGCAGTGTGACTCACAGATTTTAGAAGAGAGTAATTTTTAAGCCCCAGCACTGACCACGTGGCTTCAGCCAGAAAACAGGAAGATGAAACCAAAGTCCTATCCTTTCCCTGCTTCAAGAGAGGAAAAAAGTTAAAGATGGCTTGTCCCTAAATGCATGGCAGAACAACATCAAATTCCATATTTGTTACTGATTTCAATGAGAAATTAAAGACCTTTTTGGTTATAGCTCCTCGTGTCAAAGTCCTAGTGCTCAAAAATGAGATCACAAGAGGCAAAGACCTTCCCTGTTTCCTTGCACAGTCCCAACCAAGGTGCAGCCCAGAGTCAGAAAGGGGAACCCTATTAGATTTGCTCTGTGCAATTAATTCATTTCTGCAGTGGCATCTAGTAAGCAGCAGAAGAATGGATTTAATGATTTTTGCCATGTTTATAAACTGCCCAAGAACATGCTGGGTGCTTTGGTCACCCCTTGAGTTTCTGGACTTACAGCCTTTGCTATCCTAAGGCTGTGTTTTTCCCTCTCACAGTTGGCTGCACAGCATGGAGCAGCTCAAACAGACTGCATTCAGCTGGGTATTTACTTAATTTACTTTTTCATACAACCTCTGATTTTAGTAAAATTATGAATAAATTAGAAAGGTACCACATGGCTTTCCCACAAGAACAGCACACATTCTCCTACTATTTCAAACCCAGTGATCTCTTTCTGTCGTAAGGTTCACTCTGCAGCATCAATATCTGACAACCGGTCAGCTCAAAGTTCAAAGATCAAAATGAGACCATGTGGGGGTCAGTTTGAGAACAAATGCAGTACAGTAATGTGGACAGTATATACTAAAACAACAAAGAGAATATTTGTTTTCAGTGTGCTATTTGCTGAGCAAGGTTTTATCCAAATCCATTAAAGAGCACAGCTAACAGCACTGCTGTGGCTAAGAACACCCTTATGTGATTCTACTTCATTATGTGTTAGCCCTAAGAGGGCTCAGTAGACTAAACAAGTACAGCTATACTGGGGGATGAAAGGATCAGAGATCAATTTACAGGAAAAACAAATTTTCCTGTATCTCCTCCTTCTCAGACACAGGTGATTAGACACTGCATAAGGCACTTCACCTGGGATGCCAGCTAACATCAGCATCCTGCTATACACCCCACTTAGTTCATCCTACAGATCATAACCTCAGCAACTGAAGTTCATGATTTCCCAGCAGCCATTAAGGCTCCCCTAGCACTGACTAGTAAACTGGTGGTTAAAAAATGCTTCTGATTAGTGTTGTCTGTTCTGTATCATCACAAAAAGGCATGATTTGCACGAGCAAAACCCTCTTTAGCTCAAGTATCTATCCCAATAACCTCCCAAAGTCCACAATGGCCTTTATACAGCTTTCTTCTGCTTTAGTAGGAAGAAAAGTCCATAAGCTCGGGGTAGTAGAGGAGCTGGATGGCTCAGAACTGACCTTCTTCTTCCCATAGAAAGGCACACACCTTAAACCTGTATCACAAGTTTGGAAATTTTCTGCCTTTTAAAGAGTTTAGTTTTTCAATATGTTTTTCAACAGACAATGTTTCTTTGTAGAAGTTTTCCTTGCTGTCTATCTAAAAAAGTTGATCTTTTCTGCTTCTCCTAGATAATGTTATTTGATTTTTTTTTAATTGAAGGGTCATCCTTGGCAAGAAAAGAAAAAGAAAGAATCAGAAAAGAGAGAGATGCCAAATGCTAGTAAGCATTTAATCGCAGCACTCCCTGCCAACAATAAAGGTATATTTTACTTAAGAGGTCTAGGAGAAAGTTATTTTTGAAATATCTTTTTACAGCGCAACCTGCAGTGAAAGCCTTCTGAATTTATCACCTTTTTCTTTTTTTTTTAACAGAGCTGTTTCTACCCGAAATTCTTAAAAACAGCTGAGTAACAAGTTATCAAGGTTGTTCATGCTAACAACATAGATAAAAATTCTTGAATGGATCCTTGCAAGAGATGTATTCAATTTAGCAGTTTATGTTCAGCATCGAAAAGTTAAGGTCTATGTTACAAACCAGTCTTGCTTCTGTCCTCTCCCCTCATCTGCTACCTTCAGAGGAATACACCATGAAAGTGTAAGAAAGGTATACCTTACACTCAGAATAAATTAGTTCTTCCCTTGGTGATAATCAAGGCTGGTCAGTAGAATATGTCCTATCGTCCTTTGATTTCTGGAACTTGCCCAAAAAAATAACCACATATAATGGCTCCAAATGTATTACACAAGATTCAGGGAAGTCTTATCAAAACCAATTGAAGATGTTCTCATGAGGATTAAAATCTTAGTGCTAGTCCTATTCATTCAAAATCTTGTGACAGAGTTGTCACTGCTTCATACTGGAAATTGAAGTGGGCTTTGGGGCATCTCCCTTATTCAGTGAATGTGGACAGATTCACAATAGCTGACAGGCTGAAAAATCAGTGTTACTGGTGTATTCCATAAGCACCACACACAGTGGTGATTGACCTACTTCAGTGCTCCTGTGAATATGAATGAAGCATTCTCAAATCCTTAAAATGCTGCCAAACATATCTGTGACAGGGTACATCCCTTTCATTCTGTGCCAGGATAGCAACCTCGATCCTCAGGACTCACAAAATAGCCTCTAAGATTTTCATATGCATCCTCATGAGTCAATTTAATCTTGTCTCAACCATTATAGTTTATCAATACCGAAATTAATAATTTTTATTTTAAAATATTTGCATGATGTCTGGAAATAACAGTAATTATTTTTGAGGGACTACAAGAAATGGGGGAATATTAAACAGGTTGCAATGTTTACCTCTAAGTAAATATCCTTTGATAAACGAATGCTAATATTCTAAAACATGGCTACTCTGAAACTTGCTATGAAAACATGTTAAAATCAGCAGCGCTCTTACATCTGTATCCCAGAGTTGCCCTTTGAAATCATTCCTCGTGGGAAGCTATTATTCTGTAGAAACCTTCCTGAAAGCTGCTCCCACACAAGCTAAATATATTGTGTAACACAACAGTGCAATTACAACAGTGAAAAGCAAACAGAGACTCCAGCACTCTCCCATGTGTTGCTCCCCGTATGCTCTGTTCTGTGTCATGGCCAGCTACTTGTTGCTGGCATTTCTTGACCCCTTCCTGTTTTCAAGAGAACTACCATTGCAAAACCAACCAACACCCCTGTACGGGAGAGCCCTGTTCACCACAGTTATAACTTACAAGTCAGTCACGTGGGCTTCCCAGCAAACAGTGACTTGGCTCTGCCTTTGAACTCCCAACTTGATCCCAGAAGCAAAGTTAGCTTTCTGAAGCCACCATCTTTTGCCAGTTTTGTTGGAAAACTCTGCACGTAGCTTGTGAGACAGAGGGAAAGGGGTCTTGATTTGGGGGGACTTTTCCCATCGTAATTCCTGCAGTAAAATCCATTAAAAGATTTTTCTAATCAATGGCTTCTACCAAGCTTCATTTTTGTTTGTTGTCTGCTGAAACACAAAAAGTAGAAATATATATTTTTAGTCAAAAAAGGAACTAATTGGCTGCTTTAATGCAAAATCAAACACCTTTTATAATTGCTTTATGTACACATAAAAGTTCCCTGCTAGCTGTGACAGTGAAGCCTGTATTTTATCTGCATCATCTGCTGCTTTTGAGATCAGAGGATTTCTGACTCAAACCACATACCCTCTGTCTCAGTATCTCTGTGCATGTATATTACTATTTTGTCTTTCATATAATCTAACAATCTTCTGAAGATGTTATAATTGTACCTTAAGCATCTACATTATCTGAGTGGAAAAACCCTGTAAAATGGGTGAGGGTGGAAATATTCTATTTCAAAATCATGTTTCACAAAGTTCAGTTAATTTATATCTCTGAAAGTTTCTTCTTTCTTGTCTTTCCATATGGGCATCTTGGTCTATTTATCCCTTCCGAAATAACACAGCAGGTTTCCATCATTGTAAGTTGTAAACACTTGCTCTTGAACACCATTATGAGGTAAGCAAGCCTTACTATATGTAATGCATTGCAATGACTAACATCTGTAAGGTGAATGCTGTATGTCTTGCCAGCATCATTTAGTACAATCCTAGTTGCAAACATGCTAGATGTACACCTTTTTAATTTCCTTTCTTGGAAGTGACAGCTTATCCTTCTTACAACTGAAGAACTAAACATCATTTGACCCAAGCATCTGTGAAGAGCTGTTCAGATAAAAGATCCACAACAAAGTCATTCAGTACAGTTGTACTACGAATTATTTTTCCAGTTAGTCATTTTCTGTTTACCATAAGGGAAACAACTCTTCGGTTTTACCTCCTGGTTTCTAGGCTACCGTAAGGGTTTAATATTGGGCATTCTGTAGAGGCTGGTCATAAGGTGGCAGTCATCACAAGATGACAGCCCCTAAACTGACTTACAGAGATGGCTGGAGTTGTTCCTAACAAATGGCATTACAAGGAAAAGGAGTTTTGCAGGGCACAGCAACAAGTTTTATTAGCTATCCAAGTCCTAGGATCTGTCACATGGAAGCCGGAGTGAGCAAGCTGGGTGAAGTAACAAGGCATTGTCCAAGCCTGCAGGGAAGCAATTAGGAAGGCCAAAGCTCAGCTGAAGTTAAAACTAGAAAGTGATCTGAAAGACAAGAAGGAAAGCTTCCACAGCACATTATCAGAAAGAGTAAAGCAAAGGAAAACAGTAGCATGCTGTGGGGCTGAGGCCCTGATGACAGCAAAAAAGAGGACATACTCAATGCTTTCTCTGCCTCAGCTTTTACTGATAAAGTGTGCACATACACCTCTTGGCTTTTAAAGCCTTGTGAGAGACCTCAGGAGTGAGGCATTACATGAAATAGAGAAGAGTAAATTTAGAGATCACTTTAGCAAATTGGACATTGATGGGATGGGATGCTGTGAGTGTCAATGGTGCTGTGGGAGCTGACCGATGTCATCACAACCATCTTCAGAGGGTTGTGGCACTCAGAGAAAGTTCCTGATGTCTGGAATAAGGCCAACACTGCATGTCTCTTTCACAAGGGCAAGAAGGAGAACCTGAGGAACAAGAGAGCAGCCATCCTCACCTCGGTTTCTAGGAAAGCAGTGGGAGCAAAGTCTCCTGGAAGATATATCCACCCACAAAAGGGAACAGAAAGTGAGAGGGAACAGTCACACTAGATTTACAAAGCACAGCTCACACCTGACCAAGCCTAAAATGACTAAATGTCCTCTATGCAATATTGTGCAGATGTGGTCATACTGCTGTGTCCTGAGTGTTGAAGCAGTTGACGCCATTTCGGGTAAATGGTCAGAGCTCCAGGGCACAGTGTCTATAAAAAAGTGAGTGCCCTGGACTTCCTTGACCTGTAGTTCAGTGGAACTGTGCAGGACAGTGGTTCTGATCTGTGCCTATGGCTATTCATCTGGCAAACCCTATAAAACATGGTTTAGAAAATTGTTTAAAACTGAGCTGGTACTTGGTTTTACTTAGTTTAGGTTCATATATTTCATTTCAGTAGGATTTGTAAATCAGCTCTGCATCTTTGGTAACTTTATTCCAGTTTTTGTAATGGGGTATGTCCAGGCAAAGCAGCACTTCACTTTTCCCTCTATACTCAATATGGTTTTCAGTTGCCATCCTCACACATTTTTAAAATTGTTCAGTAGGCTTCATATTCACATCTGGGTTAATTGTTCTGCAATGAAGTTGAAGTGGCTAACCCCAGCCTTGCCACCTGGTGGTGGTACCCAAAGAAAAGAGGGAATTTTACACTTTTAACAAAATGAAAGGGAAAGGCTGAGCTGCCTATTCCTTCCTCTGCAAAGACTTTCTTTGTAGATCTTTTCAGCCTTGGTGTCTTCAGCTTCATGCACCTTAGCAGATACCTCCTCATTCATACCCTGTTGTTATTATCTGTGCCCCTACACTCCTGCTGTGGTGAATATATGCTCTGTGAAGATGTACAGCTGTGGAGTTGCTGGAAAGCCTGGAAACACATGCTTGTTTTCCACTAGCCTTTGGAAACTTTTTCTTTATTTAATGAAAGTTAGGTACTTTGGCATTTTCAGATTTTTATTCAAGGCTTTGTAAGTCTTCTTTCCTTATCAACAGTCACTTTCCAAATCTGTTATTGCAAATTTGTAGACTTCAGTTAATCTGAAATGCAGCTAGAAAAATGATCAGACATATCTTAAACAATTCCCAATTTATGAAATGAATTAACTCTATTACACAGTATGAAATCTAGCGCCTTTCTGGCTCTATAAATGATGAAACAAGACTGTTATTTTTAGTGTTTTCATATGGCTGTGCACAAAATATTCCTGTAGAAATTAGGGAACGATTTGCAATAATATCAATACTGTAAATGCAATAATACATTATAATCTTACTTTTCTAGATCTTCCTCCCTGCGCAGCATCCCAAAGCAAATTACAATCGATACAAAGCTAAACTTAGCACTGTTATGTCTGCCAAGTGATGGCCAGATGCAGGGGCAGACCTATCCAATTTAAGGACTCTACAATCTAGTGATACAACTCTGTGTGTGTTCATCCTTTGCATTCCTGCAGGAGCAGCTCAAAACAGAGCCGTCAGCTGACTCAGCCTTGCTCTTGCTTGATGCCAAGGAGAGTTTTGTCACTGATTTCAGAGGGGACACGCTTGAAGCTTACCATGACGGAAAAAAAAATTCAAGGTTGAATTTTCTGAGAAACAGCACAGAAAATTCTCTTCTCAACCCAGATCCATGATCCTGCTATATATATATTAGAAGTCCCAGGCCACAAGACTACACGTAAACTATTTGAAGTCATTAGGTATATAACCAGAAATTTCTAAGCAGATGAAAAATAGCAGAGATTGGGCCCCCCTGAAGTAATTCCTGTACCAGGATCCAATATGACTGATTCTTCCTAGTGGCAAGATCTCAGAAAGGTATTTTTCAAGTGACTTAGAAAAAACACTGCCAGTTCATGACCCAAATGAATAAAACCCATGGAAATTTGCTGTTTCCTAATGGATGTGCCCTACAGGCCCTATCTATACCCTTAACTAGTGCAAATCAGTATAATTTTTGAAGCCAATAAGGTCTATAATGATTTATACTAGCTGAGGATTAGGGGTGTGATCAGTAGTACCTAAAAGGCTTTCATTTTAAAAATGCCAAAAAAAGATTTAATATTTTATGGCTTTTCCATTTTTGTGCAAGAAATTTTAGAATAGGGAAAGAGTAACTGAAGGCCCCATTACAATATCCCTTACAGGAGATTACAGTGTCATTGTCTGACAGAGGTGTCACTGCTATTCCACTGAAGAAATTCAGGATTCATTCACCTTCAAAAACAACCCTTACCCAGCAGGATGCTTACACTACACAAAATGATACTGTGTTTAACTAATTGGTTCACTATACAGAAGAAACCAATGCAGTGATTATAAAAAGGGATCTTTTGTATACTAAGTAGAGCTAGCAAAGGTAAGAAACATAAGCAGCATTCATAAAATTCTAAAGGCACTGAAGAGCTTTATCAGTGAAATCGGTTAACAAATGACATAGTACATCATTCCTGAAGATGTAAAGCATGCAGTTCTCCTTCCAAGTCAGGCTCATAAAACATGGAACTGCTGAGTGATATTTCTTCACTGGTTAAAGGACAATGGCATGGAGCTCTCTTATTCTCCGAAGCAAAATAAGAATAGATGTGTGTGTAGAAAAGGAGCAAAACAACTCTTTGTGTTGAACCTTACCCCAAGCCTAGTGACACTACCAGAAGACCACCAAGTACCTGAGCTTCTGTGGGAAGGGCAAAGAGAAGGCTCAATTTTCAGCATTAAGATTTTGAATTCTGTAGAAGAAAAATGAGTTGGGATTTATTTTTCTCTATTCCAACTTCACAGGTGCATTTATAAGCAATGAGAGGGAAGAATGAAGACAAAATGCCTAAATTAATTTAGTAGTATTTTGAACCAGTTTTTTACAACCAGAAGTAATTTTAGAAAGTCCAGTGCAATGGCAGCAAACCACTAGAGTAGAGCCATGATTTCTTTGTTGAAAAGTGTTGGTTGCCTTCTCATCAACAGACTCAACATCTTGCAATGTTTGGGTCCAGTGTTAACATGAATTGTGAATGAAAATATTGACTTAGCTCCAAAATATTTCCAGTTGCATTGAAGAAGGATGTCTTATAGCTGCCAGAAGAAATCCTGTGAGAGCCAGGAAACAGTTTTGATAAATTAGCAAAGTCAGTTTTCAGTATTTTTGTTTTAACTTGAAAAAGGTTTGCTGCCATATGCATTTGTACTTTGGCAATGCTTGCTGACAGAACAGAGGCTGTCTTGGCATATCATTTGTAGAAGCAAAATAGATTTGGCTGTCATTTCCATAGTAAGCATAATTCATATTGCAGTGTCTAAAAAACATATGGAAAGGGAGGATGTCAATATGAGATTAATATGCCTTAAAAGAGCTTGTAGGAGCCTTCCAATTAAACAGGTACAGGGCCAAATGAAGTTGTAATATGAACAACTACTCTTCCACCCATTGTAATGACATTTGTTTTGTGTTCAACTAATGAATGGGTTAACTAAGTAAGCTACTTTGAATATGTGGGGCCCAGTTTATCCACTCTTGCAAAGCTCATACCATGTAATGCAATTAACCTAAGCAATTCATATCAAAGACAGAGCAATAAAAAATGAATGGCAGAGGAGTCTTAACTTTTATTTATTCCTAGTGTGTGCATGCAGTATTTTGCCTGGAACTGTTAGTGGTTTCAACTGGTCTGTCCAGTAGCTACCACTGGGAAAATACCAAACCCAAGTTTATATAACCTGCTCCTTATTACAGGTAGGGAGCCGATTCTTTATATTACACAACTAAAGTTTGTTCTGTTTCCAGATAATATGGAGGAAGAAGAAAGTGAACAATGTACCTGCCTACAAAGTTTCATGTATAGAACTTTTGATATGAATAAGTATACGGTCCCTTTATGTTTATATTGGGGCTTACGAATCTAAATCTCCTTCATATTTGTGTGAACAACTGATGTCAATTGTTATACTGATATAAATAATTGCACTGATATGAAGAACCTTAAGACCACAATCTCATGGCTGGCAGCAACATAGAGCCAGGCTCATACTAGTTTAGAGTGAAACAGAACTTACTGTAAAATGCTCTTGCGCATAGTTGAGCACCATGTTTTTCTGCCAGCAGAAACAGGTGAGGGTACAAATGAGAATCAGGACAACATATATAGATGTATAATTTACAATTTCTTCGTTGTCTTTTAACTGCCTGTACTCTTTAATCTAACTGCTTTTGCAATGTACAAGGATTAATAATGCAAAGAAATGGGCACAGATGACATTTCATAGCACTGATGTCTGGCACACTAAGATTATGTATTTCAATAAAATGCAAGAGCTGGTTTTCAAAAAGCAAACGTAGATAAATAAAATGTGAGCCCTATATCCCCACCTCAAAATGTTAGTAATGTTATTCAGCTTTTACATGCAGGCTAGAAATCAAACAAGTTGGACTTGTGCTATAACTGTGCTGTAAATTTTCATTTTTAAGTTTATACATAGGGCATGTTAAGAGCAAGGAAAAGCTGAAAAAAAAACCTGCCACATTTCACAAGTGTGTCAACTAGGAAACTTGGGCCCACTTTCAGAAGTGAATTAAGCTCTTGGACAAAGCACCTACCTGCTGTGCAAGCTAATTATGTCTTTAAGGATCTTCATGCTAGTGTCTCCATTGGTAAAGATACAGAGGGGTAGTTAGAAGAACTTTTAAAATGCCTTGGTGTTAAAAGCCCTGAACACTATCAATATCTAAATACCTTTAAAGATCATGTTGCCCAAGTCACTTCAGGAGCTGTAACAAACTTCTCAGTTATGTAGGGCTTTTTCTAGAACAGTTTTTGAAACCTTTAGTTTTCAACTGTTACTTCTAGGTTCCCTGTAAAACCTAAAGGATAAATATTACACCATGCTTCTTGGTTCCATCAGGCTGTCCAAGCCACAATTTAAGTCAAGGAGAAAGTAAAAGTTAAGGTCTAGTTGTCTGAGTACTTTGGCGTCTAATCCTAGGATGATGGGAGGTGGTCACCTCCACTTCCAGTTCTCAGATACATGCCCTTTCTTTGTATTGTTGTCGTAAGGCGGATGGGAAAAAACTTCCCAAGACAACTTTGTGTGGGTAGAGTAGAGAAGAGTTCTTTTACTTATAGGGTTTTGGGGTACAGAATATAAAGGAGTATAAAAGAGTATAAAAGAGTACAACACGTGTTGACAAGTAACAGAGAGAAAA
>JAWWEE010000122.1:56315272-56396773 GCA_035221455.1 Xenops minutus | reverse complement strand
GAGGTTGTTAGCTGCTCTGAATGCAAGAAACTACATAGAAGTATAAAAATCTACAAATTCATGAAAACCCTACGGCATCAGTATTAAGTATCTAATTCCTCTCTGCAAATGTAGATCAACCATTTTAGAACTCCACTACTAGTGCAGAGGAAACCTCACTGTTCCCTCACTTTCTTTCTCTCACTTAATTAGCACACAGCAGCTGAATGGAAAGTGTAATTATGACAGTTACAAACAGAAATTAAGAATGTCAGGATAGTCTAGTCAGGTAGAGATGAATAAAATGAAAAGCTTTGCAAGACAGCATCATATTAGAAAAAGCAATTTTGTCAAACTCAAATTTTCGTTCTAAAGTGGAGCTAAAATACTGTTCAAATTGTTGGTGTTCCTATGCAGCAGAAACTGTGAGTTTGGACGAGGCTATTAAGACTTTATTTTTAAGGTCTGTCGTCTGCAAGAACTGTTATATTTTGCAAAAGCATTGTGTAGAAGTTGAATAAGAACCAGCCATTGATTAAAAAAAGCCACATTCATCCTGCCACACCTTAATGGTATTTGAAGGTTTCCATGCAAGCTCTGAAACAGTATAATCCTCATTAATATGTAAAAACTTTAGTTCCCAGAGATATATTATTTTAGGCCAGGAAAAAAATAATAAAAAAATCCATCAAATAGGAAAAATAGGTAACTTATTACTGTAATACTTACAGAACTTATCTTAAAAAAACCCCACCTGGATTCTGTAAATCTTCATAAAAACAGGAGAACTAGAAAAACAAAAATAACATTTTGAGGATAATACTTTGCTGTGTGTTGGACCAAATTAGCTTTCACTTTGCATAAAAATAGAACACATAAGTTTTATACTTGATTTTACAACATTCAGCAAAGGGACTACTTATCACAATCTTGACATGGAATAACAGTGGCAAGAAGAAATAACTACCTAAAAGTTTGCTGCAAGTGGATATTCACTTCATAAATGCCAGAAATATGAAAAACAGAAGTGCCTGCAGAACATTCACACAGCCCTGAATCCAAAGCCACTGCAATTGAGAATTGATGCTCTGTTTATTGTTCTGGTTTTGTGTATCTACATTGTGAAGCAATGTGAACCACCATCCTTGCTGTACATGCTCCTTATTGACTGGAGAATATAAGCTAATGATACTACCAGTAGGAAGCTTGAAATTCACTGCTATCAAAATTTCAGCTTCACAAAAAATGTAACACTCGTGCCTGTGTGTGGAACTAGAATATATATCAAATTTTAGTAATTTAAAAATCTTAGTCTCCTTTGATGAATGCAAAATAAATCAATATGACAGGAAATGTACTTCCAACAGACCTGACTGAAAACTGCAATGATGGGTGTGAGAAAAAGCAGTCTTCATAGTCAATCTATCTGGTGAAACATGACCTCCCCTAGAAGATATCATTATGCTGTGTCTAATGACTCTCAGTGTTAGAGCTTCTTCAAAAATCTACAAAAGTGGTTTCCAGTGACCAGCAAGGGACTAACCCGCCGGTGCAAACTCAGTTCTTCATCAAAGACCTCAAATACTCCAAAATGTGCAGGCTGATATCTGCCAGCAGCTGTGCCAAAATTCCCTGCTCCCAACACCAGGCTGTTTTGCTCTTTTCCTCCCCTCTTTCTTAGTACAAGAAGGAGCAACAAACCCAGGAGAGGTGAGTTGTCTGCAGACCATTTCTTGTTAGAACTCTGCATTGCAAATTAATTGTTTTGTTGCAGCCATGTGCTGTTAAATAGAACAGGACGGCAGCCTGGGGTCAATTTCCAAACTGAGGTCAATTGCTCTCCTGTGGAGCAATCTGAGGTCAGTCTCAAAAGTGACTTTAAAATATCCATACTGATTTACTCTTCCTACAAGCAAAATTCTTTTTTGCCTCTCAGCCATCCAGTTTATTTTCCTAAAAAAAAAAAAAATAAAAAAAATCACATCTTTGATATTTCTTAGAATCAGTAATATTGTTTCACTTTCATGACCAACACTAATGCTGAGAAAATAAGTTAGATTAGACATAAGTCAATTACAGAAGGGTAAGTTTTAATATTGCCAGTCACAGCAGCCTTCTGGGGTTTTTCCTTAGTAAATTAAAAGGCTTTCCTTTTCATCTAGAACCATCTTATCACTCATTTCACTATCAGAAAAACACTCTGAAGATAATAAAAAGAGATTCTTTTAAAGGAAAGTATATCTCGTTTAATTTCATCTCCATTTTAAGAGGGAGGATTGTTCTATATTATTAGTTATTTGGGTTTATGTTTTTCCATGCATACACAAGTGATAACAGCAAAATTTATTTCAGGCAAATTGCCTGAGAATTGTGATTTCACTTACTAAGTGAAATTCACTCAACTAAGACTGTCCCAAAATAAAAACTGGTTTCCTTACAATTGTGCCTCTTAAACTGCTTATGTTGTGTGTGATGTTTACTTGTAAACTGCAATTCATTCCTGCCCTGTCTCCTTAACTCCTTACTCCCAGACTCCACACTTTCTTCAGGATTCAGCAACGTTCATCATTTTGACTATGTCACCCATTTGTTTGGCAAGTAATTTACTATCTTCCTTTAAGAATCAGGATACCATTTCAGGTTTAACTTCTAACATTTAAGGCACTTAAGCTGCCAGGTCCAATTTACTTACTGCTAATGATTTATGTCTACCTTCTCTTCTGAATTAAAACTCAGGTCTGGATTGCTCCATGTCTGTTCCCACTGCAGCCTGTGTGCTGTGTGGATTGGAGCATTTCTCAAATGCAGCAGTATCCCTAAACAGATCCCCAGCTTTCATTGTATTTGCTTCAAGTGGAGAAATTCAAAATGTTCTCATCAGCCTCACCATCTCTAAATGTGTGGGTTTCATTTCTCAGCTTCAGTTCATTTTCAAAATATAACAAGACATTGATTTTGCAAGCCTGTTTTGTATCAGTCCCAAGATGCTGTAATCAGACCTTCTTCTATCGTATAATCAGAAGAGAGGATATGACCTAATTCAGCTTCTTTGCATTATGCATTATGATACCTGACCACATACCTGAGACTGTTGCCATCTTCACAGCAAGATAAGGCATCAGAGCAGCTGTGGAGCAGCCTGGTACCCTGCTTCCAGATGAGGGTGCCGAAGGTGGAGGCACCGCAGGCAAAGCATCACGCAGGGTGAGCACAGCCTGCCTCCCTCCAGCAGTTCCTCAGCTCTGGCATTCTCCAGATGGGGAAGTCCTGGTGTAGTTTCTCTGTCACCCATAGCACTTCTCTCTTCCAAGTGCTTCCCCAATGTCCCCTTGAGGCTTCTAAGGCACACATCCTTCAATGAGGAGCTTTACAGGCCTGTTACCTATGAGTGAAAACATGTCATGACCCCTTAATTCCTGTACTGGAAGAGACAGTGAGCAGTCAATTCCCATTGACTTTCCTACGCCATTAATGAACTTCAAAGATGTCTCTTTCCCCTCCACTTAGGTTCTCTCTTTTCCAGTAAGAACAAAGCCACTCTGTTTCACCTTTCCTGGTACAGACCCTGCCACAGGACTCTCATCACTCCTGATCCCCTTCTTCAGATCTTGCTCTGTCCTACCATACACTTCTGGAACAAGGGGACAAGAATGATACACAGTATTCAGCATGTAGTTGGACCATAGCTGTTTTCGTGATTTGCTTTCCTTTCCTAATTTCACATGAAAATCCAACTTTTTTTTCTCTTAATTGTTGAGCAGTGAGCTGATGTTTTTGTGGAGCTCTCTGTGACAAGAGCCAAGGTGCCACTTAAAATCTTGTGGTGAGGGACTTTGTCAAAAATATCCTGGAAATTCAGGCTCATCCTTAATTATTTGCTAATTGTCTCCTCAAGAGTCTTTCATTGTGTTTAAAGGCCAGGACCAGCCTTTGTAGAAACTATATTTTATTTTTCCAGTAAATCAGATTTATCCAGATTTCCACTAATTCTATTTTTTATCCTGTCTTCTGTTAATTTACCAAGTGCAGACATGAGGCTTGTAGTGTTGGGAGACCTTCCCTAGAAACCTTCAAAATTTTGTGCTATTTTTACCACTCTCCCCTCCTCAGAAGTGAGTGAGACCTTAAGGGAAAGGTTACATACCACCATCAATAATTCAACTATTTCATCCTTTAATTCTCCTAAGACTCTTGAGTTGGTACAAAGTCTCAGTGATTTCTTAGTGTTTATTCTAACTCTTTATTCAGTTACTTCTTCCATGGTTTCTTCTGTTTCAGGCAGTCTCTTGCTGAGTCCTCTCAAAGGGTTTGGCGCTCCCCCCAGTCCTCCTACAGTGAGCATCAGAGCAAAACACTTATTTACCATCTCTGCCACAGCCTTGTCCTCACTGAGCTCTCCTCAAATAACCCCATCACCAGCTGACCTGCAGAGCTGGCAGTGTTTCCTTATGCTCTGCTGAGAGAAGGATGTAGACCTGCCTTGCTGTATAGTGAAGCATGTTGCCTATAGGACCTATGCATCTTTGCTATAAAAAAGTTGTTGCTTGGGCAAGGTTTTCAGGAAGAAAAAGGTGATCTCAAGTTAAGACAATAGAACAATGGTTTGGAACCTGGATTTATGTCACTGTCATATGAACTGGGCAAGTGATTTATTTAAGTCTCCTGTTTGTGTTACTTGTTCACTCCTGATCTCCCAAGTGACTGATCTGATATCTCTGGTATAATAGCGCAGTGCAATTTTGAACATATAAAGTAGCACACCAAAAATTCAGAACTCACCTCAAATCTGACATATTAGAGGACTGGGGGGAGTTATTTTCAATGCTCTCTGTCTCAGTTCAGCACTTACAAAATGGAATAATGCTACTCCTCACCTCAGAGGGTTTTGTGCATATAAATTCATTAAAGTTTTTAAAATGTTCAGGTACTATAGAAACAGGCACCATAGAAAAACCTGGAAGGGACATAGTAATTACCTTCATAGCAGGGTTTGGATATTGTGCGGTAAATAAGGCATGGGGGACTTACTGGGCAATGGGAAGAGAACTAAAACTGAATATTTGCTTTTCAACTAAGCTCCTTCTGTCCTATGCAGAGATTGAAGCACAAATAGTTTAGAACAAAATTCAAATGTGACTATATAATTAGACAATGTCATAATGCTCACACCCAGTGGGGCTCATTTAAGGCCATACAAGGCAATTCTTAAGGTTTGGCAAAGATACGAGCAATTAAAAATAGGTTTTTACATTAGATAAAAGGTCAGGAAACTGTAATGAAAGGCAGTCCAATTCTCTTCTGCTACTCCACTGAATTGCATTTTGGAGGGGTAATAAATATTGCATACAATTTTCAAAAGTACTTCAGAGATTTGAGAGCCTAAACTCTACGAGTGTCATCACAACCTAAGCTGCTATTACTCCAGCTAGAGGAAACTCTGCTCATTCCAGAAATGGAAGCATTAGGATGATATGTCAGTGTGGCACTCCATACAGAGAGAAAGACCATGAGAGAAAACATGAAATAATTTGGCCTTAGCCAATGTGTTTGGGCCGGTATTACTGTATACTGTGCCAACTGAATGTAGACAAGTAAGATGCGGAGACAAATTTGATTGATATGATTGAATTTGACAGAATTTGGTACCTATTTACAGCCACCTTTTGCTAACTTTACTCAAACTGATTAGCATCCTAATCCAACAGCCTACTCCAACAGCTTTCCTGCTGAAATCAGTGAGATTGCTACCAATGAATAAGACTCAGTGTAAGGGGTTCACAATCTCTCCTTTACAGACAGAGAGGGAGAGGGAGCAAGCATACAGAGGAATTTGCAGGGAATTACATTCTTTAAGTGTCATATTCAACTAAGTCCAGAAAATTCCTTTCCTAAAACTGAAAAACTGATAGAACATTAAATTCCATATAGAAAAGCAAAATTTATTTGTTTTGAAGTCTTATGAAATGTCTGTTTATAGGTATGATGCTGTGGTTGACAGCAAAGACTCCATCGATTACCACAAGGCCTAACTTTCACCCATAAACAACTTAATATACCTTGAAATGATGAACTCAGCTGACCCTGCAGGAATTTCATTATGAAGTCCAAGGAAGGCAAGTATTTTAAGACTGTAGGATCCAGCAACTTTTGCTAGCAATCTAAACAACAGACATAATTTGTATTTTTAAGAAAATTGGCTATATTAGTTTTATATTTGTCAGAACTACCTCTATAATTTGCAATTTTTTTGCTATTGTATTGTAAATTATTTAATAGTTAAGACTTTGAAAACCTACAGCAAATGAAAAATAACGGATAATCAGAATAAACATAATTACACTAGTGTAATCCACACTTTTTTTTCTAGAGGGTTGCATTTTTTCTACTAGTATGCACGTACAGTTTTTTAATGGCAGAATCCGAGTTGGGCATTCATTATTGACACACACACAATCATTTTAAGTGCAGTTAAGTACACCATCTGGCTTTTCTTCCCATCTATGCCTGTGTAGCCATACACAGTTATCTGCTATTCCAGGAGTGTCTGGTGCCTGTTATAGCTGCACCAGTTGCACTACAATCAGCTGAGTAGGCATTTCCCTTATGAACCCTGATTTTC
This sequence comes from Xenops minutus, assembly GCA_035221455.1. Lineage (NCBI taxonomy): Eukaryota > Metazoa > Chordata > Aves > Passeriformes > Furnariidae > Xenops > Xenops minutus. Next base: position 56,390,175 of record JAWWEE010000122.1, on the reverse strand, counting down.
AATGTTTAACAACTAATTTGAAATTGCATCAAGCTCAAACATGGCATACACATTTGCAGACCAGATGTGTTTTTGTTTATCCTTTTAGTTTTAAATGCCAAAAATGGCAGGGTTTAAAGAGTACATCCAAATAATATAACATTTCTAATCAGCAAACCAGATCTGCTCTCAGTTTGGGGATATGGCTGCAAGATGTTTGGAAGTGGGTCTTACTGAGCCTTTTGGTCATTATTTGTATCCTTCTCCCCTTAGCAAACTGCTACGAGTACACAGCATGTACTGCAAGACACATTTAATGAAGGGGCTTAAGCATGTCTGAATATGTCTGAAAAACCACCAGCATTTGGCATAGAGGAAAATTGTTCTGATTTACCCAGCAGCTAGACAGGCTGAATCTATTAATCCCACTGTAGAAGTTAAAGTAGTCTTTATGTTTCTCTCTAAATCTGAGGAAACCTAAGGAGAGATAGAGGAGCCCTCCAGAGACAAATTCACTGAAAGAGTTCAAATTCATAAGAGGATATAAAAAGGAAAGAAGAAGAAGAGGGGGGAATAAATTAAAGACATTTTCATTTAAATACATTTTGCCAGTTTTTCAGACCATCTGAACTTCATGTTGGGAAGATCCAGCACAGCAGCATCTCTAAATTTGGGACTCTAAACCCACCAAAAGCCCATTGAATGACCCAGAATTATCAGGCATATCCCTACTATCCCTCTATCCCTGGAGAGCTATCTACAAGTTCTCCAGGCATTTATTTTCACAGGTATGCTTGCAAATGCTTGTCCTGGGGCTATGAATGCTTATCTCCCACCAAAGGCTCCACTGCAATCCAAAGCATCAGCTACACCCCACCTCTCCATAGAAACTCGTATTTGCAAACCCATCTGCTGGTTAGAGCACTCAGCCAGGATCCTGTGCACAGTGCCTGTGGCGAGCACAGCCCACACCACCTCAGGTAAGTGTGCTGCAGAGCTTTCAGCCAAATGCTGAAGCTCTAAAAGAATTTCAAGGGGCTTCTTTGCACATTCCCCACTAATTAGAGACAGTGCGTTTGAGCCATTTCATACTGAGAAAGGTATTGAGCCTAGGTGTCTCACTTCCTCAGCGAGTGCTCTGATCTCTAATAGAAATTGAGAAAACCATCACTCCCTGCCTGAACATTAAAAGAGAAGAGAGAGCTGGGTCAATTCTTTGAAGAAATAGTTACAGAAGACTACTGTCAGGAGAAGAGATTCCAGGTTTCTGATCCCCAGTGGAAAAAGGCACTTGCCCATTGCTTGGAGTGAAGCAGTGGGTAGCAGAGGAGGAAAGGGGTCACACTATGAGGTATCACGTCCTACCTTCTGCACCTTGACATGTTTGAGAACAAGAAGAAATATAGATTAATATGAGGGGAAGGGTGGGGGGAGGGGGGCCTAGGTTCTCTTCGGAAGTCAGGCACTTAGAAATTAGACTGCTATCATCTATAGATATTTTTATTATTGAAAATAGTCAGTTTTTCAGTTTCCTGCTACTTTCATCTTTACCTTCTGCTATTCCCTGGCTCCAGTGTGTGCTGCTGCATCTTCAGCCAAGGGCTGCAGACCTGGGTGTTGACTTGGTTCCCACAAAGACAGGTCCAATGCTGGGTGATTAGTTGTGTGATTTGTGGGTGACCAGTGCTTACACTGGTAAGCAATATTATATGCCTCATATCTGAGGCAGTACATTAAGGTAAGGTGAAAACTGTTCTAAGAAAAATTTTCCTTCAGGGGAAAGCATAAGCATGTGATTAATCTTAAACACATACCTAGTTCTAATGAAGGCAGTAGGACTACTCATTGATATGAAATTAATACATAAAGAGTCTTCATAGGATGAGAGTAAGTATATGAAGAAAATTACTTCCTCATCTCATTCCACGGGCATCCAGGACCTATTCTTGCTCCTGTGATAGCTTCTTCTCACATCAGCTGTTCAGCCAACCACTTACTTTCCAGCTGGTCTGCTTAGGTCACTGTATAAACTCTTATGCTCTCTCTCCCCGCATGCTTGAGGTGCCAAGAGGGTCTTTTTGTCATTTCCACATTGGTCAGATATTTCTTCTGTAAAACATGTTCTGAAAGACTATTAATAGTCCTTGACATTGACATGAAAACAGGTGATGAAAAAGCAGCCACCTAATTTACTCTTATTAACTGAGATTGGAAGAAAGCGGCAGGTGAATTTAGACTCTGGCAGCCACTCTCTGCTTTAGCATCTGCATTATTTTAATTTTACTTACGGACTTATCTTTATCAATATAATCATTATTGGTTCTTCAAAGACACAGCCATTGTGTGAATTTTAAACAAGTATATATTTTTTATATTTCTTCATCTTGTTTGTTGAAACACTATATATCACATTACATTTTGTAGAGCATATGCAATATATAATTTATTTCACATCAATATGTTATTGTAGAAGATATAGTGTGTATTAAAATATATGGAATGTACTGATACAGTGGTTAGAGACATTGCAGTTTAGATGTGCAGCCAGTAGGTAAGAGCAGGAGGTACCCATATCCTCTTTGGTAAATCCACCTCCACAGTATATATCTTACTCATGTAGTCAACAATGTTATTGTTATTCTGATGATGACTGACCTGATTTATTTTGCCATTTTTTGGGAGCCCAGAGAACTATAGGTTAGAAAATCTGTAGTTCATAGTTTAGGAATTACAATCTATTTTGCACCAAAAAGTTGTGAGAGCATGGTGAATTGGAGCAGACACTACAGTGGGCTTTGGAAAACCTGAATTCAGATCCTGGCACAGATGTCTTCAATGAATTGACAAATCACTGAATCACTTCTCTTCTTCCCTGGTCCTAGGAAAGCATGAAACTCGTCCTTGGGTGTTCCAGCAGAGAAAGGGAAGATCTCTTCTAGTTTCTGTTTCCTTCATCCTTCTACACATTGAGGCCCATTTTCTGCACATCCTTGGAAGCTAGAATTTATTTCAAAGACAGAGGGGGCTGCGGGTCAACATGGGGTTTGAAGCATCATAGCACAAACCCATTTCTCAAGTGTATTCTGGTGCCTGCTTAATTAACCTTAGTGCTCCTTCAGGTAAGGAAACAACAGGAGTTTCTCTGGCCGAAAAAGCAGAAAAGTTGGGTATGAGAAATGTGGGCATCCAGAAAGCAACAATTCTCATTCATCCCATGAGATCATTGATCCTTCACTGACATGAGACTTCACTACTGTATAATACAATGTGGGATGCTCAGGGATAGGGTGGGAGATGTACAAGAACAAATACTCCTCATTGTGTTACTCAGCGCTGAACATATAAAACAGAGGTTTAAGGAAAGCAACAAATGTGGAAATCAGGAAAAATAAAGAAACTGAGAGCAGACAAAAATAGCTGAGACTCAGAAGATTTCAAAAAAGCACAGTATCATAAAAGATGGATGGAAAAACAGCTTATGCTTTTGCCTGCCTTAAATCTTTCCCATACCATGGTGGTTGTTATAAATCCCATCCTTGAAGCCTAACTGCAACGTTTAGTCTATAAGGAACAGCAATGCCTATTACCATGAATTCTGCTCCTTCATGCCTGAATTCTGGCTGCTGCACAACTAAGCCTCACACTCTGTCAAGTAGCAGACACCTTCCTAATACAGTGAAAAAACTGTGCTGCAAACCACACAATCATTGAAAAGTGATCAGCATTGTTAGAAATGTTAGGACATATCCTGCAAAGAAAAATACAATCTATATCCAGATTGTATTTGGCTGATCATCACTTTTGACTGATTTTGCAGAGGTAGTTTAATTCTGAGCTATATATATATATTTATATATATATAAAGATTTTCATTGGAAAATTAATAAATTTTTACTTTCTTGCATAGTCTACTGAGACATAATTTTTAAAAAATTGTTTTGGAAACGCAGTGTAAAAATTTAACTGCTGTGAAAACTGTGTCTGGAAAGGATAAATGTGGGCTTTTAGTCACAATCTGGTAAGTAAGCCAAGATACATCCCAATTCCTTCTCCCAATAATTGTCAACTATTCCTTAGCTAATTTTCAAAAGTCTTTGCAATACAGAAAATTGTATGATAAAAGTTCGTATTTCTGGGCTGCAGCAACATCTCTCCTTGAAAATTGCATTACTTATTCATGTCTATCTTTTTATGGTAAAGAGGAAAAAAGTATATGGCCATAACAATGTACTTTGGAGAATGGAATTATTTGTTCCTGATATGGAAATACTGTTTTCTTTTGAACCAGTTTGAGCAAAAAGGCAGCAACAAGACTACTTAGCATAGTAAAAAATGTCCTACCTATGTTTATTTTCTTTTGAAAACCCTTTATTTTTCAATTCTATGAGCAGTTTAAAACTGTTTTAGACACATAGGTTAATGATTTTGGCAAATAAAATATCATTATGATGTACTTACCCAGGAATCTCTCTTTATCAGCTTCTGTAATGCCCAACTTTCCAACCATTTCTTTGCAGGATTGGACTGTAAAATGGATACCATTCAAATATAAAAGCATAATGTTCTCAAGGAAAATACAGTTCTTCCTGTGGCAAAGACTGCAATGTTTATATACTTCCTAAATTAATATGAATCATTTGGGCTCATTAAGTTGTACCTCTACTTCATAATTACTTGAACAATTCAAGAGTCTAAAACTGAAGAGGAATCAAGCTGGTAATGAAAAAAAACCCCAACAACACAGTTTTTGGAGAGCTAACAAATAGAGTCAAATCCTGCGTAAAAGGTTTCTTAAAACACTGTTCACATGGAGGAGTGACAGCACTTGTCGGAGTTTGCTGGGTGTTGTATTACTGTCTCCAGAATTCAGCCCTGTTCCCCTGAAAAGGTTATTAGATCTGAAAGTGTATAAGCAGACTAAAAAAACTGAATTCAGTTTCTTTTAAAATAAATAGGAAAGCTTTATCATTATCATTACAAATGTGTGTAGTAAATAAATAGGACCAAGATCCAGTTGTCCCAGGTTCTATATCCATATATAATAAGCCTCCAAACTTGATTTCCCTGAACTTGGACCTCATATCTAATGCTACATCAAAAAGGTTGTTTTCATTTTCCATCTAATTTCAATCAGGTGAGAATACATGCATTTTCTGTGAACGTCAGCTTGAATTTCATCATGTTGGTTTCACACGCGTGCACAGGTTTTCAGCTGAGCTCACACGGACATGGTAGCAGATAAACTTAGCCCTGAGATCAACAAGACAAAATTCATATCGAGTGTTACAGGCTAGGCAAAGGAAGCCCCTGATTTTTTAATATAACACTTTGTGTCAGAAATGTGATCCGAGGGGTGCTATGTGTCCAGCCACTTCGGGAGCAGAACCAAACACTCTGCTCTCTGTGCTCAGTTGGAAAAAGCTCATTTGTCAAATCAATTGCTCTTCCACAGTACATATAAGAACAGAGACAGAAGCAATGAAATACTCACAGAAAGTCAGACAACTCATGAAAAGTTGGGTTTTTTTAAGATCCTGCAGTCCATTTTGAAAAGGAGCAACTAATGTAAACCATGTCATTGTGTGGCTCCTGTGTAAATTAGCCCAGAGGAAATCCAAAATAGAGCAGATTTATGCTAACAACAGGCTGAGGGAGATTACTTGCAAACAACAAAGACAGCCTGGCCAGCAGTTTAGGCCTTCTCTTGTTAAGAAAATTTTCCCATCTGTAACTAAATCAATTAGTTATACTAGTGCAAACCCCTGATAGAGACATGCTGCACCAGCATGAATTGGGGCTTAAAGCCATTTAGGTTAATTCAATAAATCCTTGTCAGCATTGCTTTGAAGCAAAGGATACCATAGAAGCAAAAGTTTATTTGGGGTAAAGAGACTGACTGACATGTAGGTAGCTATCAAGCTGTCATTCTTCTGGCTACAAACTTGTGCATCTGAGTAAATGTATGTGGCAGGTCTGATTTGGATCTCATCTCAAGCCTATGTAATGAAGAATGATGCTCTTTCCTTTGCAGCCTTTCCTATTCAATAACTGATCTTTAACTAAGTTTCAAATGCTTCAATTGTGAGATGTAACAAAACAATTACACATGCTGACCCTGAACACACCATGCTTCCTGGAATAATACCAGACAGTCATCTTTCTCTCCAACTCTCTTTTCCCAGCCCTCCCCTTTTTCATGTGGCATGGTGGCCCAGCCTACCACTTTCTTTCTCATTAGCAGGAGCATCAGTGTCCGAGGAAATTGTCTGGGAATGCAATCCCCAGAAATGCTGCATGAGCTAATAGCTTGCGTAGTCAGAGATGTGCTCTGGGGAGGTCATCAACGATGCTGAAAGAAGAAAGAGCAGCTACAACAAGGCACACTGCCGTCTCCCCCTCATTAGTGCTGACACTGGTCACTAGCTAGGGCTGAGAGGGAGGCAGCAGGATGTCAGAATTGGTGCAAGGGATCTCATTTTCTCCATGTAAGCTCTTTTGTGCTGCCTCACCAGCTGTAGAAGAGAGTTTGCTTAAAGTGACTGCTTTTCCAGATTTCCTAAATACCTCATGTTCTGGGGGAAAAAATAATTTAAAAATTAATGGATTATAGAAAATTACTGTGTCATTATTACCTATGTCACCTGTAAACAGCTGTATATTAAACGTTTCAGCTGGTTCTCAGAGTCAGTTCTTGTTCCCTGGACTTCGTAAGATGATGTCTGCAGAAAAAATATATGTATTTGAAAACAAAAAACCAGTTCTGACTTTAAAAGCACAAATACACCTGCCAGATACTTGTTACAGATCAGTCCTCTGCATATTGCCTACATCAAAACACTTTCTACTGCCCAGAAATATAGAACTGAAAGCCTCCTAAGACACAGTTCCTGTCCCCGCCATTACCAGCTTCATATTAAATAATTTTTCTTAGCAAATCAATCTCCAGGCTGACAATACAGATTTTTTGTTCCACCAGATAAATGGTTCTGGACTAGAGCTCCCCCATTTACTGATCAGGTGGTTAGAAACCCCATTCTGATTCACATGGCAAAATATGCCTGTATTAAATAATTTCTACTTTGAATATATCTGATGTCACAGTAGTATTTTTCAACAGTTTAAATAGTTTTACTCTTCCTTTTATCTATCCTTTCTCCTCTGCCCAAATAATGTTTATGGCAACTAGGGCTTTCTGGAGCTCCATTTTGCTAAGCAAAATTAGCCAGGAAGTTTTTGTGTCTTGTAGTAAGACAAGAGCTCTGTGCCCCAACCCAAACCATGTCTCTATGTCTTCCTGTGCATCTCTTCCTCTTTGCATTAAACTTTCTTGCACATGTTCTGCCAGGGCTGTTCACAACACTCACCATGACATGGCCTCCGCATATGCGCTGGACATTTTGCAATTATTTCACCTCAAACAGCTTCCAACCTCTTTTTTTCCCCCGTTATGTACTTTACAGAATGATCCTGTTGCATCGGCACCATAGACAAGGCGTGGAGACAGGAATGTGTGCCTCGTGAGATGCGGGAAGAAGGGCACAGAAGGAGGTATTACTGCCAAACAAAACACAGAACTAATTCCATTTTCCTACACACCTATAGTCAGACAGTATCCTCATGTCTGTTCCTTCTCTTTAGCAGTTTCTAAAATATAGGCTACCAGTTCTTGGCAGAAATTCTTGTTGGGTTGTGACTGCATGACCTTGAACTTTGTACTATTAAATTTCATCCATTCCTTTTTACTTCAATCCTCACTTATCCAGCTGTTCCACATGATATTTTCATCCTCCTCTACAAAGGCAGTGATACACAGCTTTGTGTCACCAGCGTAATTTTATGTTCATTCCCACTTTGGATCCTCAGGTTAGAAGTAAAAATACTAAACAAATAGCCTTTTTTTTCGGCCATGTAACACTCCAGCAATAGCCTCACTTCTGCTTGCCGCTACCTCTTCAACACTCACTAGGGACATGTTCAGTTTAGTCAGCTTTTTACCCCTCTTATGTAACCTGCCTCTTCCCCCTAGTATGACTGATTATTAGTCATGAGGATGCAGTTAAAAATTAGTTGGATAGCTACCAGTTGTTAGACTGGTCTTAATAATATGCAATTTTTTGAAAAACCTTTAAAGTTAAAATAATTAAAGGTGAGAAAATAAATATCAAGATTTATATCTTTGTAAAGAGATCAAATGCAGCTTCAGCCAAGGCAGATCGTTCCAAATTCATTTGACACTGTTCTTCAATGGAGATTTTTTTTTTTTCCCAGGAAAAATAACAAACAATCAGTGTCATCTGCCTGGACTTCAGTAAAAGGATAGGCAGTGAAGACTTATTAGGCTTTTTAGTTTAGGCAGGGAAGGGGCGGAGAGAATTAGCATAACTTCATACCAGTTAAAAATAACTGTTGGAACTGAGAGTGACAGCTTGGTTGAGCAATGCCATTTACCAAAGCTTTGAATTACTGTGGAGTTGTTTAAGCATTAGTTAACTGGATGACATGAATCCCATGATGGATCTCTTAAGTCAGAGTTAAGGAATGGTTTACCATAGCCTGGTTAATGGTTATATAAGCTGTTCTCCATGTCTGATTAGTTTTTATCTTTCTATTATTGCAATTGAGTGATAAGTAACCTAATTCCTTGACTTCTCCTTTTTATGTTGGATCTTATGTCAAATTTATGTATTTTAGGATTAGCAGGTTTTTTACTGGGAAAAACTCTTTTGCTACAGAGCATTCCACCATGTCAATCAATTAGCTGTTTCTGCAAAGTTTATGTTCTCAGTTTTTCAACCCAAAAATAACGTATACTTAAACTTTTTCACTAGAAGAAAGTACAATGATAGAATAAAGACAGGACTTGCTTGATTTGATTTACCAATCAGCAATGAACAGTTAACACAATATATCACTGAATGTTAACTTAAAAGAGAGGACCATAATTCCTTGAAAGAAAATCATATTTACTGAGACACTAAGCATTAAAGAAGATTGCATGAGACAACTGGAAATATTGATGAACTCAAAGTAAACAAACACCAGTGTGAAAGGTAAGGCATTAAAGATACTACCAATTCTGTTTGATATTTTGGTATTATTTTGCACTGTCAAACCTATAACAAACAACCAGGGCCTTTGGTCACACTAAATGTACTGCTCTCTGCACTTTTAATCACTTTTAATTGAGAAAGGACAAAACAAGATACCCTCACTGAGCAATATGAACTCAGAGACAGAACGGTGGGCTCTAAGTGGAATAAATCAGCAGAAATCACAAACTACTGCAGATCAGTATTTTACTGCATGAACCCGTGCACAAACTCAGAGTTTGTCATTTAGAAAAAAAAGGAACATAAAAGGGAAAAAATGATTGTGTCTATATTGCTGAATATATATTTTCATGAACTTACACTGAGATGTATTTCAGAACTAATGCCTAAAAATGTGTTCCTATGACAAAGGCAGAAATAGGAAAGTTTTCATGGTTTGAAGTTGTTTCCTAATTTTATGCAAACTGTAATTCTGGGAAATTTTCATCCAGAAAGAGAGGTACATTTGTAGACATCCACAGCCAAGAAAATGAGGTCATATAACAACAGGTGCAGAAAAGGGTCATTGGCATTATCTGGGGAACGTGATAAGACTGGGATGATTCACTCTTATCAGGCTACCAAAGTGAGGACTTAATTTATTTGTGGTAAAGCAATGGCATACAGTAAAAAAAATCACATGGAGTTATGAATTAAAAATGTAAATTAAACTTATGCATTCACAAATGACTGCACCAATCCATCAAGAAAGTAGTTAAAGATTTTAAGCAGTCTCTTATTCCATGAAGAGCAGTTTCACCTGCCATTAGAAAGAGTCAAATTTACTACCATGGGAAAGCATAAAGAACAAGACTGTGAAGAGAGGACCATACTCTTATTAATTTGGGGATTTTTAGTGCAAAATTCTGATAAAAAATATGAATAAATTAAAATTTCACCTGATGTGCATTTTCCCAGGGGTGAAATTTCATGCATAAGGTCCCTCTTCATCTGCCCACTGGAAAAAAAACAACAGTGGAGCTTTTGGCTGGCAGGTCTAATGTGCTTCTCCATCTCAAGGATTTGAGCAGTCATTTGAGTGTTTTATAACAAGCTGCTTATAAGATATCATAGTGTGTGATGCTAAGCTATGTGGGTCCAGGAGCAGCACCAGCTGTATCATGCAGTTTGCACGGCATGGCAATAATCAGACTGCCCCAGTGCTCCCACGGGAGCCAATACCAACAAGCCACTTTCTTTCACAAGCAGGCTATGAACTTGAACTATGATGTTGAGCAAGAGAATATTTCAAATACTTGTTACAGAAAGATCACTGAACCTCAATTCTGGTGCTGCATGTTGGGGAAATGGCAGTGGTTATGCTTTTGCTATATTGCAGATTACACAGGGTACAGCTCATTGAAATAGTTTTAGACAGTCTCATGTTGTACTACCAGAAGAAAGGGGAGATCCTCCCTAAACACACATACACACCCTCTTCTGTCTTGATGCTCCTGGCTGTGTGTGCTCATCATTTACCATCAGATCTTGTCTGAACAGACTCAGCTCACTAGCTCAAGAAAAAACTAAGTCAGCAGAAATGTAGTTATCTGCCTCTTTGGTTAGTGGATAAATCCACCCACAGGAAAAGCCAAAACACATCTGACCTAGCAGGCATAGGAAAGATGGGTACAGGAGAGGGAGAAGGAGAGAGAAGAGAGAATAGGTGAGAGCTCCTTTGTAGCCCTACACTGTTATGCTCAAGTCTGAAGGCATCACTGTAAGCTAAAACCATACTAATGATTTACCTTAGGCTACTAATTTCAGTATTGAATGATATGAAAATCTACCACAATATTCGGTAGAATTCAAGCAATCTTTTGGTCATTGGTTGAACTTTCAGGACTATTTTAAGAAAGCCTGTGAGGTCTGTAAATGTCAAGAGCTCTGAACTTCAAAGCTCGGCAGATCTGAAAGCTGGACATCTGCAGTACAGTTCGTTGCCATGTACTACCAAGGGAGAAACAAGTTCTATTTTTAGTTCACCTTGTGCAAGAAGTGAAGTTGTTACAAAGATGAAAGAATTGGTCTGTACTAAAAATAGTATGCAAATGAGGCAATGCTTCCTACAAGCTTATCTTTTCCCTTCACACTCATAACCATGGTCAGCAGCAAACGCTTTTCCTGAAAATAGACACGGCATAGACACAGCAGTCGTTTATATTCTATGCATTAATCAAGAGGAAAAAGAATAAAAAATGAACAAAACACAACCCCCAAAGTAGTGGATATTGTAAAATACAAATTGCATACGTATTTATTTATACAAAAGACAAAATACATCTACAGCTACAAATAGTATCTCGCTTTGCAGACTAAGGTCAAAATAAACATTCTGGAGGCAATAATTCTTGGAGCCATAGCAAGGAGTTCCTGGTCTCCAGTGTGTTGTGTCAAAACACATGAGTTAAATACCTACATGGTCTCTCATGCTCTTTCTTGTCCCTTTCTACCTGAGGAGGAATAGCCAGCAACACGAAGTTTTCACCCTCACTGTTTTTTTAGCTTTTGGCTGTCTATCTTTTAAATGTGATTGAGAAAATAAAGCATATTTTTAGAGGAAATTAGTGTCAGGTTGCATAATAATTGTGTTTAGCTTCATCTTGATTATACAAATTAGAATGGTCTTGTTGCAAACATCTACTTATAAAACAGGGGTTGGCATAGAAATATTGACACATGCTTGGCTATAGTTTTGCTAGCAGTGCCATTATAATAGGAGACTAGGATATAATTCAAAAATGGTAAAGAACATTCAGCACAGACAAATTCTGTTGTGTTGGTTGGCTGCTGAATAGCTGCTTTAGAGATTGACAGAATAAGATGGGGCTTTTAAATGGGACAAAGACTTAATTCAATAGAGAAGCAATACAATACAAAAAAATGGAATTCTATTCATATACATGCAAGCTATTAAGTGGGTGAAAAATCATTCTTTTTTCCTTTAAGTTACAGCTTTACAGAGAAATTTTGATTTTGCAGTGTTTGTGCAAATTGCTATCATAGTCTACTTTTTCTTTGAGATTCAGAATTTTGCCCACTTCATTTAGAGAGCAAACAAACTGCCTGAAATGGTGAGCTGTTTCGTGCCCAAGGTTTATCTGTACTCCTCCATTATTCTTTCTGAACTCAGCTGAGTCAAGAAATGAGTCATGGTTGTGTCATATGGCTTCCTCCTTCTGAGGACATCTCTTTCCCAGAAAGAAACACAAACTGACCTTGACATTCACAAGCCAAAGAGAATATGGAGAAACTCTTCATCCCACCAGTATTTTACTGAGAACACTTCCTGGGAAATCTCAACTGAAGTACTTCAGTTTTCTCCAGAGCTCTCTTATGACTTTCTTCTAAATTTCTGATCAGGTATCTTAAACCATTTCTTCCAAAAATTTGACCATTCCCATTCTCTATATTCTGACTTTAGTTATTTAGCAGACTGTGTACTATTGAAATAATTGAATTTTGTCTCTGATGTCAACAGCAAAGGAGTCAGGCCTTCAGTGCAGTGAACCACTCTAAATTCACTTCCTTGAGTTGTCACCAGCGCTGATACATATAATGCTGAGCTAGATTAGAAGGGATTGAAATAAGTAAGGGGAAGAAATATACAGGAAATTATGTATTTCTAGGACTAGGAAGCAGGCAATTTTCATTTTCAATGAGAGCATCAGGAAAGAAATGGATGTTGTCACAGGAATAAATGTAGCGCGTAGCCCCTCACAAGGTTTCAGGTCTTTGTGAGATAGATCTGCATCATCAAATAGAGTACCTTGGTGATTTTCCAGGTATAAACTTATGCCCTTCACACTTGCATTCAAGCTTACATCATTATCAAAAGAGATAAAGTAGAAGCAAAGGAAACAGGATTAACCATGAAAGTCATTAGGTTTTAAATTACTGAAGTAAATAAACTTCCCACACTGTGACCCAGAATATCTAACTTTTCTTTAAAAACCATAACACAGAAAACTTATCAGTCATTTTAATACTTTATTCCATCAGGCCTAGAGTAAATACAAAGTGCAACAGCCTGATGCCTATAGCTCTGATTCAGAGACTCATATATACATACAGATTTACATTTATATATATAAAAATCTGCACCGATGTCACTGTGTCATTGCATTCAGCCTGGAGGAGAAGACAAGCAGCCCATTCCAGGGGAAAAAGGAATAGCATGCTGCAGTCACTGACTAGAAAGAATATACACCCTTGCACTTGTGCATTTCTCACCAACAGTCTTACCCCACTACCAATCCCTCACTGTGTGACAAAACACACAAGGGCTCATATCCAAGACACAACTAACACACACCACTCCCTCCCTCAGCCCCACCATCACAGAGCCTGGTACATCCAAGCTGATATTTTGCATTATCAAATAGGCAGTGTCATATCCTGGGATTCTAGTTCAGAGATATAAGAAGGCATAGTGAAGGTGTCCAGCCTTTTCCTTCATGTCCAGACAGCACATGGGGGTGGTCTCTGATTTCTTATTTCAGGTGAGTCAGTCTTTTCCCGCATGAGCATTCCCCAAGCTCAGGAGTATAACATTCATTCTCTCACAGCCACTGCTATATCAGTAAAATGTTACTATATTTCCATTTTTATTTCTATCCCCTGTGGACTTTCAGTTCCCTGCAAGCATATGAAAACATTAAGAATGATAAAGCTTAGTTCTTATATATCATTTTCCATGTTTAAACATAGAAACTAATGATGCTGTAAGTCCCTACAACAGTTCTTTTTAGAGAGTAGTAAGGCAAGAACACCTTATTGGATAACCAAGAAGGTGTGAAATGACATTTAGTTAAGAGACTGTACTGTAGATTAAAGAGACATTAAAGTGCTGATCTTCAGCTAAGAGCAGAATCTAAATTAAAATCCTAAGTTTGAAGGGGAGAAAACAGCACTAATTTGATATGTATAAGTGTAACTATAAAACCAATCTACTAGGTACTTATAGCAACAGTGCAGTTAAGCCAGTAGTTGGAATATGGCAGAAGACACAAAAGACCTAGCATTTATATTGTGAACTTGGTTAAGAAATGAGCTCAAGCATTTTTTTATGAAGTATTTTTATCTAGTCACTTCATTGGATTCCACCAGGCTGCTATGAAGTACCTACAAGTTGGGGTCTGGACTTTTAAGCTCTCCTTTGTACCTGGATTGCCTCCAGCCATCATTTCTGGGTCTAATTCGTTCAGTACTCTTATTAAATACAGTATTATGTGTTCCTTGCTTTAGCTGTAAATGGGAGACAGTCTCTTACAAAAGAGAGCTCCCAAACATATTAAACGCATCATTTCCCACACCTTTGTTCTTCAGGGCAATTTCCTTGTTCATCTACTGTCTTCAAGCTACTCAAAGCAAATAGACAGGATTCACTAATGATTTTTATGTATTTCACACAGACCAAGAGATGTATTGTTTTATTCAAAACATGCAACACCTCTATCTCCACCTTCTGCCTCAGAATCCCAAAGATCTTACTGACCTTTTGAGTTCCAGGTTCATCCTGATGGAGTGCATTACCCAGCTGACAGAGAGTCCTTAAAATGCTGTGTTTTATTTATTTCACTTTCTCCACTGGTCCTGTTAGCTTGGCAGTCCTTAACTTTCATGTTAAATCAATTCCTGTGTGACTACCTTCCTGTCCTTTTTTACTTATCCATGCTTTCATATCGTCTTTTTGTTTGTTTCAAAGGATTTCTGGTCCTTAAAACTAGATTTTCATTCACAGACAACTAGAGAAAACTTGTTTTACTGTGATGAATTCATTCCACAGTTTCGGTTGCAGAAGAGCTGGGGTTTATAACAGTTTTAATGCTTTTATTCTGCCCACTATTCTGCCTCCTTCAGCCCAAGGAGGAAGTAGGCAGGATACCTTAAACAGTGGTATAAATATACAGCAAGACCACAGACCTGAACAGAATTCATAGCCAAATGGTCTATGGTGCATAGACAAATTCCCAAATGAATGCAACATTACTAATCAGTGTGGTCATTCAGAAACCCAAACTGCTCTGTAGTACTAGGCGTCAGTTGTTTTCTCCTGCTGGATTTTTGTTCATTGACAACAATAATGATTAATGACAGTCTGGCCAATAGTGTACTTACACTCCAGAAGATTAAGTGCTACAACATTTAGCAAAAGAGAACAAAACAAAAACACAGACATATGGGTTGTTAAAATGGTATTTTATTCAACAGTTCTGAAACTTTAACAAGAAGTACATCCTCTGATTGTAATGGATAGTCAGATGGTTGAAACAATTAATCTGGGTTTCCTGTATAAAAATGAAAGAGCCTGGTGCAGCAGAAATCATTAGGATTTAAAATAAGTAGAACCTTCTCTGTTCCAGAATTCAAAGGATGAAGGTTTTTTTCAAGCTGCTAAAATAACATGGGTTGGTAATACCGTTAAAGACAGTCATCAGCCTTCTTTCTACTTTCTAACTTAAAACACACATTTCCCACTTAGTTTGAGACAAAGTTTCATGAGTTTCTATTTTTCTGAGAACTTAAGATTACTCTTCTGGAACTCAATTTAATTTTGACATCCTATTCATCTTCCTGCTTATTTCCCATCACTGACCCTGATCTTATTAAAAAACCTCAGAGAATGTCAGCAACTGCAGGGTTTTAGGGTTTTTTTTTGACAAGTTACTCTGGAATGTGTTTAATGCCTTAAAATTGTCATTGATTGAAACTAGCAATTCTAAATGAGCAATTGAAAACTAATTTCCCTCTATTATTTATTTCTCTTTCTCCCCAGCCATATATTGGCACTCCTGGGATGATTTCAAGATGGGCAGCCCAATAGCCGTGAGGAACACATCTTTCTTTATCCTATTTTAGCCTCTTTCAGGTTAAAAAAACAGTGGATACTTCTATGCCACAAGGGGACAAATGGGCCAGCTGAGAGAACTGAGCAGGACTCCTGTTCTGTGTAATAAGGGCATCACACACAAGCATAGAGCTGATTGTACCCTCCGTGTAGGTGTGTGCTCTGCATTTAATGTTTAATATAAAGTCTAGTGAGGAGTGTCAGGACAGGATAAGCTTGATGGAAATATCTAGGCAGTGCTATTTCCCTTGGTAGAGTTATCCACCTACTAGTGATCTGAAGTTTCTACTTTTCATGAGTATACTTGTGTTAAGAATTCTGGATGATTTCTTTCCATGAGTTTGTCAGGGGTTTTCTGAACATATGCAAAATTTGTCGTCAGCAATGCTGACCTCCTGTGACAATGAAGTCCACAATTTGACCATTCACAGCATACTGAAAATCCTCCTCTTTTTGTGTTTGAGACATCTAAGACAGATTTTATGTATTTTATTTTTGGTGCTATAATACTCAGTCAATAATAATTTTCTATCTGTCTTCCCTTTCCATATATGTGTTCTTCATATCTATTACATCTGTCTCTGTTATGGCTCCAGGCTGAAGTGTTGTTGTCTATTTTAGTCATTTTTCATACAGAAGCGGTTTCTTTCATAATCTTTCCTCTTTCCAACCTTTTTAATGGTATGCTGTACATTTCAAAACTGAAGACAGAGAACTGTATGTAATATTAAAGTTGTGGTCACAGTAATTTGAACAATGATAGAATGAAGTTTCCTACTGGTATATTTCTCTTAGCGCTTCCTGCCATTCCTCTTATTTGCTTGACCAGTACAGATCATTGAGCTAACATAATAAATATAATCTCTAGATATTTTTTCCAAACGCATGCCAAATTACATTTATAAATTTCAAATATATGTTCCATTTTATTGCTCAGTAGTTTGACTTTGTAGAATCCCTTGGCAACAGTCTGCCATTGTTTTGGTCTTCCTTAAAATGAATAGCTTAAAATCCTCAGCAAATTTAAGTTAATTTCTAGACCTTTTAATGCACATGCTGTGAATCATAGGCAATTTTCCCATTTTGCCACAGATTCGCTTCTGATCTTCACTTGTTTCTTATTTCCTTTATGGAAGGATTATGAAATTCCTGTGTGTATAAGGATGGTTTTAGGAAAGTCACAGCTCATCTGGAGCTGATGCTTACAAGGGATGTCAAAGGCAACAAGAAGAGTTCCTAGTGCTGCATTCATATTTACAATAATAAAAGGTTAAATGAGAAAAATGTGAAGCTTCTATTTTTGAAATATCCACTTTTAATTTTCAGTTTCTGTTGGATTTTGCTGTTCAAGCAAGGTTTTTGAATACAGATAGGCTTCTGTGCTGGCTTATAGATAGTAGAATTTTGAACCAGATCTTCTGGTGGTACAGAGCTGCTTTTCTCCTCTGGGACTTCTGGCTGTTTCTCCATTAAACAATCATTCATTACATCAAAAAACTTAACCTTGGTATCATATTGTGTCTGTGACATCTTAATTTACATCCTAATTTACAACTGAAGTATCCTATCATAATAGCCTCTTCAATTGTGCTGTTTGTCACAATGAGGTATTATAACTAACCTGAACAGGTGGCTGATGTCACCAGGCAGTGCAGGCATTTTCTGTGTAGGTGCAGAATTACCGTCTGTACAGAATCCATTCTATCTGTTGATATGCTTAAATTATTTAGAAAATTTAACTCTTCAAATGCTGTCATATGTTGCATCACTAGTTGCCCTCCAAGAAATGCTTTCCTGCAGACTTTGCCCTCTGGTATTGCACATTTAGGGCACAAGTCTCGTGAGGAGTGGCTGAGAGAGTTGGGGTTGTTTAGCCTGGAGAAAAGGAGTCTCAGGGAGGATCTTGTCATTCTCTACAACTGCCTGAAAGGAAGTTGTAGCCAGATGGGGGTTGGTCTCTTCTCCCAGGCAACAGCTACAGGACAAGAGGAAAGGGTCTTGAATTGCACCGGAGGAGATTTAGATTGGATGCAGGCAAAATTGCTTCACTGAAAGAGTTGTCAAGCACTAGGACAGGCTGCCGAAGGAAGTGGCTAAGGAGTCATCTCTGAAGATATTTAAAAGGTGTGCACATACTGCACTTGAGGAAAAGCCTAGTGGTGGACTTGGCAGCGTTGAGTTTGCAGCTGTACTCAATTATCTTAAAGGTCTTTTTCAATCTAAATGAGCCTGTGATTTTATTAATCTAATTGATTATCATTCTTTCATAAATTTTTTGATATACCAAATCCATGTTTGAAGCCACATACTCTTATTTTTTTAGGCTTCTAGAATTTACAAAGTAGTAGCAGTCCTTAGTTCAGTTGTCATTTTTCTGAGTTCTGTTTTAATAGGAAATTACTTTGGTCACCTGACCTTATTATTGGCTGGTTTAACTTTTTTCAGCTTTTATTATATTCTGTCTTTGAGGTTATAGCATCTCTATGGTTTCAGCTGAAAGGACATATCATCCAGAAAGCTATAATCTTTTAGAATTTTTTGGTCTTTATTTCTTAAAAAAAACCCTGTCATCTTTCTACTTTTAAACGCCATTTCACTGTTTCCATTTTGTTTTTAATGAAGTCATTACTGCTTCCAAATCTTAGTTACTCAGTGGATATGTACAGAATGACAATATTGTTTACCAAAGGTTAGCCCATATGCTAACATGGTTCCCAATTAGAAAATAAAGAGCAGCTAACTTAGAAACACACCTGCAGAGGAGTAGCCGTGTAGTCTCTGCTTTCCCTCAATCAAAGAATCACATGCTGCCAAAAGGAGCCTGAGAAGGATAAACAGTCAAAATAGTGGAGAGACAAATAAAAAAGTGGCAAATAGGTATTACCTACTTGTTAGTTTCATACTGATTCCCTGCAGCTTTTATATAGTCAAAACCCTCAAAAAGGCTTTTCTCCTTGGATAGTCTATTGTTTTTTTTGGCAGGGCAAGAGGGTTTTGTCTCAAGTGCTGGTAGAAATGTGAGCTGTACTATTACAGCTTTATGGTTCTCTTGACTTCCAAAAACCCAAGCAAAATAAAGAAATGTGTCTGAATCACTCCTGAACTTCGATAAAGGTTTGCTATCCTTTTGCTTCTTACAGTGTGCAAGAAATGCTTTTGACTGGACTGCTTTTTCTATCCCAAATATCCACTCTACCCACCTCTGAACAGAATATTTCAGATCTGCATGAATTCCTACATTCCCTTCATAATTTGTGCAGACTTTTCTTATGGTATTAGGTAGCAAATGCAAAAGCATCAGAGAGAAGATCTTATTAGGAGCTAAACTTTAATCCTTTGTAAATAGTTAACTGCAGAGCTGTATGTATTATTTTGACAGATACATATACTATCCCTCAAAGCCACCGTTACTTGAAAAATAGCAACACAAATCCATCTCCCTGAATACTTCCCATATTATTTACAGCTTAATACAATACCCAAATGCATTCTGTGAAGTAGGTCCATGCTATAGCTAGGGTTTATTACTATGGACATACCAAGCTATCTTTCAGCTAGGGAAGCTTCAGCAGAAAATATGTGTGCAAGGTTCAAGAAAACAAGTGTCTGAGGATGCATTTTGACAGTAAGATGGCACTGATGCAGGTAGACTGCTAGGCAGATTCTGCAGTTTAAGGTAGACTAGAAAGGTCATATCTTAATGTCAATGTGGATAAACTCTAAGAAATGAAACAAAATTAAGAGAAAGCAAGATTAACTAGTGTGGTGCCTCTTAATCTGTTTGGGGGGTTTGTGTCTGTGTGTGCTTTTTAGTTTCCCCCCATTAGAGATGCATTGATTTTCAGAAACACCTAAGGACTGGCTTGCAGTCTGCTAGTGATGTCGGCCAGTTAGCAATGACAAGAACTGCTTGTATGGACCACCAGGAGCTTACAGACCAGTGGCTAAATAGCAGTGTACTAATGGCTTACATGCTGAATCAGGAATTAGTCCAAGATCTGGAGCTTTGTCTTTAGCCAATGCTTTCCATCCTTCATGTTCATGTCTCCTTCAAAGCTGCTAGTAACAGTTTTTTCAGCTCTTTTATTTCCTCTTACTTTTTCTTCTCGCTGTGAAAGGTTCTTGCTGGCTCTTTCAGTGTGGGCAGCAGATTCTGTGTCCTTAAAGTGACTCATTGTATCAGAAACTTCCTTTGTAATGCCACAAGATGCCAAAAAGAAGTCTTTCTCAAAGGCAAACACAGCATATCACTAAATGAGGAAAGGAAAGGCTGTGAAGGGACATAATCTGAAATACATTAAAGAATGTGTGCACAGAGATAATATCAAGTGTTAAGGGGAGAAAGAGAGGTTTCCTCAACTGTCACATACCAGTCATTTCAATGATCTGGTTTTGTGACCTTTTCTTTAAACATTTAATATATTAACAGCTGAGTCCTTTGGTTGTTTTTGTTGTGTTTTTTGGTTGATTTTTTGTGGGCAAAACCTAAATGTTGCAGCTAAAACAGTTGCATCACAAGAAGACAGCTGAGGGCGAGCTAGAACAAAGCTGAAAGTACTGGGAAGCTCAAATGAAGTAATAAAATTGAATATTTCTCTTTTTATATGTTCACTTGGGGCCAAATAGAATGATATTTTACACACAAATTCTTTGTTGAGTCAATGCCTTGATAAAACTAAACCATCTGATGCTTGTATTTCTTCCAAAGCTTGGAATATACCATACTGTCACTTGAAATGTTAACATCAAGGACTTTAAAATGGATTGATAGCCAAGGCAGGGACCTCTCTAAAGATTAGTGACCTTTCCTCCAAACTTCCCCTTTCCCAAAATGACCTAGAGCACTGATAAGAGCAGAACCTTGCTTTGTACAAGAGAATTTTGTGAATCAGATCTACAGCAAGTCCTACATCATTTGGAAGTAGCTACATAGCCAGTGCTATATGGCTGGATCCAAGACTAAAATCCATGGGTGGGAAAGGGTGCTGGTCTACAGGAAAATTCCTCAAAGGTCATCTGAAATGCTATTATGTGATGTGGACTTGTGACATAAGTTAGTTGCTCTGATTTTGCAAGATTTTTTCAAATATGAATATTTCTCCGTAGAGGTTCTATTCTAAGCTGATAGGGTCTCTTAGGTCATAAGTCATGGCTTTCCTTTTGTCATGGAGGAGGAGAAAGGAGAGAAGAAATGCCTGAAATATATTATAGGAACATTAAAAAGTGTATTTTTATGCTATCACTAAAAATTATTATTTTGAGTGTTGGGAGTTAATATGCTTTTAAATGGCTCTGAACCCACCATTGTAGGATGTCAAATAAAATTGTGACTTACATTATTCAACTCCCACTTAACAGAACAAAGTTCCTGCCATGTACACTAGAGCAAAAGTTCAACTACTGCTTTATCCCTAAAAAATCCTTCACACAGGGATATACTTCCATAATAAAGCAAATTGGTATGTCCATTTGTGTATGTATCATGGGTGAATCTATTTATCAAGAAATGAAAGAACATTTCCTTCAAGTTCTGTTTTCCTTGTGATTGATATTAATTAGGTTTTCTGCAAAGCATGGCTTATCTTGAACTGAACCCAAAGCACATGAATATGTTTCTGTGCTGTAAGATTTTCTTTTCTTGAAATGAAGAATGGGATGAAGATGCTTATCGGAGATCAAACAGGCTTCAGGTAGAGTTTACATCAGCAGCACTTTGAAATTCATTGCTAGAGTATAGTTGGTATCAATAAGGAATGAGAATGGTATCCTGAATTGTGACTGCATTTATTAACTTATTTCCAGCAACTAAAAAGGGAGAGCCGTCGCGTACTTCCAGTCATAGTCTTTTCTTCCTGAGATGAAAGAGGCAAGTATAGTTCATAATAAAAATTAATGGAATTCCTGAGAACAGCCAAAAAAAAATCACTGTTAAAAATAAAAGGTTGTGAATTTCCTCTGAGGTCTAATGTTAGTACACAGAGTTGAACAGAAATTTGCAGTGTAAGGGCTGACAGTTTTCCCCCCTATGCCTCCCGTCTGTATGTTATATGGGGATGATCTGAAGAGCCAAAGCTCAGAAGGTTACCACACCAAGACTTTTTTAGTATTCGACAGCGTCTGTTTCTACCTTATAATATGGAGACTTACTCTGATTCTTGTGTTTTAGGAAGGTTCTAGGTACAGATACTGAATGTCTCTTTTCCATAGTAATAGCCAATATCCTCTGCCGGAGTATTGCGAAATAGATCCAGTGACTTAATTTAATTCTCTCTTTACAGCACACTTTTTTTCCTTTCAGCTTCCCTATAATCCCTTGCTTAGTGGTTCTGCAGCTCCCTCCACTCCTCGCTGAGCTCAGTCTGGTGCCCACACATCCTGTCCAGCTATCACCCTCTCCTTCCTGTACTCCAGTGCAAGCCTTGATATTCTCAAATCACCTCTCT
The DNA here is from genome assembly GCA_035221455.1 of Xenops minutus. Taxonomy (NCBI): domain Eukaryota; kingdom Metazoa; phylum Chordata; class Aves; order Passeriformes; family Furnariidae; genus Xenops; species Xenops minutus. The sequence goes on along the minus strand of JAWWEE010000122.1, from coordinate 56,367,814 downwards.
GCTAGAGCTCCACCACTCACACCATTAGCAAAGTAGTTTACACTACTCTGTTTTGTACAAGTGCAGCTTATCCCAGTAGTGACACGTTTAAATCCCAGGACAGTTAAACCCTTCAATAGTGTGGTCATGTATGACATGTAACTAGATAGATGTATTACCCAGCAAGCATTTCTCCTGCTCCAGGATTCAGAGATGAAAGCTTTTGCCAGCTTCCAGCATCATTGCTTTTCTTTTTCAGTGTCTTTTTTCCTATTCTCTTTTTAGGAGCATCCATTTGTTCCACGTACCCGTATTTCCACCATCGGTCTGCCAGTTATAGTAGTTACTAATTTCTTAATAAAAGAGAATAGCTGCAAATTAGGATTGCCATATGGCTTTTATTACAAGAGAATAAGGTTTTTCCCATCCCTTATTTTTCTTGTACTAAAGAAATTCTGAAATAAAGAAACACTATGGTTTAGATATTTTCTTTTTGCTTTGGTCACAGAATCACAGAAAGGGCCACCCCACTTTACAGCTGAAAGAAGTGATTTAGTCTCCATGCTAAATCACTCTTCAACTTCTCCTAAACAGAGACAGCCAATTGTGCCTAATTGTGTGTGGTAGTTCAACGATATGGACTACTGTTCATTGGGGATTGAGCTGCTCATTTTAGTTAGGACCACAAATTGAACTCAAACTAAGGTCCCAAAGAATAAAGCATGTGTTTTATACATTAAGTCATTCCTCCTTTCTTACTTGGCCCGTGAAATGAATGAGGGATAGATTATTTTCTGGGTAAATTGGTAGTAAAACCCTGATGCAGACAGTTCCACAATTTGATTGCAGCCTGACTTCCACTTATTGAATATCACATCAGGCAGTGGTTCAAGGGTTTCACATGACAGCTTTAAAATCCGCAAAGTTTTCAGAGGTACTTACTACATTGTGATCAGGTCACAGATCTAAATGTCAGTATTGTATGCCTGATTTGCACATTTCAAAACGATTTAGTAATTTTTTCATTTTATCTGCATGCATGAAGTGATTTGGAATACAGAAACAATTTGGAATCATATTTAGTTTGTAACAGTTCAATTAACTTAAGTGCTGAAACATGCTTCTTTCTTAGGAACTAGTTTAATTGGTTACTATTGCAAGAACAGGTTTTGAAAGAATGCCTAAAAGGCCAGGGGCAAACTAAAGCCCACTCTAGAGAATCCATGCTGCTGCATAGGCATGTGTGAAAAAGAAACAGCAAATAGAGTTTGGGGTCACAGTGCAGTGTATGATTGCCAGTGGGAAAAGGACACATAGCCTGAGCAAGACATGGACCTCACAGCAACAGCTTTCCTTTGATATAGTCACTAGCATAACCTCCAGTTCCCTCTGGCAAATTTTATTACTATTAAATAAGCAAGAACGGCAGAGCGCAACAAGGTTAGAAAATCTTAAAGGTTTGTTATATAAATCATATATTTAAACCTTGATCTAAGCAGTAAGTACAAAGATAAGGTAAAATAATACAGGAGTGTGATTTATAAGATGTTAACACATGTCAATGTCAGGAAGTATTTGTCTAATTAATTTAAGAAGACATCTGCTTTTCTTTTGAAAGTCTGACTTTTATTTTGTTAGAGACAGAAACCAATTTTTTAAAGGATTTGCACTTTGAAGCTTTTTTTTTTGCTTAGGTTTAAAAATAAAAAGGACAGGACACATCAGAGATAGTAAATCACCATGCACATTAGTTCTGTTCTGGTACAGATGAATAAGTAAAAAAAATTGCTTGGATTTTGGCACCTCTATATTACTGCAAAGGAGTGTCTGGGAGTTTGGTGAGATTTTAAAATTTTATTTGTTTCTTTCACAAATCTGCATCATAGCTTAGTGCAATGAAATAACTAAAGTATATGCTGGATTCTAGGCAGAAGAGAGGACTTGGAACTTATTGTATTATATCTGTTTTATATCTGATATATTATATCTGTATTTCAAACTCTTTTAGCCACAAGCATTTTGCTGCAGTAATCCAGCCGCAGTTTGCTCAGTGTTCACATTGCTGCAAGGAAGAAGTGATGTCTCAGAATCACAGAATCACAGAATATGCTGAATTGGAAGGGATCCACAAGGATCAAGTCCAACTTCTAGCCCTTCACAGGACCATCCCCAAGACTCACACCATGTGCCTGAGAGTATTGTCCAAATGCTTCTTGAACTCTGTCAGGCTTGAGTTCTGTGACCACTGCCCTGGGGAGCTGTTCCAGTGCCCAACCACCCCTTTTTCTAATATCCAACTTAAACATCCCCAGCCACAAATTCAGGCCATTCCCTCAGGTCCTGTCACCACAGAGAAGAGATCAGTGCCTGCCCCTGCTCTTCCTCTCACTGCAATGAGGTCTCCCCTCAGTCTCCTGTTCTCCAGGCTGAACAGACCAGGTGACCTCAGCCGCTTCTCAAAAACTGGGACAACATTCGCTAGCTTCCATTCAGCTGGGACCTCTCCAGACTCCTGACTGCTCAAAAATCATAAGGAGAGGTTTTGCAATGATATCAGCTAGCTCTTTGAGGATTCTTCAATGAATCCCATCAAGCCCCATAGATTTATAGGGATCCAGGTGGATTTCAGGGTCAACTGGGAGTTGATCATTCTCACAGTCATGGTCCTCCAGCTCAAGACACTGAGATCCTCTTGATCCATCACCCATGTTGAAGACAGAGGCAAAGAAAGCACTAAACACCTCTGCCTTGTCTCTGTCCCTGTTTGTGAGGTGACCATTCCCATCCTGTAATGGGACGATGATATTTCTATACTGCCTATTGCTACTACTAATATATTTGAAAAAATTCTTTTCCTTGTCCCCCATATTTCTGGCAGCTTCAATACTTCTGGCAGCATCAATATTTCTGGCAGCATCAATTCCAGATGAGCTTTGGCCACATGAATATTCTCCCTACAGCAGCAAGCAGCATCTCTTTATTCTTCTCATGTCACTTGACCTTGCTTCAACTGAGCATACACCTTCCTTTTTTGCTGTTTCCGAGACAAGATACCTGTTCAGCTGAGCCAGCTTTCTGCCTCACCTGCTTGACATCTGACATTTGGGAATTGCCAGTTCCTGTGCCCTTCTGAGGTGATGTTTGAAAAGTGACCAGCACTGATGGATACCAGCACCTGCAAAAACTTTTTTCCCAGAGGACCTTACTCACTAATTCCAAGAGCAGCCTGAAGTCTTCTCTCTTCATGTCCAGAGCTGAAGTTTTGCTGGCACTTTTCCTCCTGTCAACAGAGATCTTAAACTTAATCACTTTGTGGTCACTGTGGCCAAGACAGCCACCAATCTCCACTTTGCTCACAAGATCCATTCTATTGACAAGCAGCAGAAAAAGGAGGGCATCTTTCCGAGTCACCTCCCTTAGGACCTATTCCATAAAGTTGTTATCCATGTTTTTTAGGGATCTTCTAGCCCAGGTTATACTAGCTGTGTGATGCTCCAAGGTAATTTTTGTCAAGTTGAAGACCCCCATAGGGACAAGGGAAATTGACTTGGAAATGTCCCTTAGTTTGTCAACAGGTAATTTGTTGTGCCATCATTCTCAGAGATACTGGGAAAAAGGAGAAAGAGTAATGTTCTTCATTGGGAGTCTGCTTATCAAAAATAAACATCCTTTACTTCTTTAAGAATGGGCAAGCTATTAAGTGCTTTTTATTCAGCACATAAAGGACTCATACCTAAGTTTATTAAATAATTACCATGTGTTTTTAACTTCAGGTAATGACAAACACAACTATTGCTAGAGACTGAGGTTGGGTACACCCCAAGAGTAAGTGTCATTACATCTGATTTCATCCATCCAAACTTTAGGTCTCTAAATCAGCCTCTGCCTTTCCTACATAGTCAGTGAAGGGAAATGAGCACCTCAAGTGACAACCATTCCCTCCTAACCACTGTAAAAGCTGCATAGGTTGGGTTACAGCACAAAAAGTCCACTGACAGGGGGCAAGTCTTGGAACCCAACTGGACTAGTTCTTGTACAGCTAAGACCCGGTGAACTGCAGCCAATGTACAGGCTATTCACTCTGGAAGTGTATTGCCAGTCATTTCTTCAAAGAGAGTATATTTTGATAAAAAAAGAACCAATACTTTTACTATATTTGAAAGTTCTGCATACTCTAGCCTTTCTGAAAGTATGTTAATAGATGACAATTACATAATGCTGTGAAGATGCAATATAATTATAATAAATGATGCAGAGTAAACTCAGATTTCTAGAAAGTAAGCTTGGAAAATCAGGATTGTATCACATATATCCTTAATTCACTGCCAAGACTGATAAATGCAATATGTAGGAATTAGAGTTTCTTAATTCAAGAAAATGAATTAGGCAACTTTACTGTGAATAGGTATTAGCTGTAGGTTGCATTTTGATGAACTTAACTGAAATAGCAGTAACATAATTTTAGTTATTGCTTTAAAGATTATTTCTCTTTTCATTCACTAAAGAAAAAGTTTCATTGAGATAATAGCTGCCTCTCAATTTGTCTCCTCCAGACTTCCACTTTTACCACATCAAGCACTCAAAAACAATTCAGGAAAATTTTTTCTCAAGAAATCTTTTTTTTTCTTTTTTCCTTATTTTTTTTTCCCCCTGGGAAGAGACAGGTTAAAGAACTCTGTTGATGGGCTGCCTTTAGACATCAGTTTTTACCACGAGACTGAGAGCAGTGGGGTTTGTGGTAACTGGAGCTGCAGGGCTGGGGAGGAGCAGAGTTCCGTGGGTCCATCAGTGGAGGGGGTGGTTTCAACACAAATATACCCAAATGCACAAGCTTACAGTGGAAATTTTTATCCATCAGTATATAAGGTCAGTTCTCAGCTTAAGGCACAAAATGAATCCAGAAGTTGCCTGATCCAGGAGCAGTGACCTAAACTGGACCAGACTGCAAAATCTGCCCATTCTTCAGGAGAAATAACTCCACCTGTTCCATCAGGGCCTGCATTACAAGATAGGTCAAAAGAGGGGCATTAGATGAGAGCAACAAAATGCCTGTAGGTAAATCTAGGCAAATACCAGGATGAATAAGAAGCTCTTGTGATGCCGAAGATGGAGATGGATGTCATAGAGGAAACAAAAGACAAGCAGAAAGTGAGGGAGAAATGAGCAGAGGGAGCACTGCAGGTTTTCTCAGCCTGTGGTCCAGGAACCTCCCAAGTTAATTTCACCAGATTTATGAAGGACAGTTAAGGAAAGTAAGGATGCATACTTGGTTAGGTTTAATGGCAGAGGTGCCCACACCTCCACAGGAAAATGCTTGGGGACTGAAAGCTGGCAAAAGCTGAAAATGCTGGGTTTAGAGAATTGTGTTCCAGCAGCCTGTTTGCCCCCGTAACTGAACCCAAGTTTTGATTGTGCTCCTTGGCCTAATATTTGGCCTTTGTTTGCTTATGTAAATCAGGATGTTTTAGTACAAATTAGCATTATTGAAAAACAGTTGCCATCCAAATTAAAATTCTGCCTTTCATTTTACACCAAACCTGCTGGGCTTTTTTAGATAAACCCTGAATCAACTTAGTTGTTTATGACTAAATGGATTCATTTTTTGGCAAAGTAGCCCTGTTTCTCCAATAGCATAATGCCAGTAAAAATTCATATCTATCAGATCCTCCTCAAGGGTCAGCTGGGGTTGTTCCTGTGAAAAGTATGAAGGAGCTCCTTCCAGAAATTTTTCTTCCTATTCAAGCTGGGAATATTTTCAGTGTATAGATATATATACACACATATATGCACACATATGTACACATATGCATGTGTTTATATTTATGTGTGTGTGTGCATATATATTTCTGTACTGTTAGTATGCACCACAAGACACCAGTAGTTTTAGATTTATTTACTTCATTAATTGCCTCCATTTGTATATCTGCATTTTGTCTACATATTGTTGGAAAGGAGCACTGCCTAATAAAGTACAAAGAGAGGGAAAGTAAAACAATGTATGACCACAAAAGGATGCCAAAAATTAATCCAGAAGAGGTTTTTAATTTCAGATATCCAGCCAAATGAGCTAGCTGAAGGCTCTACTCTGCCCCAATACATGCTTGCTCTGAAGTTCAACAAGGAGGCAGGAAAAGCCCTTTGTTACATATGCCCTAGGAAAGCATGTTTTTTAAAAAAAATTACATATCTTTTCAAAGTAATATGATGAAAATGTTGGTATTGTAACTCTGAAGACTTTTGATGAACATTTTATCCTCAAAGAGGACTTAATTCACAAAGGAACATATCTCTAGCAAAGTAACCCAAAGCCTGGAAAAACAATATGAGCATTTGCAAAGACTTTGTAGTATCACCACAGATGTCAAAATACGTAGACTGCAAAGCATGAACATCTTTGGAACAAACTTGTCTTTGGGATCTCAGATAAAGCACTTTTCCAGAGCCTGGTTTTCTAGTGATTTCATCAAGAAGGTGATTTCATCAAAAGCTAAAGGAAATCTAGTGCAATGCTGAAGTGATAGAAACACAAGGAAGATACTGTAAAGCCATTGAAGGCTGCAGCAGGGGTATCTTCAAATCTTTAAATACTTTTTTCCCTTAATAATAGACAATCAGTAGAACTGCGCAATTATCTCCCTTTACAGATCTGAATAAAACGATTTCTTAAATGGAAGGAGACAGATTTTATTAAATAAATAGGATAGTGCCACATGTTGCAAATACCAAGTCAGATATCAACAGAAATGATATTTCGCTACCTACCTCTGAAGAGTCATGATAGTAACACCCAAAAATAGACTGGGAATTTTCATTGCTAAGCCTGAATGTGACAAAGTACAAAATTCAGACTTTAGAGTAACTGTTGGCGTGGGGGTCCTGCATGCCCGTGCAGAAGCCAACATGGTCCCACCATTTTCTTCAATGGTGTAGTGATTTGAGGTGACCTGGGAAGGCTGTGTTGAGAAGCTACCTGGTGCAGCTGCATCTAATGTGATCTATTTCAGTTTGGAGGTGCTATTGAAAAGTACCAAAGTGTGCTGTAATAAATAAACAAATAAATACTTGCATTCTTAAATACAGGAGCTGAAACAAATCCTTACACAATGTCATTACTGTGAATTCAGTGTGAACTGATTGGGTTGAAGGAGACAGTTTCCTGGGTTTATGAACAAGGACTGGAAATGTCATTTAAAATACTGCAGCCAGCTATAAATTTAATCACAGAACGAACATATGAAAATGAGAGAAAAAAATCAAATCCTTGTTCAGTTGGCAGATATGGTTCTGTATAAATGGAGATGGGGGTTCATAGGAGCTTACTAGCTAAAAGTATCTATTTCCAGTTCACGTATCTTGGACTGACTGATACACCATCCCAGACTGTACTTCTCACTATCCTGCTCTGACTTTGTTAGCAATAGATTTAAATAATATCCTCACTTTCAGTCTTTTTTGCCCATGACAGTGATTGGTGAGTGATCTCTCTCAGTCCTTATCTCAACTCATGAACCCTACATTGTATTTTAACTTCCCTGTCCAGTTGCAGAGGGGCTTGGGTGAGCAGCTGGCATCCAGCCAGGGCCAACCCACTACACAGATTTAGGGAAATGACAATTTCCTTCATGTTGAAATAATCCCTGATAATGCCAGTATCATGTCAAGACCAGGACTCTTTGTATCCCCAGGTTGGTTTCCATTTCTAGGAAGAAGCCAAGATGGTGTGGAAGGGCTTTTGAACCTACAGTCTTGGGAACTAAGGATGCCTGCAGAGCAACCTCAGTAAATGATCATTCACTGTGAGCGAAAAACAGGCACTGCTGCTTTCCATACTTTTAACTGTTCATGGGCTTATTTGGTTAAACTTTCAGTCTGCCCATCACTAACAGCTCATAGAGCACAAAAATCTGTTTCTAAACAACATCTTAAGGATCAATTATTTCTTTTTCAGGCAGCCCTGAGTTCAGTTGCCTTAATTGCAAAACTGTAGAAAACTGGTTCAAGATGAATGATTAGAAATGCTGAAATTACCATGAGTTAATCAGGTATTGCATATTTCCTACTAGGTCACCAGCAATGCTATGAACACCAGTGAGCTGCCATGATCACAGAGAAGAAGGTATTCCCTTTAACTCCACTAGTGACAGCGATCCAGTCAGGAAGGCTTTTGGCAATAATGTCGGCCAGGGTGCAAGTGGAATCAGAGCTTCTTGCTGGCCTTCAGGAATTATCCTGCAACATCAGGATGTAGATACAGCCTATGGCCTTGTTTGGAGAGAAAACTATTATTGCAGTTTATGTTTTATTGTAACAGATGAGTTTCTTGGTGACAAATCCCAGATGAGGGGTCTACAGGCATATACATATTCTGTGTATCAGGGTGATGATATGTATATATGCATATATAAACATGCTTATCTGGTATGTATGCAGTCATGTGCATATATTGGCTGAATAACAGGCATGGAACAAGATTTTTGAAGGTTAAATGTACCTTAAAAGGTTAAATGTTAAACAAGTCTTACAGCTGTGGTAAAGGATCCAAAGATCCGTATGACTTTCAGTTTGACTAAAGGAATATTTTCCTTGGCATTACCTGAACCTGTGTGAGCAAAATGGAACAATGAAAATATTGTTCAATGTTTCTCTCTGCACACAAGAAAGAAATACTTCCAAGGGCCAAATACTGCCCTTGGCAGTTTAATGTAATAAAGACAGATATAAGCAGGAGAAAGAGAAAACATTTTCTGTTCTTCAAGAAGAGCCACTCTAACAGGACTTGAAAATCCACTTTCCCATATTCAGAGGTGCTTGATTTGGGAACATTACCTTTCTGTGGCAAAGGACATAAACTCTGGGGGTGACCATACCCCTGCTTCACTATGGTCTCATTACCATCTAGAGCTATGACTGATTTTAGCTACTCCACTAACCAGCATAATAACAGTCAGACTTCCATGCACTCTACTACTCTGCATTTTTCACAGAACTTCAGATTATTGTCCTGTCCAGTTAAACCTAACTTTCCTTTTCTCTACCTTAAGCATTTTGGAGTACTGAACATATTAATTTCCTGCCTTGTAGAACTGTCCCATGCACATTGTGTCAGAGAAAAAAACTCACAACTAACACTAAATCTAAATAAAAATAATGAGATCCCATAATTAACATTTCTATTAGAAAGTGAGAATAGCATCTGTGCATTAGATGCAACAAACACAAATAAGTCAGAATAATCTCCAGTCTCATATTAAGATGTGAATCATCTATTTATTACTTGGAGTATAAATGTTCCATTGCTATTTGCACCATGATTAAGAGTAGTTTTCAGAAAATAAATCTGTTTCTTAATAGTGCAAAGAATGAGAGGGATGGAGAATAAATGGGAGTTCAAGGGGATGCTAAAGTTCTCCCATGAGCTTGGATGAGATTTATGTGCAATGTGAATAAAAAATGTATATGACACTGCAGGATTCACTGTTGTTGGTTCCTATTTCATTTGTCTAGTCTAACTGTATTCCTTGCCTCCCAGACATATAGTGAGTCTGGCATTGTTGAGCAAGTGAAGCAAAAAACTGCCAGTCAGCAGCTATTTGTGGCAGCTTAACCTCATCCAATCTCATCAGCCCCAACATTGAAGACCAAGACCAGGGCCATGAGATTTGGAATAAAAGCATGAATAGCTACCTGCAAAGCTGCTTCTGCTAGGAAGAGGCATTCTAGGAGGCTCACTACAGAGCAGTCTTATTATTGCTATGCTTTTAAATTTTTAAATTAGTATATAGATTCTTCAATTATATATCAGCTTTCCTACAATGTCAACATCTTAGTAACAGCACAAGCAAGAGCGAGTGCGATTGTGATATACGTCTGATATGCCTCTCTATGCAGCTTCAGAGCTGTGAGGCTTCATGCTCAATGCTTCATGTCCATTCCCTGTCTACTCTCATTAAGGTTTTTACATAAATCTCACCACAGTTGCCCAGTTGCAAACATGCAAAGGTCCAAATCTGAAACTACTGACACCGTATTTGTTGGACGGACAACATCTGGGTGGTTAGGACATAATACCAATACTATTGAGACATCAAAGTGGAGGATTCCACTGGGCTTTTTCCCCCTCATTTCCTGAGGGGATGAGACTCAAGTGGTTCTGCCTCCTGCCTCTGCTGTTTCCACCATTGCCCACATGATTCTCCCGCCTGTGTTGTTTCCTCCTAGCTCTCATTCCCCAGTCTTTTGAACATGTTGCCTTCAGCATAGCGTGATCCAGCACACCACATCTTATTTCATGAAATCAAGGGAAGAGGCAGAGTCAGAAACACTCTCCATTACCGCTGCCACAGAGCCACCTCAGAGAGATTGTTACAGGATAGTACTACAGTAAATGAGCCTGCACATGATCTACCACTCAAGGAACTATTTGTGGAAGAAAAATTATATTTGTTAGCTGCAGAATTATTTCAGCTGTTAAGTCGGTATAGAACAGCCATTACACAAACAGTGTCCCCCATGGTGCTATGCCTACCCTCTTGTGGCGGTGCTGACACACTCCTCCAGGCCCCTGAAAACCCACAAATGTCTCATGGTTGCCTTGTGCTCACTGAAAGGGCGCATAGCACTCCATCATGGTTTGTATAACTCATGTATTGGAGGGCAAAGTGGTGGCTGAGGCCACGACCTTGCGAGTGGGCAAAGCTAGAGGCTGTGGAAATGTTAGGGAAAGTACCAGCTACGTTGGTAGCAGCACGGTGCCATTTGCTGGTCTTACCCCCAACAACCTTCCCTAGCTCCAAGTAAGCATGTAATTGCATCAGAGACTGCTGATGATTTGGTCACAGTTTAATGATTGCTATATATATGGAGTAGAAACAAAGTCCACCTCATTCATAGGAAAACACAAGTTTTATAGGATATCTAATCTTCTACCACTGTGATGCTCTTGTGCCATAATACCACAACATTTTGTCCTTCTGGAGACAATGGTGGACAAGCAGCTCAACTAAAAGCTGTCAAGGAGCTCCTGAACACTGTGACACCCAACAGCAGCATAGGAGCATCCAAAGTAGGGTTCCCAAACTACACACGTGGTGCTGCACCTCTTCAAATGCAGCTCCTGTGTCCAAACCATCCTACCTGACCAGACCAGGACAGAGTTTTTGTGGGGCTGCTGGGCAATCCGGGTCACTGCATAAGGCAAGCAGATGGCATGGGCTGCTGCAGTCAGCATTGCCCTGTTGTCGGAGGACAGAGATGCACATCCAGCCCTTCCCATCCCCTCCAGAGCAAAGGCCCATTGCCTTCCAAACCCCATGTCACACCTCTAGCACCTCAAACTTCTGCAGATTAGTTGATAAGCTTTACATCAGGGCCTTAGTGTCACATAAACAACATAGAAGTCCTGTAGGGATCCTGCCTTGGACAGTCAAATGACTCTGGCTGAGAGAAGCAGGACCAGATGTCACTGCACTGCCAGCAGTGCTTCCAGCAGTGTTCCCAGCAGTGTTCCCAAGACCCCCGGGACAGCTGTGGCCAAGCACTTATTCTCCAGAGAGCAGGAGCTGAGAACAAGCAGATCTTTTCCCCAGTAAGGTTCAGAAAAGCTGTGGCTTTAGGTTTTAGAATGGTACTTCTGAATGCCCTTCTTCTTTTGACCACACAATGAAGTACAGTATGGCAAAACTTTCATTCCCTGCTCACCCTTCCTAGGTCAGACAGGTATGAGCAGGGACGCCCACGCCATATTGCAAGTGAACTCCTAACCTTGCAGGGAGGAACTGCATCCCAGCTTCTCACCAAGAGTTCGGACAGGTGTCAGCAAACCATCCCACTCATATAGCCCTCACGCTGTGGAATCCAAGTCCCTCCCAGAGTTTGCCAGCAGGTTGTCACAGGGCAGCTCTGTGAAGCTGCTACTGAAGGTTCCTGAAGAAGCCATCACACTGTTTTCACCCAAAATGTCAGCATTGCAGAATGAGCAATGGCAGCACTTCAGCAATGCAGTGACGTTTTGTACCCTCCGGCAAACAAGGTACGCAAATAAATGGGTTTCTATCTAAATTCCATTGTGTGCAGATTTGTACCAAAGAATTGTTGCGATGTGCATCATTATGTCTCATTATGTGATTGCAAGTAACCTTTTGTATAGCAGACACAATCCACGTAACATGCTGTGTGACCAGTTTACAAAACCAGGCTCCTTCAGAAGGGTGAGTAATTAATCATTATTCAGCAACAGCACTCACCACTCCATACTGCTGGCAGGAGTGTATAACCCAGGGCATGCTTAGCTATGACAATACATTATTCATGCAATAGAAAACTGGATTTAGCTGTGGTACTGTACCAGTAAATGGTTAAAACTAGCAAGCACTCCATTAGTTTTCAAGTGTGTGGCTGATTTTTATTTTTAAATAAATTTACTGCCAACACATTGCATAAACAAGCATAGGCCCAAGTTGCAAATGCAGTAGCAACGAATTGGTATACGGCACCAATGTGTGTTTTTCATAATGCCAAAGTCAATAATCCAAGGACAACAAGATCTCTTGAAGGTATAGTGCAGTAACTTCATGGCTGCAATAATTTTTTTACTTTATCAAGCACTAATTTAATAGAGAATGAAATGCACATTATCAAAAATAAACTGTAGCAAGGATTTTATTTGATTAAGAGTCCTAACAGCAATTTACATATTCTGCTCTTTAGGACAAATTTTTCTTCATACTTAGCTTTGGCTTCCATTTACATTACATCTGGAGGACAATCTATCATGACGCAAGTAAGGCACATGAGATTATTTACATTTGATCACTGTCCACTATTTACACAAGCCAGGGTTAATGCAAAAGGCCAACGAGGGTTGGAGTTTAGTCACCAGTTTTGGAGAAACTGAAACTGTACCTCTTTTCTCTTCATTTGCTTTCATCACAGGGCAGTTCAGTTCCTCTCTACTACCAAATACCACAAGAAAACACTCAGTATTCAAGCACAAATCCTTCTATCATCTTGTACTTCATCATGCACGCATTCCAAAAAGGTACGATCTCACTGTTTACCACACCTGTGTATATAACTTTTTCAATTGAGCCCATTAGTTTTTTTAAAAAATATTATTTCCCTTTCTGTGGGAGTCTTTTTCTCCCCATTAATTCTGCTTGAATTTGGAAGAGCTTAATTCATCGGGTCCAGTCATGTCATTAAAGTTATAGATTTTTTTTATAAAAGAGAATCAGAAATGCCTTTGCAAAACTATGATTCCAGAACATGTTGAAAGGAAGCTGCAATAATTCAAAGGAATCTCAAAGCTAAACATGTTTTGCGGAATACATTTCCAGCTGCAGAATAAATATTTGTAACTTCACCAAAATTTGTCACTTAAAAAAACAATCCTTCACTTTGTTTTGGGTTCATACCTGCTAAGATTTTGGCTTGATGTTGTTCAACAATAAAAGCATCAGTTGAGGAATAACACCAATCAAGTGCAACATTTAAAATTTATACATGTATTCCATTCAGTTTCCATAATTGCTTCACACAGGCACTGGCCGTTCATCAGAGCACATCGTGTAGCAAAGGATGAGTTGGCTTTCTCTTTTCCCAGCAGAGCAGTATTAGGAGAGCGCTGCAATGGGAAGCGCAGAGGACATATTCCCTTTCTCTCATGGAGGATTTCATTTTCTTCTTTGCTGAGAAGACTAGTCTCCTTTGCCCTGAAGTATTAACAAATACACCAGCTCCCAATGAAGACAGGCTGCCCTATGTCTATCAATAGAATCTATATAGAAACTTTTCCCTTAGGGATTAATTCAACTTTTGATTCAATCTTTCTGAGCTTTAAATTATGATGTTACAAACCTCCAAGGAACTACTGTACTATTTGTGACCTTCTTTATTACTTTCTGCTGTTTGATAAAGTAGAGAAAATTGATTTATAGATTAGTTTGCTTGTGAACATGGAATATCAATGGCGAGAATGCGATTCACAGAAAAGCAGAAGTTGGCATTGGTTAAAGTTTAATACAGCAGTTTATTAATTAATGGTGAAGGACAATAGAATAACTGCACATTAATCTTGAATGAGATTCTTGAATTGCAACATGAAATAATAGCAATGAATCAAGGCATTCTACAGGACCTGGATTTAAAGTTTTCAAATCATTTTCTACAAGGAAGAATTTTGTCCACTGCTTCCACTTCTCTTCCCTAAACCTTCCTCTCTTCTCATTATGACCTGACAGGCATCTTTGTGTTTTCTGTAAGCATTAAAGGTTAAAGGTGGTAGGAGAGGCAGAAGTTTTCCAAATGGAGCCTAAAATTAGGTGTTGGTGTCTGTATTTGGATTCTTAGGCCCCAATCCAGGAGTCTATTTTTATTCAAAGCAGCCGAGCACTTGACTTCAATGGATCTAAAAACACTCATGCTTAAGTGCTCTGCTGAATCAGGACAGACTTAAGCACAAATGTAAATGCTGTGCTGAATTTGGGCTCTAAATATGTGGCTTGATTTTAAAAGTGCTGAGAGCCAGCAGGTCTAATTGAAGTCGATGGGAGCTGTGAGATGCTCAGCGGTTCTGAAAATCAGGCCACTCATTGAGGTGCCTGAATCTGATTTCAGGTGCTCAGCTTGCAGCATTCACCATGGGGGAAAATGGTGACCCAGGATAACAGGCAATGGAAGGGCCTAATTTTATGCAATAAACCTTAATAATGTAAAATGAGGAGATGGAAGACAAGAAGCAACAGTTTCCTGGAAATCTAAGAGTGGGGTTTTTTTCTGCAAGCATCAAAGTGCTATGCAAAAATATGAAATGAATAAACAAATCAAATTAAAAAGCCTAGTAACTGGAGAAATATTGGGCTAAACTCATGCCTTTTGGAACAGCAGCAAGACTGATGAAATACATCAGGAACGATTTGGTCAACTATGATTTGAATATTAATTTGATCAGGAGCAGTGAGTCAACAATGCAAATCCCACACAGTGAGGGACTTTGCTCTACCACCCTTCTGAGAACCAAGCACAACTGTTTGGATTAGTAAATGGTAAAAATGCAAAAGCTAAACACTGCATAAATTAAACACAACGTTACAAACGGAGATGAGGTGCAGGCTAGTCATCTTGAGAAAGGCAATTTTTTCAAGCAAATTCAGTAGCTCTGTACTTAGAGGGCACAGTCAGGCTGCCCTCCAACTGTGCAGGCTGCCCTGGGCTGCTCCACACTGCGGGTAACCTGCTGAGGCACACGTCAGAGGAGAAGACTCAGTCACACAGTGTGGTGCTGTTAACCCCCAGAGAAGGCTGTCGACACGACAGGACAGGCCTACAGCCATAAACAGGCTGCACGTGAATGAACCCTGGGCAAACCAAAGAAAAGCCATTTCTTCCCCTTTTTCTGTGCACGTAAAAGAGAGGGTTGTGAATACCCCTGCCATCCCCTGGCTTCTCTTTTGCCTGCCCAGTGGCAATGCTGGTGTAGAAACCCACCACTGTACCATCCACAAATGACTCAGAGAAGCCATGCTTTCCAGTCACCTACCTGTCTGGTCCTCCAAGTCTGTCTCTGGAGACAGAGAGGCTGGTGAAGGACTCTCATGATGTGCTTTCTTCTAGTACAGGTATTTATCATCTCAGGAAGGAAGATACCAACTATTTTGTACTTGTCAGTCCCTACTACCTGCACAACTTGGATCCAAGTATGGCCAGATAAGAAAAGTCCTTATGTTCCCCACCCCTTCCTAACTCGAACCAGCAACTCTTAAACTCCACTGAGGATTTTTCAAGCTTTCCTACACAGTTTATGCTGGCTCTGCCTTGGGTATTCATGGCAGAAAGGCATGTAGCATCTTTTTACCATTAAATGTATTAAAACTGGCAGGGCTGTTCCCTGCCCAAAGTGCAGTAATGCAGGTGTGCTCTGGATTACTATCTCAAATCAGTAACAACCACTAGAAAGGGTAACAGAAAACCCAGTACACAACCAGTTGTTGGGGGGAAAAACCTGTCACCTGTGATAAAAAAGAGAAACAGAAATTAATTTGAAACATTCGTTTCCCTTTATTTGCTCAGTGAGGCTGATGTGTACTGCACATTAGAAAAAAAAAGAAAAAAATCACAGGAATTTTTCATACAATGACTCAAACCACAAAAATACATGTAGAATCGGCAGGTGGAAAATAGCCCAGCTTGGGCTTAACTAGTATATCACTTTTCCTGTTCAGCATAGTCCAACCAATAGCTTTACATGTTCACCTATACTGTACAAATCTTACAGTAGCTCCATCAGGTCAGTGCTTCACATTATTGAAAATGTCTGTCACATAAGTACAAATTTAGAATAATCACATTATATTACATGGCTATTCTAGGTCATTTATAGATCAGATCTTATGCTACAGTGATTGAAGTTCTCATTACAGCCATCAAAAAGGACACATAATCATTACCTACTGTAAGCTTACATCTAAAGAGATGATGAGAAGGTGTGGTTGTTTCGTGTTTGCTTTTTTTTTTTTAACTGACCCAAGTAGTATAGCCCAGAGGGACAAACTTTCCTCTCAGTCCTGCCCTTGCTGTTGGCAGCCCAACTGCTTTTCAGAGTAGTCTGGCTCAGGTATTTTTATTCAACTTTAGGATCCCTCTGTTTGGATTAGTATTTAGATCATTTTCCATTCTGTAGGAATTACCTTCTTACAGCTCTAGGAAAGACCACAGTTTCTAAGTACCAGTTCTGTTACCTGTATTGTGGATGTGGTACTTACCACAGCATGAAAGCAACAGTACAATCTTCATCTAAAAGACACACAGAGCTATGCTGCAATTTGCCTCCAGTGACAATGTGGTACATGTGCTAATTTGAAATGCTCTTGGGGAAGAAAAAAAGAAAAGGAAACACCAAGATTATACTCTGATGAGTTTCCTCCTACAGTGTCTATGAAGGATCCAAATAACTTTATTCAGCAATCCTAGCTCTATTATTTTATATGTAATTTGCAAATCCACAGAGGAAAGCCATCTTCAAGATGAGAATGTTTGCCAGGCCAGTGAAAAAAAAAAAATAAAAATTGACTCATGTCATTATGCCTACTTGTTGAAAAATAAATAATCCCCCCAACAAGCCCCACACCAATTTATTAATGTCAGCAATCTAGAGCAAAAGAGAATGTTTTAAAATTTAATCACAGAAATGTAAAGGCAAAATAGGTAATGCATCTGGTCCTTGAACACATAATATGATATACTAAATATTGATTTCTTAAAAATAATTTATTGCTTTTAATATTTTTCTTTACAACAGAAGATACTCAAAATCCAGAAAGGAAAATTGTAAACTTTTAGTTTGGCATTCACACAAAGTTAAAATACCTGCATTTTTAACCTACAGAGCAACAACAAGAATTATGCAGATTAAAGAATGTTACATTTGTAACACAGAACCTCCAGAAAAGTTCTTTTCTTTTTTTGTTTTATTGCTATCTATCTACTGAGAAATAAAAAGCCAAAAAATCAAGCAAGCATCTGACAGGACAGACAGTGGAATCTCTCAGAACACAATATGCTGGTGATAAAATGAATGCAGCCATCAAAATCAACTGCACTGGCATGGGGGTGGAATCAGTTTTCTAGGATTTGGAGTGGGGAAGTAGATTAAATAGTTAGGTGTGCCATACCTTTAAGAGGAGTCATGAATGCCAAACAGTAATAGAATAACAAATCTATACATTCACAAGCAAATTCCAAACTTTGCTGATTGAGTCTAGAGACTCCGAGTTCAGAGGAAATTCTGACACTCAGAATAGCAGTAGTTTACTCTTGTGGTTTTTTATTTTCCAGAAGTTTTCTATTTAATTTAACAGAAGCAATGTCATCAGCAACAATGTCATGGGCACATCTGAGGCCATGCTAGTGCATAGTAAAAAAAGGAAAAAAAACCCAAACAACCCACTGCTCCCGCAAAAGCGGAATTTCCAAACAAAGCGCTTGCTTACTCCAAACTGAAAACCATCATGCATCCTAAGTATAAAATTTCCACTGGCCTTTTTATTCTTTTAGTCATCTCATAATTTATAATAAATAGGATAATTGTAACTGATAAATATGTCTCTTTAGTAAACAAAGGAATGAAGGATTGGTATTTATACAGGATGCATAACTGTAAAAAATATAGATAAATACCATCATTAAACTCTGCCAATGAAAAGATTACTGGCTTCAAGAACAGTGTTTAGACACAGAATTACTGTAAAAATCATACTGTACTTAGTACCTCAGCATATTTTTATCAAATTAAAATCACAAAAATTAAAACAAAATAGCATTTTAAAAAGATTTTTGACCTCTAGTTCCAAAACTACTGTTGATACATAAAATAAAAACATTTCTTAATGATTACCCATTTGAGAGACTTTACATAAAATTATGGTATCTCCTAGAAAAATTTAGATGAGAAAATTTCATTCCCCTAACAAATTCAGTGTATAAAACTGCAAAAGAAAATCAAGCAATGAGAAAAACGTGGAAAAATACTGCAGAAGTGGTTAATACCTTTTGGGCTAGGATAACTCTTGACAAAACTCTTATATAAGCTCACCAAAGAAGGGATGAATGTGTGTAATGGATTTTTGCACTCAGATACACACGCACGCACAGATACACACTCACACCTGCACCCACACGTTTTTGTCTGGTTTTTTTACAATCAAATATATATATAAGCGTAAGTTCAGCTTTCTACATATGTTAGTGTACAATAACTGTTTCACCTCCTATAATTACATTTGAGTATTCTTGATTAAGAAAAATTCAGCAGTTTTTGAAAAGAAGGCTGCATTTACAGTGCATAGCTGTAACAAAAAAGAACATTGTCATACAGTATGTACATAAATAAAAATACTCCATTTAACATTTGTAAATACTCAACTACTTTAGAGAACGTAGCAAATAAACTATCTGTGCACACACCCAGATAGTTATATCCAACTCTCATTAATAATGTAACACCACGTCCGCTCATTAGAATAAATCGCTGAACAAGCTGCACATTTGACCATTAACAAGGCTTTGAAAATTTTGCTGTGGAAGATCAATGTTGTAGACATTTACATGGGTGTCAGAATTAAAAGATGAAACTTCAAAATGTTAGGGAAGCTTGAGCCTTTCATTTTCTTTTCTGCAAGGACTAAAAAAAAAAACAAACCACAGAAAAAAAAAAACCAACCAAAAAAAGAACAATCTTAAAACAAAGCTAAAACAGATTGTAGGCTTCTGGGACCTGTGGTTTCTTCTGGATTGTCGCATTATCACTGTGTTGTGAGAAGAAGCTTCTTTAAAAAAAACCAAAACAGCAGTGTCTGATTCCCAGACATCAGCAGCCATAGTTCTCACATTGGGGTTTTTTTCTGATTGTTTTTGTTCTTTTTTGTTAAAATGCAATATGTACAGATTTTGCAGTTCATCGTTGTACGTATAACTCTGTGGAACTGCTGCCATGTCTTGTGATTTGCACTGAACTCACAAGGAACACCCAGCTCCCCTGCCACCGATCACCCGCGAAAGCAAAGCTGACACCCATGGACATGCGTGTGCTTACTGGACAGCCATCCTGCCCCTCCACTCGTTGAGCAGCTGTGTTCATGTAAACCATGGTTTTGAACAGAGAGTGTAAAGTAGGAGAAATTCCTAAGTACGACTTTTTAGTTGTCCATTATTGAAGGACGTGACGTCCGTGAGGTATTCGCCATCCCTTTGTTTTCTTCGGATGACAGGCATGTTACCTACGCAGGCTCCGCTGTGCCTCTTTAAGTAAACTATCAAAATCCATGGAGTCATACTTGCTTTTAGTGGAAGCAGGATCAAAATCATCTGAGTTTGAATCTGAAACCCAAAGGATGGAAGTTTAGCTAAGACGCAAGAACCACTAGCAAGTACAGCAGTGTGGGAGAACCATTAATTGCATGTACATCTAGAACAGGTTAACTCAAAACAGTTTCCTCAAGGACCTGAGAACCAACACACTGCTATGTATAGATCTCAAAGTAGTCCAGATAATCTTGACAGATGTCTGTCACCATTGTCTTAGAACAGCTGTTTCTCAACAGGTAATATCCAAGACTTAATTCTCCTGACAAAGGTAACAGGGGGACAGTTCTGAAGAAAGCCAGGGCAGCCTGTGAGCAGTGTAGAGAGGACACAGCTGCTTCTGCCTGCTCTGCCTTGGGGTCTTGTGCAAGTCAGTACATCTCCCGGAATCTCTGGTTTTCCTTTCACTCATTTCTTGGGGTTTGCTTGTTTAGAGTGTGAGCAATTCTGGGCAGGCCTTCTGCATGACTGCGGGAGCAGGTGGGCTCCTTGGCTTTCTGCATCATACATGATAAGCCACAGCAGCAACAACGGTCCAGCTCCTGTGACCTGTGATACCTGCTCCAGCTTTGCCAGTTGCTCAGACACAGATGTCACTATGTCCCTAGCACAGAGGAAGGAGTGTACATTTGTGGCCACAAAGCTCCAGTACAGCAATTATTGACACAGCTTCAAGCACTGAATTTCCTTTTGGACTCAACCCTGCTTAACACTGACTCTCCCAAGTTCCTGTGTCACAGCTCCTTTATGAGAGTGCCCTTTTCTTGCCACTTCTTGTGTTGAATTAATCAGAACTCCCCATCTACCACTATAAGACACACTGTGCATTAAATGTTCATTACAAGTTCTGTTAAGACAATATCTTTTCACAGAGGAGAGGTGTTAAACTTCTGACTACTGTTTTCAAGTGTTTTCTTTCTTCTGTACTCAACCCAAGGCTGATTAATTCTCTCTGTCCCGGTACTAGCTCATGAATTTTAAAGTTCATCCTGCCATTTCCTTATGTTGCTCTCTCAAATACTCTGCAAAACACGGGGAATGCAGTCTGAAGTACAGAAGCTCAAGCTGTCAGCAGGACAAAGTGAAAATAATCTGATCACAGACACTCTGGGAATCCTACTCACTATGGAGAAACCTGACAGGGAATACTCCCAGTGATGAATAATGTTCAAGAGGGTTCCCTTCAGACAACTTATTTTAAACCCCAGATTTTCTGAGATACAGAGATGACCTTGGCTTCCATTGCTGAAGATAAGTCAAACCAAGGCACAACTTAAATCTGGTTTTACTATATTTATCAGCCTCCATTTGGACAAATGCCTTGCTACCTTTTATATTTTCAACATCAACCTTTTTTCTCTTCAGCAGCCAATTGCCCTTTCTTAGCTTTACATTATCTGTTTAGCCACTGAAGTGAATTATACCATATTCATTGTGAACAATGTGTATCATCTTTATAATTTATTTTGAAAAGACATCAATTGCTTAGAAAAAATGTATCTGTATTCACTTCCTGCATTGTACAAAGCCGAAGGCAGTACATACAAGATTTCATTAGCACTGTATTACAGGGTTATGAGAGATTTTAGTGACTGTGGTCATTTATTTATAAAAAACTCACAATATCTGATTAATATAGATTCAACAGCAAAATGTGCCTTGCTATGTTATCCAGAAAAGATTATCTCCCATGCCTTTAGTCTATTTTTACAGGTTTTAGAAAAGGTTTCACATTTAATGAATACTTTACATTTTAAAAGGTAATTAAATAAGAGGTAAGTTTATGATATATTATAGTATTATAGAGGCTGTTTTGGTAGTCTGCATGATCTCGTTATGCATATACTTAACATCAGCATTCCCGCTGACAGAACCACACGTTTTTGCCCAGGGAGGACTTGGACAAACCCAGATGTGAGAGCACAGCCAGTATGCACACTTGAGACTGGAGTTATCACAGCACACTGGGGTCTGGAGACTAGTTGGCAAAATGCCCCACTCCAGTGTGACCACAAACACTATGCGATTTGCTAAGCTCTCTACAGGCTGGGGTCTCTTACTACTGGAAATCCCTTCAAGGAGACACCTTCATACACGGGTACTTATGCACAATTTTAGAATCACCAGTTGAGATCAGTGGCTTTTGCCACACTAAGGGTCAAATTTGGTCCCAAACCTTACTATCTTTCAAATTTGAGCAACTATGAATTGTGTTTAAGAAGTGCCTTTAGCAAGTTCTACACATCTACAGCAGAACTAAAAGTAAGAATCATAATGAAGTTTTTGGGGTGAGGCATCTACTTTGTTCTCTGTTTATCACGCACATAAATAAATGAAGTATTGGAAGAAAGCGATAAATAGAAAAGCATAGGGGACGTTTCTGTGGTGCTATCATTTCAACACAGAAATGTATTTTTGAATATTGGGCACTTATTTTTGATAATGATGGAAATGGGCTTTAAAAGAATTTTCACAGTCTGGAATATTGGAAAGAAGCCAGCTCAGATTAGTAGATTTTTAAAATTCTTACAGCAAGTGAAAATTACTTCCTTAAACACCCTCCCCCATCATTTAAATAATATAAACAGTAAACAAAAAAGAAGCAAATCCTAAATTCTCATGAGTTACAAGGTTCCAGCTATGTACTTTAATTCACATAGAAAAAAAGACCTACCTAGGTCTGCATAGTTAGACTTGCAAAATTGCTTGCGTCCACAGAAGTACAGCTCAAAGTCAGGTTCATTTGACCTGCGCAAAGTGTATCCGTTTTCAAGAGCAGCGAAGGCGTCACAAGTATAGCGGTAGGTGATGAAACCATAGCTGTCTCTGAAATTGAAAAATACAGTTGTGAATGAAAGCTGAAAAGAGTTAACACACATTAGTGTAACCCCATCCTCAAAGTGAACTTGCAGGAGACCCAGCAGTGGAAATGCCAGAAGTACTGCATCCATTTATCAGCATGATTGTCCTGTCATGCAGCTAAATACTTATTTCTGGGACAGGAAATCTCAACTAGCAAGATTAATAAATAAGGATGAAAGAAAATAAATAAGGTTTTGAACTCAGCATGTCATCTGTCACAGCACTTATATTGGTAACTCCCATACCAGTAATCTTACTGCCATAATTTTTTACATATGGCAGCTCCCAAACAAGAAGTAATCTCAAAGGTTCCTACCCATCATCCTGCAAATTTACTGTGCACTCCTCAATTTCACCAAAAACTTCAAAACGGTCCCTCAGTTCTGTTCGGGTTGTATCAGGTCTGATTTTACCCAGATAAATCACACGACGTTCTTCCTGTTGATGAAGAGCAACAGGAAAGGCATATTTTTAACAAATGTGTAATAGCCATGAACCTAGATATATATGCATGCAAATACACACATGGATCTGCAGAGGATGCATAATTATAGAAATAGCCTCTTGTGGAAGACCTACTGCATCTTGCAAGTAAGTGAAATAGTTCTCTCCTGGAAAGAACCTAAGGTATTTAAATGACACTACATTTGTCAGGTGGTGTGCTCCCGGAAGGGTTCACTGCTTGTCGTTACTTTCTCTGTAAACTGACAGTTAGTCCCCTTTGTACCCTACTGCATCTTCTTCCCTTTCACCCTTTCTACCACTTCCCCTCCAGGACTGCAAACTCTTCCAAACTAGGAGCTGCCTTTTTCTTGCCATCTATATAATATGGAGCAAAACCCATCTTAGTTGCATAGTAGCATAAAGTAACACAATAATTGCATAAAAGTACCACAGACATAACAAAATATATTACAAACATAATATTATAAACCCAGATGATTCAGTAACTGATTCATCTTGCAATCTTGTTCTACCGTAATCCATACCTTAAAACAGAGGGAAAACTTTTAGGGGTTGTCATGTTTTAATGTTAGCCAACAACTAAGTACCACACAGACACATTCCCCACTTCCTGGTGGGATGCAAAGGAAAATTAGAAGAAAAGTAAAACCTGTGCGTTGACAAAATGCCAGCATAATAATTGAAATAAAGAAAAATATAATAGTAATTGTAATAAAAAGGAGAGAGAGGAATAAAACCCAAGAGAAACAAGTGCTGCACACTACAATTGCTCACCACCTACTGACCAATACCCATACCTTGAGCAGTGATCTGCCTCCCCCTGCCAACTCTCCCTGCCTTATATACTGGGCATGATGCCATATGGTATGGAATATCCCTTTGGCCAGTTCAGGTCCGCTGTCCTGGCTGTGCTCCCTCCCTGTTTCTTGTGCACGGGCTCACTGGCAGAGCATGGGAAACTGAAAAGTCCTTGATTTTGAATAAGCACTATTTAGTAATAATTAAAACATCAATGTGTTATCAACATTATACTCAAATCCAAAAAACAGTCCTGGACCAGCTACTAAGAAGAAAACAACTCTATTCCAGCCAAAACCACGATTGGATCAAATAGATTACTTTTATTAAAATAAATATTTCGGGGGTGAGGGGAAGACAGGTCAGTAAAACATATCTTGCAGTCACCGTTGCCTGTTGGTTTATTCCGAAAAAAAATACCTGACTGAAGTCCCTGATTTTCACAGGCCAGAGTATCCTTTGCATCTTCTTTCAACACTTGGAACAAAGCATCAGATACATTTAAAACAATTAAGTCATGGTCATATCTTTCCTGCCTTAGTGAAAATGCTCAGCAAAATGAGGGAAGGACTAGGAAACCCTGTAGGAGTCACTTCATCAATTTTAGGAAGAACACTTTGCTGAGGGTAGAGCCACTTAGCAAGAAAAGCAAAAGGGATCTTCAAAACACTGACCTTAAGGTAATCAGGGCAAAGAAGCACCAGCTACACATGGCTTGGGTGCTCAGCCTTCCTGTCTCCAATTGCCTCTGGCCTGAGGAACCCTGGCATTACTGGCCCTACTGCTCATCCCTTACACACCTGCACATTAGTCCCATAAATCGAACCACCACCACATTCTCAGCTGGTGTAAATCTGTCAGTCAGGGGAGCAATGTCAGTTTAAACCATCAGCTTTGGCACCTGGGACTTGTGCAGAATTTAGGTGCCGAATGCTGAAGGAGCGATATTGACTGCTGAGAATTCATGACTATCGTAACCTGGAGGTGCCTAAGGCTAATGGCACCTCAACTGTGCAATGCAAAAGGCTCTAGGGACCTAAATATAGACTTGCATTCCTGCTCAGAAACATTCTAGCCTGAAGAGACAGGTAGTTTATAGTGTTACAATTCTGATACAGCATGAAATATATCTTTTCCATGAGTCCCCACAGAGGTATAAAGCACTAGTCATTCTTGGACCATGGACAATAGGATTGAGATCAGACCAAACCACACGTTAAAACAAAAATTATCCTGATGCCTCTTCTTTACTTGCCTGAGTATCCAATTGAGATAAAGGGACCAAGACAACTCTTAGCTATGGGTGCCGAAAATCTTGGCTCCCTGCTCCTAGGAGAGCACTTGGCTCCCAGGAACTATTTAATACAAAATAAATAAACAATCCCTGCAGCAGGAAGCTAGCACTAATATATCTGTCTCTCAACAGAAACTCTTTCTCACTAGCACACTCAGTCAACTATTTTCACTGACTTTTCTTGGCCTCACAAGTCTCAGAGGCTCAGATCCAGTTAATCTAAGCTCCTGAGAAATGAAAATTTAAAGCTGCAGAATCAAACATTCCTACCCAAAAGTCCTGCCCACTAAGGAATGGCACAAGAATCAACTGGGTCCTTTACAGCTCCCTGGTCAGCCCAGTAGAATTCCTGGTCATTCTATCTAAGTATCTATATGCTCTCCTTAATCAGTAGAATCAGGTAAGGATCTCATTTAGATGCTTGAAACTACTGCCTCTTTTGATTATAAAAGGAACCTAGGTGAGTGCCTTAGTAGTCTTCTGTAATCCTGCTGGGAGAGAGACTTTCATTTTTAAATGTTACACCTTCCAAAGTGCAGGGTCCAAAAGCTGCTGTTGTTTTCTGCCATAACAGTGCAGTTTGGAGAAGCTGGCATGGCTAAAAGGAGGGAGTGTGCTCATGAGTGGCCATACATTTAGGGCACTGGGGTACTTTACAGACAGCTTTTTAACTCTGTCTCTACTGTGTCCCAGTCCAGAGCCCTGACCTTCCTGAGAGAGGAGTTTGGGTACGGCTTCTGTAAACCACGGACTGTGGAGTGCAAGCAAGAGAAATCTGCATTTCTTCCACTTTCCCCATTGTAATTCTGCTTACTTTCACTATGGTTGGGTGCCATAAACTTCAAAACCAGGAAAATTTGCATATGCACAGTAATTACTTTTTCAGACTGTTTTACCAAATCAAGGATTTAACCGCACTGAAACACTTGATAAGAAACAATTCCATTGATACTTGCTATTGAACCTAAATGACTGACCAGATGGAGCAGAACATAACACAGCAGACTGTCTAATATACTTTAGCTGAGATAATACATCTCGACTGAAAAAACATAATGTTTCATTCACTGACATGGAGATTGTTATATTACAGGGTGATGGAAATATCTATTGCACACTCTTCCATAAGTCTGTGTGCGTGCCTGTGCAATTTTTCCTTCTATCCATCTAATAACCTTTCTATTTCTAATATCCCTTTAAGACAACTGCAATAAACAAAAACTAAACAAATTAAAAAAAAAAAAAAAGCCTGTTAAAGTACCATTAAGGGAATAAGTTAAACCTACAAAATGAAGGAAATTCAAATGTAAAGCTGAAATGCACCATATGTCCTCCAGTGTGCACACATGAGGAGATGTGTTCAAGAATTTTTTAAGCAGAGTGCCATGATGGAATAAGATACTGGAGAACACAGAAGCCACAGCACTGCCTTCATTTGGGTTAACTTTGATTTATTTAAAACAACTGTGAAGTGTGTATTTGTATTCACACAGATGCCTGCCCTTTATTCCCATTAATAATAAGAGCCTAACAAGATTGCAACATATCTCTAAATGTTAAAGACCTTTATTTGATAATGAGTTACATGCATAAGTCTATATGTGCATACTAAGTAAATAGCACTTGTTAAAGGAAATGACAGAAGAACTGGAAACTAGAGAACAGCAAAGAAAAGCCCTTGTTTTCATTTTAATATGGGCAGAGGAAACCTGCAGGAAACTCCAGAAGATACTATTCATATTTCCCTCCCAAAAGTGCAGATGATTTATTTTGCATAACAAGCTTTAAGTGTACTTTATTGCTTTGACAAGAAAAGAAAGAAAGAATAGTTCACTCAACTCCCCCAAGCCCAACACGTCTGTCTTTTAGGTATCTAAATTTCCTTCTACATAATCTTGCTCCTCCTTCTTTGCAGTAAAAATATTTGAATGGGAAGATGTGGTAGAAAATCTGACACTGAAAAGCAGTATTTTAAGTCTCAAATGAAAATACTAAAGCATTAGAATACCAAAACTTGAGAAAATAGGACTGGGATATACCTTACACTTCAAACTATCAATAAAGGGACCTTTTGTCCTCCAAAGCATTCACTGATGCTAAGGATCTTTTTGTCTTGCAAAGGCTCCATCCAAAATTTTATTTTCTTTGCTACCCCTTATTCTTAAGTCTTCATTTCATAAGGAACTAACCACAGACCATTAGATGTGTTAGTTTTCACTTGGTTTTTTGGCTTCTTCCTCCAACAGTTGTTTGCTTTGCCTGTTCACAGTGCTGCTGAGGAGAGCCTGTGGGAACTGAAGGCAGCCACTCCAGAGGTAACACTGCACAGAGCTGCTGTTTCCATTTTCCCTACCACTTTTTGTCTGCATGTCTGTGGTGCATACCTAATTTCCCAAGAGCCAGGTAATGCTTTATGGGAAGATGACAGAAGAAATTCAGGAGCATTTTAAAGGTGGGTTCTTCTATGGGCTAGTCAGAGGCTCTGCTTCTTGCTCCAGCCGAGGTGGTTGGCGGGGTGCAAGCCCCATGCCTGTGTTGCCTTCCATGACAAGTGACTTCTCTACCACGAGAAACCGATGAATATTTCTATCCCTATAGCTGGGGGCCAAATACCATTTTGAAAATGCTATGGAAATGGTTGGACAGAGTTTTATAAATAGAAATGCTATGGTTGGAAAAAAGCCATTTAAGCTCAAGATTCTGATTTAATAAGAAGAAAAATTTTCTTTAGATTCAGTAAAGAGTAAGTATGACCTTTGGGTAAGTATGAATGGCAAAAGTGAAAATCAAAAACAGTGGAAAAAAGAAGAGAGGAGATTACCAAGGGCTGCTATGTGGCTACCTGAGGGCTGAACAGTTCAGCCGCACTCCACGGTGACTGCTAGAAAAATAATAATGGACCAGTAAACCTCAAGATTTAGGTAATCCTTTTGATATATATTCATAAACTCATACAGCAAAATTAGAGTATCTGGGATCAAGGCCACAAAGATGAGCAAAACCAAAAAAATCCAAACTAAATATACAATGTACATTGAATCCTTCATTAGTGGAAATGCACTGCATTATAGGCTGACTCTGGTTTTAGATTTTAAAGCAGGCAAGCACTCATTTATGAAACCACCTTTCTCCTGCCTTCCTGTTTTAGAGCAATTTATTTTCTTTGAAACCCTGTGTTTCTTTCCGCTGCAGTGGCCTCACAGTACATTTATCTTCTTATGTCTGTAGGCTCTCTGGGACTGGGACTCTTGATACTTGCCTCACGGAGGCTGTCAGCATTTAGAAATGAAAAGTAGTAATGTTAATAGTAATTTTCTACTCAAGTATAAAACCTGATTTTGTTATACCTCTTGGCAGCAGCCTGTGCACGCAGCGAATGAGCTGCGTGGAAGATGTGACTCTAAGTCAGTAACATGGCTAGAGCAGTGGAGTAGCAGAGATGCACAATACCAAGCTGCTCCTCAGTTTAAACTCCTTTCCCTGGTGCACCATTTCAATGAGGAATCATGAATTGGTAAACTCCAGAACTGGAATGTGATAACTGTTTCTGATGCCATGCTTTGAAAAGTATTTGCCACATGGTCTAATGAACTGCTTGAGTATAAGCCTGCACAACTCAGAAATTTCCTGGGGTGTATTGGAAATAAAAAAAGATCCTCAGATCTCTTGGCAAATCACTGTGGTCTGCCTTGGCTGGAGGTTGGATCCAAGTTTCTACAAAGCACTAAGTAGATTGACTTGTCCTGCAGTGCTCCTAAAGTTTCATGGTGACTTGTGTCTGGTTAGCATTATACAGTTAAGCAAATCTTGGTAGCAGACCATCCTTATGTTCAGTGATGACCCATTCTAAAACAGAACAGGGACCCTGTGAAACAAATCAAGTCAAGATCAAACTAAACTATTCTAATATTTGCTCAGTTAGCAAAGGAATCACAATCAAAAGTATTCATGAATGAACGAACAAATGAAGGAACGAACAAATGAATGAAGGAACGAACAAATGAATGAATGTCATAAATATTTTTCTTACTCTCTAAATGGAAAATATCTTGTGGGCTTAGCCCGTATTTTTCAAGCATGACTACTCAAAATTAAGACCTCAATCCACAAAAAAGGAACTGAATCTCCCGTAACTGGACATGGGGAAAGAAGGAAAGGAAGAGGAGAAGAATATCATCGTACCTTTTGAAATCAAATCACTTGTATATAGTCTAGACAGGAATTCAGGGATCCATAGAGGAAAATGCTATCCCAGGCTTCTAGCTGATCTGAAGCTACTGCAGCAAAGGTGGTGTGTGCAAGACTGAAGGGGCAGCCTTTTAAACATGCCTGTGCCATGCAGAATGAGCACAGGCTTCCAAAACAAGCCTTTTCAGTATTCTGTCAATGTGTCTGCACATCTGCCTGCACAATCAGAGGGCATTGCTTCACATATGGTTTTGATGGATTAAAATATGTGATATTTTTTTCTTATTTCTTTTTCCTATGTTTCTCATGGCTGTTTTCACATGGAGACTAATTTTAGATATTGATTCAACAAAACCTGATGACTTGTAGCTCAGTCACAACTTCTGTTTCCACTGAGCATCATTTCTACAACTAACTAACTCCTGAGATCATAGGAGAGTCCTTCTCACGAAGAAAATTCACCTGTCCTATGTAACAACTGAGGCATCAGTACTACCCAATCTTTGGGCCACTCTTTTAGCAGTATCTGGAAGTATGTGGTCATAAATCAGTTCTGGCAGCATGAGAACGGGGTAGGAAGAAAATAAAAAATTCCCAATACAGAGAGAAAAGAAATCTAAATTTATGGGACTGTAGAAAGCGGAAAGAGAGAGAGGAGATTCTTGTGGCCGTACAATAACTGAGTTGAGTTCAATCCCTCAAGAAAGAAAAGAGCCATACAAAAGAGATCAGTAAACCAAAAGGAGTAAGAAGAGGAACAGAGAATGCTAGAAATAATAAAAATTTCAGCACTTAAATCAAGGCTTCCCTTTCTCTGTTGTCCCCTAATCCCGACTTATTTGCGCAGGGTATAAACTAGTATGATTCAATACAGATTTTTAAAGTAAAAGTGCTGGTAGACTTTGGATAAAGGAGTTAATAGGATTTAATCTACATATCCTGCAGCTCCTACACAGATGACTGGATTTTAGATTCTTGCTATGTTATGTTTATTGATATTTATTTTTTGTTTTGGTTTATTTATGTTTATTAATAAATAATTCAATTAATTAAGTTAATTATCATGAAAATGCTCACTTCAGAAAGAAAATAAATTCAACCTTGGTTTTGAAATGTCTACAATTTTTAATGCAGGAAGCTATGATGCAGCATATCTGGAGCTTTTTAAGTTTCTTTCCTTTTGCCTTGATTAGCTACTTGCCAAATATTTGTTTGTTTTAAACTAAATCAAATTTTCTACCTCCTCAGCAGGATTCATGTTTATTTATATGGGTAAGGTACAGTAATTGAGAAGTAGCAAGATATACCCATGACAGAGACATTCTACTCGAATCTCTAATTTGTGTTAGATCTAAGAGAACAGCTACTGTAAGTTATGATTGCTGGAAGGCAGCGTTCACCCCTAAGAAGATGGAAGCCAGGTATTTTAAAACTAACTGCAACAACTGACTTAAATATGGCCCTGTCTGAAGCCAAGCAAAATTATTTCATTGCCTTCACTGCAAAGCATGTTCTAGTTCTAAATCTTGTGCTTTACAAAATACACCTATCACCCATACTTTGTAGATGGGGCACATGAAGCAGAGCAAAATGATTTGCTGAAGCTCACTAACAACAACAGTAGCAGAGACAAAAATCAGACCATAAAGGTGTCTGTTTCTGCAGGTGTATTAGAAGAAATGCTGCCAAACATGTGACAAATCACCTTTTGTTATGAAGTCCAATAAAGGCATTGGGAAAAAGACCTATTCATTTTGGTGACCTCTGGACAGAGCACTAAGGGAAAATCTGGAAATGAAGTGTCCCAGTCTGCACCAGCTCATACAAGAGCGACAGCACAGCCAGAACAGGAGTGTAGGTACAACCAAATGGAAAGAGTAGGACATAGAAAAACAAAATGTTAAGGTGAGCCACCAAATGTGCTAGGCAACTACAAGAGCAGTCCAAATTTATAGTAGCTCCTACTTTAATTTATCAAAATGCAGTTGCCAATGGGGATCTAAAAAGGGGCAAAAGCCACATGTTCGTTTAATAGCCATTCTTCTGTCTTACTACTACAACAGCCAAGAGAGTTGCTTATCCCCACATAGATATTTCCTTCACCTCAGGTATTTTACTTGTTTTATAGACAACATTGATAAAATAAATAAATAATACATGTTCATTATGAAAGGGTCAGCGTTAAGTAACACCTTTTAACTGCATTGCATCCTCAGATTATTTATTTTTCTAAAAATAACTCAAAAAATAACTGACTCATATACAGTGAAAAAATCACAACTAATGTCATGTCTGACTTTACTGATCCCAGTTTTGAGTTTTGTTGCCTGCACCCTCTGTACAGAAAATTACAGCCACTAAGAGAATTCAGCAATTGCTTTCTAAGTAGACTGCTTGCATAGGTCTGGTGGGTGATACATAGTCTAAAAGGCAGGTTCACTGGTAGATCCATGTAAGAAATAGACTAGTTCGATTCAACTTGTGTGCTATCTGGGATGAATCCTTTCTTTTAGTAAGCTCTCTATATCTACTCGCTGTAAAAAAATCAGCGAGTTGCAATTTATAGAACCAATAAAAAATTAGTACTGTGACATCAAAACAAAAATTGTCATGAAAATATGTATTTTTTAAAATTAGAAGACTAAGAAATACATATAAGCAAATTTTTGTATTTTTATAAAAAAAGAAAGAAAGCAAAGTTTGAATTTTAGCACTTGAATCTAAGAAAAGAAACAAATCTATTTCAATATGAAAGTTATTTTCACAGTGCTTACAATTGCTTTCTGCCTCTGTCTCTCCCTCTGTTTGGCCCTTTCAGATTCCCGTTTTTCATACTCTTTTCGGTATTCTTCCCTCTTCAGCCTTTCATGCTGATATTCCTCATAGCTGTCATATCTAGGAAACATAACTTAGTCATTAAATCAAGCACCTGCATTTGTGAATGCAAAATTAGAAATACAACTTTTGGAAAAGCTTATTTATCCTAGGTAATCAGGAACAAGAGGAAATGGTTTCAAGTTGCAATAGGGGAGGTTCAGGTTGGACACCAAGAAGAATTTCTTCCCTGAAAGGGTGGTTAGACATTGGAATGGGCTGCCCAGGGAAGTGGGGAAGTCATCAACCCTGGAACTGTTCAAGAAACAACTGGATGGGGCACTTAGTGCCATGGTTTAGTTGACATAGTGGTATTTGCTCAAAGGTTGTACTTGACGATCTTGGAGGTCTTTTCCAGCCTTAATGATTGCATGATTATCTCTTGAGAACGAGCTGCAAAGCAAACCAAATGCAGGCCAAAGGCACTACCTGGGTCTGCGACTGTACGGTGATCTGGACCGCGATCTTGCACGTAAGGGAGAACTTCGGTATGCTTGGTGTCTACAGTGGCTGGACTCATAATAGCAACAAGATCTGCAGAAAGAAACACATTCAGCTCTGTCATTCCATTTGAGTCTACCGACACCATTTTCTACCTCTTTCCTGAACTTACAATTTCTTCTAAACTACCAGTGGGATTTTCCAGTGACAGTTTGTGATCTCCTACTCAACTAAGAGGCCTCAAGTGATTTCCTCCTCTCAGCCCTTCTGTAATGTTCCTTATTGAGGCTAACACAGAGCAGACAGTCAGCCCCTGTCAACTTCATCTGATAGAGGCTGCAGCTAGATTGGCACCAGGAAGCACACAGATAATGGGAAAGGTTAGTCGTGTACATCTCTCACCAATTGCTCTGCCTCTGACCTGACTGGCTGCACTCAGAAAGTGTAAACTTGGCAAATTTAAAGGATATTGTCAACAAGTGTTTCTGCAGCAAGCCTGTAACCTTTAAAGTTAATCAGCTCAGGAGCAATAAAATGAGTTACGCTGGATTAAGTTATGTCTTTTTTCTTTTGTTCCTTTAAGTTTTTTTATGTTTTTGCTGTTCTCCTTCTTATTAACTACAATGATCATACATGAATTTGCTGTACCATACCTTGAAGAGGATCTACTACAGGGCGACCTTGATCTCGATCGGGAATATGGAGAACGGGAACAAGACCTGCTTTGAGGAAAGGACCTTGATCTAGAGCATGTCCTTTGGGATCTTTGAGAAAATAAGGATTTGGGTGGAGACACTGAATCTCTGCATGGAGAGTTAAAAGAAGAGCAAGAAGGTGATACATCAAATAATGAATAGGCTTGTGTCCCATACCAAGGGTAGCATAGTTTATCACTGTCATCTTCACTGTCATCAAACAGACCATCCATTGCTAGTCCTGAATTTATAAACATAGGTAGTTTGGAGAATTGTTCGTTACTGTAATCACTGTCCCTTAGTTCTCTGGTCTTATCTGTTTCTTCATCAAAAACAGCTTGGCTGGGGTGACCAAAATGCTTATTCAGTTCAGCCCGAATTTCCTGGTCTTGGAGCTGTTTTCTATTATTACCATGGGATCCCTGCTTATTTGTCTGTAAAGTCTCTTTCTTGAAATACTGGTCTTGTTCTAAAGAAGAACAAATCTGACACTGCCACCCAGGTGAAGAATCCTTAAATTCCAGTTGTCTTGAGTCCTGAAGTTCCTGGGATATTTTAATGTGTATTTCTGATTTTGAATTCACAGATTGACAGTAGTCATGGTCACCAAACAGCCGCAAACTGGGCCGTTTTGTCTTTCTCTCCTCATGTCCACTGGACAGTACTGTAGTCTTGTTAAGCTGTGCATACAGCTCAGACTGTTCTGGACCCTTCTTGATTGGGTTATTTCCTTGAGAACTGGAAGACTCACTATAGCGGGGCTTTTTTGAAGGTGGTACAACAGTCTTGCATGATGACTTCGGCTTAGGTGAAGTCCTAAAAGGATTATCTTGGTTGGCTTTATGAGGAGGGGTCGTAGGTGGAGTTAGGCCTACGGGGAGTAAAAGGAGGAACAGAATGTTTTTAAGCACACATACAATGTTTATAAAGGCGGCTCATGTGCTTCTTAAAATAGATACAAAGCAAGACCCATTCTATGTCACTTTAACACGACTAGTACTGGAAATAAAAGTATTAGTGTGTGAGACACCAAAGGTCTGGTAACAACAATAGCAACAATACTAACGTATTGCCATTAATTCTCATCATCATTTCTGCCCCTCCCCTTCCTCCATGACATCCGCCCCTCTCTCTGTAGATTTTTATAGAAAAGATCAAGAGATAAAAACCAAAAGACGTTTTTGTTAAATATAAAATAGATTTTGATGTAAAAATGAAAAGTCAAAAGACTGCACCATCAAAAATGTACAGAGTGTAGCAGACAAGAACCTGGATAAAAGCAAGCCCACGAGAAATAATTGAGTGCTACCAAAGGATGCAGAACTTGAATGTAAGGAAAGACAGCCACCCTACAACTCAACTGCAATGATTCTTTGTCTTCACAGTTCATTAACATAGAAAACTATTGCTAATGTATGTATAACACATTCTTGTAAGTGTAACTAGTATATTTTGCCTGAAATGTGGTTTTGCAACTGAAACCCAAATGAATAATAGGACAACTGCAAGCATAATGATACATTGCATTTAGAACTAAATATTACTGAGAGTCATGCAGTAGAGAGTCAAAATGAATGTGGTAAGTATTCAAAGACTAAAGATACTGCTAACTACCAGGATTTTTCACATAACTAGTAGCTTGTATCACTGTGAGACAAAATTGCAGGAAGGACTACAGCCTGTTTCAGTAAAGCCTGGGAACTGAAGCAGGATCTTCCAGTTATTTTTACAAGGATAGAATAGAACTTTCAGTATTTTCTGTAGAAATCATAGAATTTCTTCAGATTTTACAAAAGGATAACCCCGGACACCAGGGTAGAGTAACAGCAAACAGCAGATATTGTTTAGGAAATAATTTCTCCTCACATATTGTATTAAGTTTGAAAAATTTGTCTCTGTCCCAATGACACTAATGTAATTTGGTAATATATGCTTAAAATGTAACAAATTAGATGGAGATTAGGGAATTTTCGTAGATAATCCAGACTATCCAGACTATCCTTAAGTACTCCAGAGGCTCATCCAAGATTTTTTTCTTCTAGCCCAAGCAATGCGCTTTCCACTACTTATTAGTAAGAATGAAAAGAAAGGGCAGAGACAGTTACAGGAAATGTGTTTCAAACATGGCTATAGAGCTTTATTTTGTATTTTTAAACATGCAACAGAGCTCAGCAGATCAATGCAAATGGAACATGTTTTATAGTGTTTTGCTGTAAAGAAGGAAAAGCGTCCATCAATGCATAGTGCTCCCTAAGGAGCGTAAATGGAGACTGGGAGTCCCATTGCATTAGCTGCAATGAATTTCTTCCAGAAAATAAGATAGGAGTACTAAGGCATGAATACTTGATGTGGGAGAGAAGCTTGATTTTGTCTGAATGTTTGGAAAAAACAGTTACAAGCTGCCCATGGCTGTGTGAAGACTTTGCCTAATGCCACAAAAGTCAAGGAAACTGAGACAAAAATTATGACACCTATAACTCTAGTTATCTCAAATTTGAATTTAATAATAAAAAAAAATGTGCAAAGTCATCACTGCTAAACTATTTCCTCTAAGTCCTCAATTTTTTTTCTTTCTTCCCAAAAATTCAGTTAAGACAGCCATATGTGTTTCACACCTTATTCAGCTCCTCACCGACAAATATTTTTGATGACCAAATGAATTTTTGGTAAAATTAAGAAAAGTCCTCTTCAAAATTCTGCAGTAGTAATGTCCAGGTTCAGATTGAACAAGCATTGCAGTAAGCAAATTTCTAGATAAAAGATTTAAAACTGCCAATTTCACTCATGAAATTATACAGATCATAAGCTCTGGGGTTAGTTACTCTTTTTTGGAATGTAGTTTTAAGGAAAGAATGACACAAAAATACCATCACTCCACAATGAACATGCATATTTAAGAATTTCAGGCAAAGAAACCCTAGAGATAATCCAATATTAAAAATAAAATATTGTTTCAAATTCCGCATCTTTAAAGCTTGTCCCATCAGGAAGTAAGCAAAACAGAGAATACAACAATTTCAAGAAACCTGACAAGGAGTCCAACAATCTTCAGAGAAAGGGGGAAAAAAAAAAATCCTACCAAAAAAATCCCCTCACAAAAGTACAGACTGAGCTAAATTTACTGGCACTTCTCTTGCTGGCAGAACTGGGCTGGGGACAGCCTAAGAAAGGGCTTCCTCGTGGCTCTCTGGCTTTGTTCCTGGTTTTCAGCAGAAGCAGGAAGTGCATAGGCAAGTAGAAACAGATAAAAGTTGGAAAATGTTCATTTAACTTTTGAACAAACCTACATTGGGGGATGGAGGAAGAAGTGAAGTTTTGAATTCATGTCACCTCTACGGAGTCCACCTCCAGTGTGTCCCATGACCAATCTACAAACTGTGAGTTCGGAGAAAACTGGTTGGCTGCACACTTGTTCATCTTCACTCTAACCCCTGGAAATCTTCACCAAGGGCCATGATCCCACATCAATGGCATTACAATATCCTGTAACCATTGGATTATTTCACACGCACCGATTTCTCCCCAATGTGTACATTTTAGCATTGACAGTACAAGGTATATTCTGTACTCTCTCTTGAACTTAGCAGGTTTTGACAGATTTATGGAAGGACAGATGGCCATTACGGGCTGAAGGCTGACAAGAGGCAGTTCAGAGCATTGTTAACACACTTGCACAAACTCTCAGCAGTGCAGCACTGTGCAGAATGTAATTCAGACTATAGCTTTTTTATTGCTGCCTATTTTCTTTTGTCAAAAGAGCCTGCTGTGCACAGCAACAAATGGCTGCCATTACCCAGAATGTAATGGGTGTCAGACAAATCACGTAACACAAACAATCAAGAGTATGTAGGTCATATTTCAACAGAGCACAACCTTAGCAATATTTATGATTACTGCATTGAAATGTGCTCTATAATAAACAAGTACCTCTACATCACTCACACTTATGTACTTCTGCACAGCAAATCTGTTAGAAGTGGTACATACTCTACAATCATCCCCCTTAAACAGTCTTTTTTCTTTTTAAAGTAAAAGGCAAGTATTTTTTCATGACATGTTATAAAACCATTTTCTTTGTAGGGACTTTTCCTTAATTGAATAGCTTTGGTAAATGGTACGTTTGCACTTTGCCTTGCTCTGTCTATATACCACGAACTCACTCAGTGATCTTGTGCTAGGAAACAGCATACATAAAACTGCCAGCACTGCTTCCAAAGCAGCACCATCCTCCCCGTGTATGTACAGCAAAAGGTGTTCGTATGTGTGACAACTCTGCCACCTTGGACAAGGGACTTCTTTCCAGAAAGTCTCTGGGAGAGCAAAACTATGTTTGATACAGCCCAAAACTCCACTACAAAAAAATTGTTAGCAACTCATTTAGCTCAGCTAGGTTGAAAAGCAGAAATTAGGGGAATGCCTTTGCATTAAACATGACATCTGGACTTCTTAGAACTGATTTGCAAAGCTGTTTTACACAGACAGAGATATTTCTAAATCTCTGTTGTAACTTAGCATTCAAATGTTTGATGACATTTGTTGTGCTTTGAGGGAGCTGATAATTAATGTCTTTTGGGGGACACAGCCCTGGAACCTTTCTACATGTGCACTGGGCTTTTGAGAGGCATTGAAAATGAATTCTTTCATACCTTTTAAGTTTGAAAATGGATTGTCAAGGGAAACATTATTTAAGGCCACTTAAAACACTGAACACAAGATAACAGCTCAATTCAGTAGAAGAGCTTTTGTGTGGCACAAGATAGCAGAAGCCAGAAAAATATAATAAAATTAAATAGTCATCATATAACAAAATACTACATACTTGTTGTGCATTCAGTTTAATCCTGTTGTCAGTGCTGCAGAGAATAAACACAGATGCCTGAAAATATCAAATAATGTACTAGATTTTATTCCCTCTGGACAACTGTCTACATCTCACATCTCATTTTAGCAGAAATCATTCTGAGGTCAAAGAAGTTCCTAGATAGCAGATTTTAAGTATTTTTTTTCTGACAAATAAGAGGTAATACAAATCTAGAGGTAGGCAAATTGGAGGTATCAGTATCCTCAAGGATACTGAGTTCCAATTCAAGCTGATTGTATACATATGGCCTTTTCTGTCATCTTTTCAGAGAAATCGAATATTGCACCCAAGACCAGGGAGGAGTTTTATACTACATGGAACTGTGTGCAAATGAGAGACTTTTCACCAACTGAGTGGAAATAGTATTTTGGTTACTGATTGAACCTTTAGCATGTAAACTAACTTCATGTAATTAAATAGTGGCATTGAGTATTTAGGAGTGAAGGCTTAAGAAGATACTGAGATAACAGGTAGAGATGAATTAGAAGCCATGCCATCTAACATCTGGCATTTAGAAGTTCATCACAAAGTCTAATACAATCAAAAATTTTAAAACAACCATTGAGCAGTCCTTGATTGCCAGACAAGCACTGCCAACCACCAGAGGGTGAGTCATCCTCCTAGTCCCTGTGCTTGCAGGTGCCCCTGCAACCTGACTGCTGGCAAAGAGGAAAGAGATGACACAGAATAATCCCATATTTCTGGAAAACATTAGAAAGGTTCAGGACCACGACCTCTTACTGAGGCACTGACAATGGAAACAGGGAGATAAACCTCCTCTGAGCCTCTTACTCAGAATGAGACTCACCTGACACAAGACTTTCATTCACTACATTATCATCGCCTAGGACTCCCTCCGTATCCTGATGTTCTGGTCCATCTTCCTTAGAGTAACACTAGAAATCAGCTTTAGAATTTGGGGTTTTACATAGCAATGGACTTATTCCTCTATCAGAGACCTCTTATTTAAAGCATATTCAAAGAATTCTTATGTGTGGTGTAAAAACACTTTGAAAAATATTTGTT
The DNA here is from genome assembly GCA_035221455.1 of Xenops minutus. Lineage (NCBI taxonomy): Eukaryota > Metazoa > Chordata > Aves > Passeriformes > Furnariidae > Xenops > Xenops minutus. The sequence continues at coordinate 56,328,477 of JAWWEE010000122.1, read as the reverse complement.
CCTTTTAATTTGACAAACCAATGTTTTGACAGTTTTAGGGAGGACATTCATGACTACAAACAAATCTGTTCTAAAGCAAGATATAGCACTGGCAACAGAATAGTTTGAGTTTAGCTTTAGATACATGAATCCAAAATGTGTGTGTGACGAAGATTGATGGTTCATGTGGGAAATGCTTTTATTTATTTATTTTTCTACTCTATAGTTAATTCATCAGTGAGGGAAGCAATGTTGTTTTCAGCAGAGAGATCAAGGGAGCTGCTATTTATATTAAAATACTTTGTGCTTCGATAGTGCAAGCAACACTGCTAATGGTCTTTTCAATTTGATAGTGAGATCAAGGCAACTCCTATTTAAATTATAATAAATAGTGCTTGTACATTGCAAGCTGCCCTATATAAGGACAATGAGCAATGCGGTTATCTGCATATAATTTGGAGTAGCCAGGGTCTCACTAAAGAACTTCAAGGTATTATCAATCACTGCTGCCACTACTTTTTTCTCTTTTTTTTTTAGTTGTTTTTTTAAACTGAAGGAGGTCCCAATTCTGCCATGATTTACACTCATATGCTCTAAGCTCTTCAGTACTCCAAGTTGTTTCTCTTATGTACTTCGCTTCCAGCATAAGCAGTCTCAAGACATAGGACACTACTGCAATACAAATGAGTTAAAAAGTAAGACATGCATCTTTATACCAATTTATATACATATATGAATATAAAAATAAAATCTATGTGTATGTGCAGGCAAAGATTAATACAGCTACCAAGTGATCTCCTGAAACCTCCTCACCAGGTTGTGAAGACCAGAGCAAGCAAACATGAAGTCCAAGAGGCACTATCATGTACACTGGCCACATACACTCTACTAACTCTTACTCTTCCTGAATACCATCAGTTTATTTTCTAGCTAACCTCTATTTACTTCCAGAGGGGAAAAAAAATTATAGAATCACAGTGCCGCATCCCTCTACACATATGCCTCCAGTTGTGCTGTTTCACAGCTTCTGATGCTTTTTTTAATGTGCCAGTTCTCCTGGCTATATTGTCCAAGTAAACTACAAGGCTGTTTTGTTTCCTCCTCTGTGTACAGCTGATGGAGCGGAATGAACTTGGTAATACCTAGACCATTCCCGTTGCCATTATGGATGCAATACTAGAGGACTATCCAGGGGTCAGACTGACTCCCAGTTTCTGTCTAGTCAGCTGATGGGAAGAGCAGGCTGCTGACTTTTTGGCTGGGAGAGAACACTGCTTCCTTCAGTGATTTCAACGGCTGCTTGTACCACTCTGCCACAGTCACCTCGCCTGCCCCTTCCCATTGGCAGCACTATGCACTGACTTACCCATGCGCTTACAAATGGGCACCCTTGTGCAGACTTGCTCTCCAGTAATGATAGAACAGGCTTCTCCATCCTTTGGGCCTACTGGCACTGAACAGGATTATCCTCCTGCATACAGTAAATTTTGCCATGTTTGCCATGTTTGTTTTGCAAAAGAAGGTGCATTGGAGTGATGTTTCCTTTTGCCATGAGAGGAATGATTAAGACTACAGGTTTCCAGAGAAAAGTGTATGTGTTTTAATGCTGAACTAATGAAAAAGATTTTGAAAAAGTGAAATGATGGATGCAGGAAGGCAAAAGTCCAATGTACATAAGCAAACGTAGCCTATTGCCACCGAATTTAGGGGCACCAAGCTGATTTATGGTTTCTGAAGACATATTTTGCAATGCACTCCCCCCTCCTCAATGCTAGAGATCACATAATTTACAATCCACTGTTATCCTGAGAGAAATGCATGCCAAGTACATCTCTTATTTTTCAATATTACACAACTGAGAAAGAAAGCAGTCTTGGCAATAGCTCAGGTGGAGCTCAATGTGTTCTCTTCTGCTCGTCTCTGCATACTTCAGGAAAACAGAGGCAAAACAGAGTTCAGAGGAAAGCCATAAAACAGATCTGAGTGTGGAGGAATTGACTTCAGCAGAAGGAGGAGCAGATGAATTAAAAGAGTGATTAAATGGATGATTCATGAACTAAACCACTACATGATAAAAAATCCTACAAATCTTCAGAAAGTACAAATCCAGGGATCAGAAAGGAGGAGAGGGATAAAGGGAAGGTGTGTGAAGTGTGTTAATGGAAGAAATAAAGAAAAAGGAGGAATACAAAATGAATAGCAGTTAAAAAAATTACCTCTAAGCTATGGAATAGTGTGTTGGTGGTAGAGGAGAGAGCTGTTATTTGTGACATATTAATCTAGAATTGACAAATCCCTGAAACATGCAGTCATGTACAGCCCTAGACTGGTCTGGAGACAGACTGCATGGCATAACTTTTACATCTGTAACATCTATTACACTGTGCTGTGGGGTTTGCCTTTGAAAGATGGTGCTCAGCAGTACACAAATCTACGGGGAAATGGAGAAGTATAACAGATAAATGGTTTCATTCATATTTTCTCAGAAATTATGCTCTCCTGTGTAGTTTGGAGACATATTTTCAAACACATTTCTTCTCATGTAACTGGGTAAAAACTCAATGCTAAACTGCATTGAAGTTAATCTACTGGAGACCTCTGTGAGATCTCAGTTTTCCTGTGGTATATTACAGTGAACAAATATGCACACAAACCATGCTTAAAGGAAGAGCCAGAACTCTGCATTTCTCACCTGCAGTTCCAGAGAGTTCCACACTTAAGGTTTGTTCAATAGTCTTGTTCTCAAATGGGGAACCCTTGGGATCACTGGAAGACAGGGCACATTTATAAAAACAAGCTGAAATGGAGTTGCTGTAGCCAAAATCTACTGAACCCCCCTCCCTTTTATAAATGCTTGCACTTTTTAGTACTTACTTTGGTGACTCGGGTGTCAATGGAAGTGATAAACTTGTTGGTTTGGCTAAATGAAAAAAAGAAAACAATTATGGAGTATTTAAACACTCTTTAATGTGTACTATAAATACTTCTTTTTATTTTGGCACTGGAATCCTGTGGTAGTCAGTTAGGACTGAATTTTGATAGTCCAATTGCCATTTCTTTGTATCTTACATAGATAAATAAAGAGACTCATCCTGACTCCTTATTACTAGTACCAAAAGGGCACTTAAATTTCAACAACTATTTACATCAATTACTGTACCCCTGAAATACAGTACACGATCCAAATGCCAAGAACCTTTCAGAAGAAGAGTGGTACATGTTACAAATCAATGAAGAACTCTACAGGATACACTGTGAAAGTGTTATTTCTCCTATAGTTAATTTAGACTACAGTTCATGTTTTATTTGGAAACAGGAGCAGCAGAATAACTACAAAGTAACAGAACGTTATGAATATTCAGTTAATTTTACTTCTACAATATACAATTTTATATATAGCACTGAGAATAGGTTGTTCTGCAAGGCCAGAGTCCAACCAGTTATAGTCCAAATTTCTGAAAATTATCCTGCGAACTATGACAAACCAGGACATAGTCACAGATGGTTAAAAATGGGGTTGAAGCTCTCAGCACTACAATCCCAATATACACAAAAAACAAAGCTCTGGCTATGAAAATACAAGTCTTTGTAGCTTTTATTCATGCAAAACTGTATTTTCCTAAAGCAAGCCAAGAAATAGGATATTGTAATACAACTACGATTCCTTTAACTGCCAGTAAAATGTTTAAAATTAAAAATTATATTACTTGCAAATTTTACTTTTCAGAAGTTAGATTGATGTTTTAAACACAGAGAGCATTGTAGCAAGAACAACAGCAGGGGATCTCTTCTGCAGATTAATTACTTAAGACAAAATGTTCCCCTTGAACACTCCTGCACTGCAGATCTTTTGTCCAGAGTGTCACTACTGCGTACTTCATATTCATTCCAGACTTGAAGCTCCCATCACCATTAAAGGATTTTATATGCAAATTGATTACTTTTATAAGCTCTAGAGCATTCCTGAAGTAATATTACATTTTTTAAAAAATTAACTCAATTCTCAAGAGCTGCATATTGTTTCTCCTCCTCCCCATATGAAAGTTAGAAATGGAAGCTCAGGTGTTCACCTCAGGTTCACCTTCCTCAGAAGTCACTGTCAGAGTGAGGAGATGCACCTCAATGAGTTATTTGTTTGATCCAGCACTGCCATTGATTTGTACATAAAATCAGGTGCGAAAAAACTGAATGTAACCTGACAAATTTTTGTGCAGGATTTATATTATACCTAGGGATACTAATGTTTGCCAGTGGCTACCTAGAGGCAAAATGGGCTTAAAAAACCAGATCTTAAATAAGGCTCCGGAAAAAAAGTTTTATACAAAGGCTTCCTTTTTTTTTTTTTGTTTTAGGCTAAAAATCTACATAGCCTTACCCAGTTTAAGCTTTCTAAAGAAGCTGAATCTGTAAGACCTATTTAAGCCTCCAAAAAGTCTCATTCTAGCTCTTATTAGTCCCACATCAGAATATATATATACTAAATAGTGAAGCACTGAGGGACAGTGCAAATCTGTCAAAGATGGGCACAGAACCAAGGCATTATCTCACACTTGCATGTATTAATTTCAGGCAGATATCACTGAGCAATCCCACTGAGAAATTTGCATACCAAAACACCCATCAGTTTTCTTATTGTTAGGCAAGGGCTTGACCAAACACTCTTCCTACAAAGGATTCATCCTCACATACAGCTATTGATAGAGTAAATATTTAGCCAAGACACTATCATTTTCCATGGTGCCTGTTTATTAGACTTTCAAGGTCTACTGTGGTGTGGTTTTTTTCTTATTAAAAAGGGTTCACATCAAGTTGCTTGTCCCTGTAAATTGAAAACATTCAGGTTCAAAAGAACTAAGTTTCCTCACGGGCAAATTTCAGTCCAAAACCACAGATGATCTTTGGCACGAATGCGTTTGTGGACATTCCCATGGGTTTGCAATATGCTTGCAACAGTAACCCTAAAGGAAAATAACATTTGACTTATCCTTTGTGAGCTTTCCCTAACTTTGAAAGAAAATATCAGAGCCTGATTATTTTTTAAAACAGAAAGAGCCAATTTTCTTGTACTTTTGATTAAATGTGTGAACCAATAACTGCAGGTCTGCAAATATCAGTTAAATTTGCCAAGTTGATTCTGCATGAATTGACTGTCCAAGCTGAAAGCATTATATTCTTGTATTTGTATTATATGCAAATCCACTGATATTGAAGTCATATACTGGTGTATGAGGCAAATTTGCTGAAAAAACAACATTTCAGAAGCCTGTAAATTAAAATGAAGGAATTAAAGAAGAGAGTAATTTCTCTCTGCCTGCAATTTCACCCGCAATACCACTAAAATCATAGTCATCTGTTAAACATTGGTAAGTTACCTTACATCCCTTTGGACTTTCCCAACCTCTCCTTTTCCTTTCCACAACCTTGCATCCCATGACTCTTTTGTACTGAATCTACACAACTGCCTCAGCTGGGGGAAAAAACTACCTCTGATCTGAAGAGAAAGATTTTTTTAATCTGTATTTATGTGTGTGCACACACATTTATGTATGTGTATAACATAGATGTGTATATATAGCATGTTATATATGATACACCTTATCACCCACCACCTTAGCATCTGACAGTGTTAATAAGGCCCCCTATAACTTCTGGCAGTGCTGTTTCAGTACCACTGCAGTAACAGTCCTGGGTTTTCCATGTACAGTCCAGCCTGGGTGCTGCTGTGAAGCAGGCTGCTGAAGCCGTCCAGAAGGAATGCCAGTTGGCATCAAGAAGCTCTAGGGGCACTGGGATTTCTTTCTTACAAAAAATATTGTTCAGATAATTTGAGACCATAATGGCGAAAAACCATATTTAGGATGTCAGAATATACAGCTGCGAGAACAGAATTTAGAGGCAGGAAGGGCAGATTATTTGCATTAAGTTTGAAAAAGCAAAAAAGGAGATTTGATGGAGACTGAAAATGCAGGTAGGAGTGAGGGGAAAAGAAGAAAAAACATAAACAATTTACAACTATTGCTTTAAAAACACCAGAACAACTCATTTAGGGTCATATCCTGATCTCTGTTGCAGCCAGGTAACTTCCATTGACTTTTAGTGGAGTCATCCAGGATTTGCACTGATGTGACTGAGATAGGTCCCTGGCCTTCCAGATGCCAGGTCAATATAGATACATAGATGTATTTTAAAGTAACAGTAACTTTAAAAAAGCTCCCTTTGGGCTCGTAAGCTTTTACAGCTTTCCTTTATCTTAGGAAAACAGACAGGGGAAGAGGGGGAGAGAAAGTGAGAGAGAAGCCTTTAAGTTCTTGCATCTCTGTCATAGAAGCTACTTGTAATTTAGACCAGTTCTTTACGCATTGGGGGATACTAAAAGTCAACACCAGGGTTTAGTTTTGGCCATAAAGAATCCAAAAACGAGAGAGAAAGATCAGAATGGCAGCTAAACTTTCAACTATTTACAAAATAAAATTACAAACTGGCATTCCAGCTGTAACAGGAATGGCACATTTATTGCTTTCTTTGTAGCAGTGAGAGCACTATTTATTGTCTCTTAAGGACTATGTGGCAGGTTAACAATGCCTTCAGTTTTACACTAGCAAAAAAAGAAAGAAACTCACTAATGAACTGGCCTGCCCAGCTTGCTTAGGAGTGTAATGATTTCTTAGTGGTACAGTTCTCTATGAAAAACTATCTCCAGCTAGTTTTGGTGTATTAGGTGTATTACTATGTGGTGTTTCTTAAACTTTTTTTCCTGAAATTCTTTTTCTGAGGTTGGGGGGCAATAAGTAAAGGATTAAAATTGTCTAAAGGCTAAGTCTAACTAATTCTAACTTTATTATAGTGTTTTAAAATTCTCTTTAAACAGAAGAGATTCTGGATTTACAATATTAATCCAAAGAACAAGAAGAAGTATCGAGAGTATTCCCAACCACAGTATTTCAGCTTCCCTGCTGCTACCAAAGCTGCATTCTGCAGTCCTACACCTACCTTGCAGATGATTTGTCTGAGACTGCAGATGGGGCTTCCTTTTGGAGGTGCATTTCTCTTTGCTGCTGTTCCTGTTCTCTGCTGGTTTGGTCTGAGGAGGGTCATCATTCGTAGTCAGATATTTGAGAAGTTCAGAGCAGGGACGTCTTTGAGGCTTTTGCTGTTGACAAATGCTCTTTGCTTTATTGCTCCATGAATTCTCAGTCTTAAAAACAGGGCATAACAAAATAAAATAAAATAAAACAAAGCTAAAATTAGTGAGCTGAACCTTATCAAAATGGATATAGGTTTTCTGAAGAGATGAGATTTTCAATGAAGTGTTCAGTCTAAGTGTACTAGATCTATGAGCTGTGAATAACTGTTTGCAGAACAAGGAAAGGAAATTACATTTAAAATTCCTAAATGACATTTATGCAGCTTTTTATTTCATTTCTCCTACATTGCAATGTTCCTACTCAGCAACATGTAACTAACAAGACCCTACAGCGCCTTTACTGTGAACAAAAAAATAAGCTGGTTTAAACCTTAATTTGCTGCTGATTGCTTGAGCCCAGTATTCACAACTCTCTTAAGTACCCCTAAACGGTCCGTTTTCAGCTACAGCGAATGGCAAGACAAACATTGCTTAATACTGCCTGCTAACAGAATTATGTCAGAGCCCCCCATCCTATCCAATTAATGTCTAATATACATCTTTTGCCAAGAATCCAGTGTTATTTGTCTTAGTTCAGACATCCGGTAAAATGGCAACACCAAACAGTTGGACTACAACAGAACACTGCCAAGAGAAAAAGCATAAATGAAATATTCAGAGCATAAAGGAGCTCAGGTGATTTTCTGGAAGCCAGCCTATAATCCACTCACATTTTTTTATAGCGGTTACAAGGCAGTAGGCAGATTAATACAATACATTCAGATCCACTGCTTATTTTGTTGCTGAAAGCATAAGATACCTTGTTACACTTTCCCCCCCCCCCCTTTACTATAAAGATTAAGTTTGTACCTTAACAACCACAGGGCTTGTTCTGATCCTGTGATTAGTGTTTGCATGGTTTTGTGTGCTGAGACCACTGCATTCATTGTAATTTAGCTGAGTGTTGGCTGGAGCCAGCAAGAGCTTCTTAAGCTACAAACACATCAGGGAAAGGGAAGTGGAGAGAAAAGAGTACAGTTATGCATCTTTATGGATTAAAATTACTTATCTATATTTTTGCATAGTTATTTAAAGTTAGCTATATCAATTTCAACAAGCAAAGTACAGTAAAACAGAAAGTGGGACTTGATATTCCTCAAGAGTAAAAAAGATTTCAACTTCTTCTGGCTTGGGAGCACATTTCTGCTCCCTTTACTGCAGTATACTGCGGGGCAAGCAGAAACGACAGGGAGCTTGGACTTCTGAATCCATGGTAAAATGAAATTCTTGGTGATCTGTTTGACAGAGCAGGCCTCTGATCTAGACATAGACGCTTATTTTAAAAGACTAATGGATACAGTGTCAAGATTCAGGTATCTGGCTCTGCTCCCAGCGACAAGAGGCTTTCAGCAGAAACAGAATCAGGTCTCAAACTAGATTTACTGAGCAAAATGTGTATAATGTTTCACCCACATCCTCACCCACGGTTCAGTTTTGCACTGGTTAGCACTAAGTTGGTGCTTATTGGTCAAATCAATGTTAAAGGCACAAAATTAGACCCACATGCCACCAGACTCATCAGGGCTTTCTTTACAGATCACCAAAAATGACATCTAAACATACATAACAAAAAGAGTACTGAGAAATGAAATATGAATTAAGAACCACTGCCCTGACTTATATGAACAGAATGATAAGCAAAAGTGTCAACCCCATTAGCACAAGAATCTCAAAAACAATCTTTTCAACAACACTTTAATAAATTGCTATATTAATCATCATACGGCTATTTGGTGGGGGTTTCTTCCTCACTTAATTTTCAATTTTTTACTTGATTTTCCTCACCAGTCTAAATGAAAAGTCCAGACCTTACTGTGACTACATCATACCCATGCAGCGGGTAGCCAGAGGCACATCCAATTCTTGTTAAACAGTAGGAAGGGTTCTTACTAGAGACGGCTCTTCTGCCTCCTGAGTTGGAGGGGTGCCGTCGGGCATTGGAGAAGGGCTAGCAGCATTTTCGTTGGTCACATCTCCATCTGTCAATGCATCAAATGAAGGCAATCCATCCTCATCCACAGGGATGCTGTCCAGTGTTTCAGTGAGAACAGCTAGCAAGTTTGCCTCGCTCTCTTCATCTATCTTCTGTGGGAGAGGACAAAACAAAAAGAGGAACCCAGTGAGTAGAGAAAAGGAACAAAACGATGCCTCGGTATGAGAACAAGCAGACAACACTTAGTTAAATCAGCCCTTGAAACAGTAACCTACAACAGAATCTCAGAAGATGCAATTAGGTGCAATAAAATGATCCATCTCTGTTCAAGAGAAATCTCTTTGCACCTGTGGTGTATTGCTAGTTTGCCTTTCTTCCACAATTCTTTTTTTTATCAGGTGTTAACAACGATAAGTAATCACCCAGGGATTGTATTACAGGATATGCCTAAGCTGCTGACACCTAATGATGGTGTCAGCCCAGGCTGTCTCTTTCTTTCTCTTTTCAACACTGAACACCGGCTAATTGACCTGACAAAATTACAAGAATCAGACAGCTAATCAGGAGACCAGAATGAATCACCGGTGAAATATGGAAAACTTTGTTCACATACAAGGTCCAGTAGAAGCAAGAAAAGGTTTCCTTTCCACATTTCGGCAAATCCTTGCTCCAAAACCAAAAGATTAGCTTCTCACTCCTGAGTATTCTCATATAACAATAGCCAGCAGCACTCATACTGTAAATGGCAGGCTTTTTGGGTTTCTTTCAAAGAAATGTATTAGGCCAGTTACCTTTGAAGTTGTCCTTTCGAATTATGTAATTTGCGTGCTCAATGCACTATTGTATGCATTTATCTAATTCAGACTGCAATTATAAAAAGTAGATTAATTCCTAATCAGATGAGGCTGTAATGTTAATTTATATCTTACTTCAGCAACAACAGTTCTTTTTGTCAAATTGAGTAAATTTAAGTGCTTTCCGATCTTTTAATGAAATATAGTCCCTGCTGCATATTAAGGTACAGATTTTTTTAGTACTGGAAAGAGAACTGTGTAAAAATCATTATATTTATTTTTCAGAGAGATTGGAAATTGATCTTGGAAGATCAATTATCTATGATTTCTAGGCTTTTCCTAGTGCTATTAAAATAAATGAAAAGCCTTTCACTGATTCTAGGGAAATCAGCTTCAGATTAGTTCATCATGCTCCAGGTTCACACTGTGAAAGGATTTCAGCTAAGTTCAAATATCAAAGTTTAAAAGTGAAATAGCAAGTCAAATAGTGACAGTAAGACAAACAAACAAGCAAGAAAAAAAAAAAAGAGAAAAGTTAAAAAAGGCAACAACAAAACATTGCCAAGTTATACTTCCAAAAAAAAAAATAAAAATAAAGTGAATCTGGGTATCCCCTTAGCATGACTTCTTTCAGTAATACTTTTATCTAGCAGACTCCGAGCAGAGATGATCATAAACCACATAGATAATTGCTCCTGCCAGGCTTCTGTGGCAAATCACACCTCAAGGCTTCTAACATAAAAGCTGTCTTTGAGCTAGAAAGCTAAGGCAGAGCACAAACTGTACTGGTGCTTACAGCATCATGTCCAAGAAACAAATAAATACTCAGGCAAGCTAATGCTAAGGAGAAGCATTTACTTAAAAGGCCAAAAGGCACTTGGCCACTGAGAAAAGGTGTCCAAGTTCCAGTATCAGGTGATTTCCACCATACCACACAGATTTAAGCACAGAGCTGTGACAATTCAGTGCACAGAGGATGGAAATGACAGAGGGGAGCCACCTTGCGAATAAAACCATGCTCGAATCCAGCTTTTCACAGCCACTTTCTCAGAGGAAAAGAGGAAAATTATGGTGCCACTTCCAGAATAGTAAGTAAAAGCATTATTGGGCAAAAAGGCATTTTAAATACCAGTATTTTTTCCCAACGGCATTTCAAGCCCTTTGCAGGTGGTGGGGTGAACGGTGTGAGAGCCAGCCCTCAGGCCTGGGGTGGCTGTGAGGGGGTCTGGCTGCCTGATCCCCAGCCCCACACCACACACTTCTTCAGCAAGTCTAGCTGGTGGGGCACACTGCTGAGCCTTGCAGCTTATAAAGCTGACAACGAAGCTGGAAGTGTTACTATTTCTAACAAGAAATGCCTTCTTTAATAATAGCATGCCAGAAGAAACTCTGATATTTGCTGTTAGCTGCTCAGCTCTCACGCTTTAAACAGACATTCAAGTGCGCTGACATTCAAGAACAGAAAGTTGAGTGGACACCAATCCTCATCACAGCAATTTCAATTAGTTTTGTACAAGTTTCAACATTCAAACACCCCAGAGAAAGCAGAGGATGTGACAAAGAGGACTGTGTTAAACAATTAATGTCACTTTCCATTATTGCTTCAGTCCCAATTTACAGAGCAAATAAATCAAAGTCACCACAGATGAAGCACACTAGCTGGCTAACACATGTCTATTCACAAACGACATGGAAGCAGGAACACATTAGTAAAGAAAATGACATTGCTAGATAACCTTTTAAAGGTTTAACTATGCCATTGCTCCTAATTGTCCTAAATTACTGTTTATAAAGAAACACTATTATTAGATACAGCAGAAATGGTGCTGAGGGGGGATGCAGAGAGAGAGGTGGTCAGGTACATCAGCATCTGAGCAATAATCACTGAAGTAGCAGCTTTCTCTTTTGCTATTGCAGCCTGAGTCTTGGTGTTGACAGCACTGGGGAGAAGCAATGCCATGGCCAAATGCACGCTTTTTCACGGTTTCAGCACTGTCACTGCAGAACTTCACATTTCAGACTGGCATCCAACCTGCTCATCATACAGGCAGAGTGATAAGGGGCAGCCCTGGCACATTCGATCTATGCTGAGCTCAGAGGACGCACTGTGTGCTCTCTGGAACTCACTCCATTGTGTCCCTAACTTCAAGTAGGATCCCACTGAAAGGGTTTCCTTCTGTCTGAAGGAGCAGATCCTAACTACTTAGATGACCTAAATCAACAATAGTGTATAAGAAAAAGGGGTGGAGGACAATCTCAAATATAAAGCTGCATGGCAAACATATGCAATTATTAAACTCTTATGAAACAATTCATAATGACTTCATCTTGCTAACTAGTGGTTCTTTTTAGTGCAGAAGCAGTTATGCATCATTTCCCAGTCACACCACATGAAGTTCTCACCATCCTTTGTTAACTCAGCATAAAGACATTGGGGCCAGAATTTTTCTGATCCCTGTAAATTTTTACTCAGATGAGAGAGGCAAGGAACACAAGTATGTCACTGAACGCACAAGTCTCCATGTTTCTGCCATCAAAAATTTCCAGCATACCCAGGATGCCATTAGCTCTGAATGGAAATAAAATTTGGCATTGGTGTCACACTGTACTGGTGAATGCAAGAGGAGTAAACTGCCAGAACATGAATCAATCCCCAAATATGAGTGATCTAGGAGTCTAAAGACCATGAGAAGTTTCTAACTGCGCTCTTCTCTGCTTTTACATGCTTTGCTCTAATGCTTTAATATTTCTACAGCACTAAATTATCTTCTGAAAACACTTCAATAGTTGTGTAACAATCTAATTGGGTTTCTGCCTTCAGTAAAATGTCTCCAGAGATATTCTCTCTTTGGCCAGTGAAATGAGTTGATAATTTACCCACACAAAGGTATTTAAATCCTCTACCCCTGATGATTCTCTCTCTTTTGCTTATTCCGACTGTTGATAGAGCTGGGTTCACCTTGTGGTTAGCATTTTATGTCTGTAATACCTGTTACTTGTTGGCAATCCATAGAGGCCACAGAGGCCAAAGACTGAACTGTAACAGAGGCTCATCTACCTTGTCTTTTATATGCTTCCCTTTAGGGTGCACACAGTGAGCAATATTGTGATTTCTCCTTCAATTTTCTTCCTTTAAAAAAATCATGCAACATTTCAAAACCACTGCCACTACCATCAGATTGGGTTAAAGAACACCTAGGCAAACTTGGCATCTGTAAGTCCATGGGCCCTGAGGGGATGCACCCACAAGTGCTGAGAGCTGGAGGACACCACAACTGGCCACTCACGATCATTTGAAAGGTTGTGGAGATCAGGA
>JAWWEE010000122.1:56282867-56314021 GCA_035221455.1 Xenops minutus | reverse complement strand
AAGGGAGGGTGATTAGGAGAATGAAGCCAGGCTCTTCTCGGTGGTTCCAGGCAATAGGACAAGAGGCAAAGGGCAGAAACTGATGCACCGGAAATTCCACCTGAATATGAGGAAGAACTTCTTTATTGTGCAGGTGACTGTGCATGGAACAGATTGCCCAGAGAGGTTGTGGAGTCTCCCTCACTGACCATCTGGATGCAATCCTGTGCAATGTGGTCTGGGATGACCCTGCATGAACAGGGAATTTGGATACATTCTGTAATCTCTTCTCAAAAACCTTGGAGCCAATGTGCAGATATCCTGTCTCAGGACTGTAGCACCTGCCATCAGCATGGGTATGGTGATTCACTCCAGAAAAGGGAGTTTTCTAAAATTTTCTTTTAGAAAATCTTTTCAAAATATTTATAGCATCTCCAACGTCTTCCCTCTGGTTGACTCCCCTCTGCCTTTCATTTGCAATTAGTGTATGCACAACTTTTGCTAACTGTATTTCAAGGAGTGAAATCATCTAATGAATGATGATCCTCTGAAGTTTCTTTAGTGACAATTTGAATAGTGCAAGGGCCCATTGTGATTCATACTAAAAGATCAGGGTCTAAACAGCGTTATTAATCCACAGCCCCGAGGAGATGGGAGCAGTGGCAGCTTGCCACGTCTTCATAAAAAGCCCAGGAAACTTTGGGACAGATCCACAGCTGGTAGAAGCTGTCACTGCTCCAGCAGCCCAGCTTGGTAAGCAATTCAGAGCAGCCAGGTGTACACCAGAACTCACAAGGGATCACCATTTCAATGTTATTGACTCATTTCTCCTCAGTAGCCTAAGATCTATTCATAGCACAATTAACAAAGAAAATAAAAGATCTTCCTCCTGCTGAAAATATCTGAGTGATCTAAAAATACTAATACATTATGGCATTACTTTCAAATGCACAAAATTGACTTGTGAGCACATCTGGGAGTTCCAACAGGATTTAATTCCTTAATGAAAAATTTTGGAATATGAATATCCTTAAGATTCCCACCACTAGGAGAAATGAGGGATATAGATTTACCCCCTTTTGCACATAAGGATGCAGAGGCACCAAAAAGCTCTTCATCACCACCCAGGCCCTGAGCACCTACTGTCAACAAACAGGCAGTAGGGGCAGATGGTATCTCAGTCCTGGACCCACAAACCAAGATTTGCCACGTGAGGATAAGGAGCCACAGGCTGGACAGAAGCACAGGGAGGGGAGGAAGTGTGCTGGTATTTCCACTCCTGACAGAGAAAAATGAGAAATATGAAATGGAAGAACTACAGCTCAAGTTTTCCCTCTTCTGGAGCAGAAGGAGCCAACCTGCCATGGCACTGGCACAGACAGTGCTGTTTTGGTGATTTTTCTGCCTTTTCTATGTGCTTTCCAAGCCAAGTGCCTCCTTCTCCCCAACTTAGAGCTGGCCATACCCAGTGCCAAAGATGAATTGGCGGTCCATGTGGAGATCCACTTGCTCCACCTTACCTGCTCACCACCAGTCCCTCATCATTATATATTTTAAGAAGTATCTCAGCTTTTATTTTACTGTTTAACTGCTTTGCAAATCCTTAAGCGTCCTGCATTGTCTTACAGTAAAAATTCACATGATGCATTTGCATTAGAACGTTTTTCCAAGGTCTGTTAGTCTGGTCCCCAAGAGACCCTCCCATAATTGAAATGCTTAAGTCCAGAGCTATCAATTATCTTTAAAAACAAAATGGAGTCCCACTAGGAGAAAATTACAGCCAGGTTTCTTTATATGAAGTAGAAATATGGGGATTAATTATCACCACCCCTGTGCAAATGCCTTTAGGGTATGGAAAGGAAGCAAGAGATCTTCTTTTCTTGAAGGAGACAGCTATATTCGTACTTGTCATATGCACCTGAAGGCACAGATCACTTGAATCCAGAGCTTGCTTTCTGATTTCAGCAGTCCCACTGCAAATCATAAGGACTGTGCATATATCTCATCTGCAGGACCAACCACATCCCTGCATTTATGTAAAAACTTAGCTGCAGCTGGATTTCTGGAGATACTGTACAGACCTGGAGCAATGTGCTCTGCCATCCGGCTCTCTTCCAAAATGATGTTGAATAAGTAGGGTGATTCTACACACTGCAGGTACTGCAATGCCTAACTTTGAGAGCTAGGTCCCTGGAGGGGAACAAACCCCCAGCATCACTCCCAGGGACCTTATGGCAGCACTGGAAGGACCTGTACAACGTCTGCAGGCTGAAGGAGATGGGAGCAACCCCTTCCTTCTTCAGGGTATAACAACATAAAATTAACAATTATTATTATTGTTGTGTTGTTATTAATAATAATAACAATAATAAGCTCATTGTGTGTATTTCTCATAAAGTTCTTATGTTTAATCTTGGTAAGTGAACTTAGACTGCTTTCTATCTGAGAAATACACTCATCCAACATTGTAAAACTTCTGTCAAGTATTTGGTATTAAAACATCACGACACAAAACCACTGCATAGGCCATTTGTAGATAGGTTTTTCTTTAAGATCATGCCCCTGATCACCTGAAGTAATGCTGCCATAGCTCCTCTGATAGGGACTATCTTTTCAAGTGAAAAATCTAACCTTTCTGCTCTAAGCTAAACACGTCAGTTTAAAAGAGCCTACTAAATATTCTTCCACCACAAAGTCACTTCTTTTATTGCTTCTAACAAGTCGTTGCAGTTCAGAAGTTTCCATTATAGCCCGGCAATTAAGTTTCTAATAAACTGAAGAGCTACTAATTGACTTACTCATCTCAAAAACTTGAGGATCCAGCTAGCAACACACATCTTAAATCTTCTGACCAAAATTCATCCACGTTCTTCAAGACATTGCAATTTCATTTGTGTAAGCTGAATCCTTCCCCTCTATTATAGTAATCTTTGATTTGGGAGAAAAGAGAAAAATAAAAATCATCTGAGAGCAAGTTACTGTGCCATTGACTCTATTAAGGGGACCAGTGATAAGATATTGTTGTGCTGGAATAGTTTCACCGGTGGTAGACCCAATATCAAAAATTTATGGTAAGTGAAACCACAGAATCTTTGGAAATGCAGTCAATTTGACCCAGGATCAAAAGGTCACTCTATTCAATTCATACTTGATCCTGAGATCAAAATTCTTGATGTTGAGAAACTACTTGAAAGCAAATCATCTTATAATTGGTTTGGGCCTCAACATTTACTGACTAAATAGGCTAATTTGGTGATTAATAAATAAATGCTCTACCCATGTTTTGTACTGGACTGGTTCACCAGGGGGGCTTCTTAACTTCTACAGGACTTGACACTAAAACAAAAGCATCACCAAGCCTCTTAACAGGGCCCGCATGTCTATAATGATGAGGCATGCCATGGACTTCGTACCATGCTGTCTTACCCATTGCCAGGGAAGGCCAGCTGGTCTTCATGGGCAGGGAACTGCAGTGGGGGAAGACTTGCCATGAATTGTCTGGCCCACAGTGAGCTAGGTTTGCACTGAGCTTCCCTGCAAAGCACAAAACTCTGTGTTTCTGCTGGGTAAAAACAAGGGCAGAGGAAGTGCAGAAGTGCAAAGAGAATGAAGAGCCTGATGGAGAGCCACAGGAAAAAAAAGGGCTGGGAGTTCTGCTGCACTGTGAAAGACAGCAAGGAGCTACCACGGAGGTGATATTTGCTGCCTGCCAGCACTGGTTGGGGAGCACAGGTGAGCAGAGGAGCAGGTGAGCTGCTGCTGGGGAGGGGGGATGTAGGACAGGTAGCCTGACCTGCATGAGCAGCTCACTGCCCAGGGTGTGAGGGGTCAGGCAGGCTGCCCTCCAAGCTCACCACCCAGAAGTTTCCTCCCCTGGAGCAGCAAACAGCATCTCTTACCCATCCTCCCTTCCCCATTCACAGGCAGTCGTTCATGCATGTAATAAGGTCCTGAGCAACCCAGATATTTTTAATTATTATTACACACCTAAAATATATAGGAGGATAGAAAGTTAGAGTTCCTGGGAGAAGCTCTAATGTGGAATAGGTATTGTTAAAAGATGGAAGAAGGGGAAAGAAGGCTACAGTCTACAGCATAAGGTAAGGAACACATTTGGGACTCTCCCCATTGCAGGACTTTCAGTGACAGTGTCAGCAGTATTTCCATCCAAATAGTCAAGCACTGCTTGCTCAGATTTATTTATTTACTTGATTTATGGTCCATGACCACACTAATCTCTCTATGCACTAACATAAAGATTTTCAACATTCATATACCTTTGTTAGGCAGCATGGCTTATCCTGGGGAAAAAATTTTTACATATATTTTGAAGTGATGATTTCACACATGTAATTGATGTAAAAAACCTGTCTGTACTCTTGATAATGACAAATACCTATAAAAAACCCTGCACTTGAATGGTAGTATAGACCCTCCCTTTGCAAACTATGAAGAATAATCTTGGTTTTGTTCATTCTCTGTTTCAGTATTACGTTTGCTTTTGTTTTAATTATATTGCATGTGTCAGAATGTGTATAACCATCCCTACTTCTATTTTAAGATTTAGAACTATAAAGAAATCTAAATTTAAGGATAAAATTATATATAATACAGCAGAGAACAGTTTACATATATTTTTTAATTTTGTTCAATTATGCAGAGACTGTTTTCTGTGCAAACGAAACACACACTCAAAAAATACTTTTTAAACGGCAGAGTAAGACACTTCTATCTGGTGCTTTTACTGCTAGAAAACTGGAATTTAATTTGACCAAGACATTAGGATTTGTAAAGTATCAACTTCATTAAATGCTTTTTATAATGTGTTAATTTTTCAGCGTGTTCAGCTTCATCAAACTGACTACCATGCCTGTTGAACAGGTATGAAAAACGTAAGTCTCACAGGAAGAAAAATCACTGGTTTTCCTTGCAGCTGTAGCATGAATGGGTCATGAGTGAATATATCCATTATAAATATATACATCATATATATGATGGATAGATCCATATACATGGATTTATACATCATTAATACATTTAGGCTTCCCACCAGTTTTTATTGTAATTTACCTGGATGGCTGCTATCTGGTCTGAGTTGGCTAGAAGAGTTTACTCAGACACAACAGAAAATCTTATTTACAAGCCTAATGATACATTTCCTTTGTATGTGTTACCTATGTAGCTATACTGCTGTCTTTAGGTGTCACAGCAATGGCTTCAACATCCTCCTTGCATGTACTAGCAGACCTGCTGAGTGACACACATATTATTTAGAGAGGTGGTTTATCTAGATAAAATAAACCTTAGGTACCTGTACTGGGAGTGTCCTAGGCCGAAAGCAATAAAGGCTCCTTTATCACGAAGCACCAAGTGAGAATGTGGAGATGCCACAGTAAGGAAGGTGCTAACAGCTATAGGGTTTAACAGCACAGATCACAGGTGCATTTTGCCAGGCTTTTCTGTGTGGCTTTATAGTCTCATGAAAATAAAATGAAAGCCTCTCCCAGCAAGCAAGTCCTCTCCTCAAAAAGCAGCAATTGAAAAGTACATTCTGTTAAACTCCTACAACCACCAAGAATACTCCTTCAGAATGAGGATATGTGTCTGAACTTTCCAGCAGTGAAACATTTGGATTCGTGTATGTCTCATAATATCCTTAACTACGTATTTCCTTGATTTGTCACTCAGTGCTAAGACTTTAATGTTCATTTAATGCAATTTTGTGAGTGCAAATAGAATTGTAAAGTAGAAATGGTGATTTTAAAACAGACAACAAAAAAATAAACATCCTAGAAGGGCTACCTGTTGCAAAGTCTCCTCTAGAGCACGTCCCCTGTTGGTTTGTTAATAAGTTTCCTGGAACTCACTAGTCTTCACAGATAACATTGATAAAATGGGGTTGACATTAAAATGTAAAACTAGTTTACTAGTTTACTCTAAGGCTACCATGCTCATTTATTCTCAACCAGTCCAGCAGAACTAGGTAGTGCATGGATACTGTCGTGCACACTACAGTTCCCACTGCAGCTGCCTCTCTTCTATTTACTTCTTAGTCAAAACTGAATTTATTGCTCATTCTCTGCGAGTCTTTTAAAAGTCCGTATGGTCCTGATCATCAGTTCTCCACCAGTATGATGTACAAGACTGTAATTTTTTTTTGTGAGGCACTGATGTTAACTAGTCCCTTTTTCATCAGAAATGGAGAGAATTAACCCAGGCCTATTTTTTTCATCCTCTTTAAAAATGACACAGAACAGGCAGTCAAGCCCAGCTGTACTTAACCAATGCACTAAATAACATTATTAATTAGGCCATAAGTTTCTTTAGACAGGGACTGTCTTTTTGTTATGTGTTCACACAACCTCTTTCACAACAGTGTCCTGTTTTACCACTGGGCTTTGAGAGGCTGCCAGGGCACCTATAACAAATAATCTTTTAATAATTTTTAATATATAATATTTAATCCTGCTGGTAACCAAATGGAAAAGAACTTAAGCCCAGATGTTTAGCTGCTGAAAATTAGGGCCTCTCCACAGGTTTTAAGAGCTGTGCAGATTTAGACTAGCTGGGGACCTGCTTTGTCCTCTGTGTATGTTGATGCTGAAGCTGAGAGCAGCAGCTCCTGCATCATGTATCTGTGCCAGCCTGTCCTGGGACTAACAGCAGTCCAGCACAGGGCAGCAAGGGCTAATTCTTCCTCCTTCCAGCAGGGCCTAATTCTTCCTCCTTATCAAGTGAGTTTTGCAGCTGAGCACTACACTGCTATGACTAAGACATGTAGTTTAAAAGTGGCTTGGGTTCATCTTGCCTACATGTGGTACATGCTGTGCTCACATTCCCTACTGGAAATACACTGATGTTATTTGTTCATGTCAAATGCATCTTCAGTTTAAAAGTTATCCCTGCTGAAGTTAACACAAGTTATAATTTGAGCCTGTGTAGTTTCCAGATGCACAGCCAAAACCCCATGGGATGTGCCTGACCCCAGGAATAATAAGAAAATTGAAACCATTTGAATACTAAACCAGAGACGGGACCCTGCAGATCACTGACTTCAACACAGTCTATGTTTTCCTGGCTCAGGTGGCCTCCCTTTGTATTGAGGTATTTTCCCCTGCTCTATCAGCATCCAAAATGAGGGGGAAGAAAGGGGGGAAGGGAGCTGTGGATTGGAAACAGCCCAAGACAAAAGTGTCCAAGCCTTGTTTAGCTGGCTCAGAAGAGCGTGTGGTACTACACACATTTAGGTAGCAATAAAATCCTGTTTTGTAAACCTACATGAGGATTACACACACCAGGGAAAAAGGAAGGGAAAGGAAAGGAGAGAGGAAGAGAAAGGAGGGGAGACAAAAACTTAAACACAGTTGCACTTCATTCTACACATGAAGGGGGAGGAAAGGGAACCACACCATATAGTATTTTCAGTAAGAAAGAGCTAGTTATCTGTGAGTAATATTGCAAGGTCTTATCCACCTGAAGCACCAAATCACCAGTGAGCGATGAGCACCACAGTGTTTTACAGCTGTGTGTGGCCTTGCCCCCTATTTGGATGGCAAAGGATGCCATAAATCCAAGTGCCAGTGGCACAGGGAGCATAATGCTGACTCCAACCTGGCTTCCCTTGACTAGAGCAGAACAAACGAAGCATCACCCAGTGAAGTCAATGGAGTAAAACAAGGACAGACTAAGTGTGAGAACTCAGGCCCATTTTGTCTGTCCTTCCTTCCTCTAGAAAAACCAAACAAGTTCCTTTTTCCTCAGATGCATCATTAGCAATAAGTTAAAATGCCCCAATCAGGTTTCACTGTTGGCAATGCAGAAATGTTTATTTCCATTAGGCTGTCTCTATAAAATCTTCCTTTCATTCCTGTGCTTCTCCCATCTCCAAACAGCAAAGCCTGACAATTTGCTCTCTGTCAAGCAAGCTTCATACTGAGACATTTGGGAAAAAAAAAATCCATACAAAGAAAGCTCTTAAGACAAGATAGGCTGAGTGTTTGCACCACAAATGGTTTGTTTTAGCTATCTCTTTGCCTCCTGTAAGACGGAAATCAGACAGCTTACTGGCTTAGCTTGTTAGGCCAGGTTAAAGGGATGCAACTCTGAAAGGCTCTTAGAGAAGCTTACCCTTGGACTAAAAATAGCAGGCACTAGAGAATTATCTTAAATACTACCAAACTTGTTCTGCACTGTGAATGCAGATAACTGTAATATGTTTCCATTTTTGGTAGTTTTAGAGCTTTTTTAAGTTATGCTCGCTTTAGCTGACTATTTAATTAGTTTCTGATTCTATTTGCCACTTTTTCTCTCAAAGATATAGCCTAAGGGGTACTTTGCCTATGAATCCTTTGTATTTAGCAGTGTTGCTATTGTTAACATCTAATGAGCTGCTGGATTTGCCAAACACTCAGTATAGGTACAAACGCTTCTTTGAAATATAAATGTTTAACACATAGCAAATAGCAAATCAAAAGATACTCTAACGCAGCATCCTCACTCTCTCGTTGCATGTCTCATCAAAAGAGAGCAAAAATAAAAATCTGCTTTATTACATTTAATTCTGAAATTCCAAAATGCATATCTGAGCAAGACAATTTTAGCTCACTGTCTGTGACTTTAGAAGGAAACGAAATGATTTTTGGTACCATAAGAGGACTTGTGCATATGACTGAAGCTCCACGGTCTGACACAGATCCCCGCCAGCTGAACTGTGGAACCAGCAGCGTTTTCTTTGGGGTAAAACTGCAAGATGCTGCAACTTTTAATGAAGCCACCTCATCATTAAAACATATAAATTGAGCTTTTGGGGGGTTTTTTGGGTCTACAAGGAGTTTCTCTTCAAGTTCTCTTATGCAGGATACCTGTTCATCTGCTCCTCGCTGAAAACCATGACAAGATATCAAAAAAAGAGAAAATCCAAAGCGAAGCACAAACGTTCTCTGACCTTACACACATTTCACTCATGCTACAGCCAGTCTGAAAGACATCACCGCAGAAACCAGTCATGCGGTGTAACACCCCTGCTGTTGTTGGTGCCTCAACTCTGCACTTCTGCAGATAACACCATTGTGGGTACTCACTGTACAAGCTCAGATCAGGAACATCACAGGATTCAAGCAGCAAGTGCCTCTGCACAGTGATTCCTGCCCACTGCCTTCCACATGACAGCCTCAGTACTATGCCAGTCTTGGCATCTGGATGATTGCCGTTAACAAGAATACCAAAAGGAAATTGATTCAGGCGCATATTTTAGTATATTTTCTAGTACTTTTTCCTTCCCTGGTTTTGCTGCAATGTTTTAATACGACTAACTTTTAACATAATTTACAAACCTCACCTTGAGTAAGGCCTTCTAGAGAAAATGCTGGGTAAGGTCAAGGTAAAAACCATCCATGAAACTTAACAGAAGTGTCTTCCCTTACTGGGCAGACATGACTGCCTTAGAGCTGGCAGAGACTGTCCTCTCAGACACTATTTTTCTTTGACTTTCTTAAGAGCGAGCAATGTTTTTACTCCTAAACAGTGGTGGATTCTAGATTCCCTCACCAGATATATATCCAGTGCCTTTACAAGCTCACACATAGTGGCATAATCCAGCTACATGTCTTGCAACTGCCATTAAAACCCTCCATATATCTTCATTTGGGAAGCAAGTTTTCGTTTTGAGTCAGGAATTAAGTTCACAGCCTCTCTGTCAAATAAACAGCGTATCTGTTGTCACCTGGTTGCTGAAAAAGCCCTGTCTTTGAAAGTATGCACTTAGTGATTTTAGGCATCTATTGTCAACCTTTCCTTCCACTCTCACACAGCAGAAATAATGCTCCAACTTCCTTATGATGATTAACATTACTATCCACTGCCTGCAAATTAAATTCTTCCTGGTTAAGTGGTATTCTAGCACTACCAAGGCAGCAGCCCTGTTGTACTGAATGATCTCCAGTCACGACACAAAGGAAAGTATCTGCAGAAAAGTACGCACAGTTCAAACAGACAAGATCAAGAAAGGAGGATTATAATCCTTGCTTTATAGAAAGGGATTTGATTTTTTAATCTCAGAGATTAGTTGACTTCTCCAGGAGAGACAGTGCCTGCAGACATGGTGGAGGGCAGGATTCCAACCAGAAACACCAGCCTTCCCTTCCAAGCAGGGGAAAACATTTCACCTACACCAACAGTGCACACATTCCCCATCCCAAAGTACTTTGAGATGAGCTTCTAGTTGTCAGAAGAGGACCGAAAAATGGTTGTCAAAGGTTTTAGAGTCATAGCACATAGCTAAGAGGAAGCTCTTTTTTTGCATTCGTAGAACTTAGTGATTTTGCCAATTTTTGTATAGAAAGAGTCACCACCATATTTGCTTACTTATTACTAGCACTCCAGAATGGAGTTTTCCAGAGAAAGTTCACACAGAGCCAGTAGCAAATTACCACAACAGAATAAGGTTAATGTGCCAAGACATAATTCCACACCAGAAAGACACAGGACACCTGTATGATGAAGCAGATGTTAGGGAGAACACCAGCACCACAGCAAGAAATGATTTTTGATCACTGGAAAGGAAGACGGTCATGACTGAGTTCAAAAGTGAGCATGGAGGCCACCTATCTTAACACAAAAAGCCATGCCAATCCCCAAAAATAGAGGAGGAAGAGGCTATAATAGAACAGCAACTCAGCAAGTGTCTTGAAAAAACAAAGGGTCTGCAAAACACATTGCTTGAGTGGGGTCTCTTTCAGTAACTTATTTTGGAAATATAAAAATCAGAAAACATCCAAAGCTAGCTGAGTAAGCCTTTACCTGTAGAGATAATCACACAGAATGGTTTGTCCCAAGGAAAGACAAGGATAAAATGAACTGAGGGTTCAGCAGAGCTTCATCTCAAAAATTACTATAAGCAAAGTAGCAAAATATTTTACTCTGGAATGTGGATGACACTTAAAATCAAAAATAATCACAAAAGCTGTGATGGCAGCTGTACTGCGTATGGGTTCCAAGGAGCAGAGCCTATGGGAGGACAGCACACGGGGTGTCTGCAATGTGCAACCACCTGCCAGACAGACAGAGTTGAAAAGCTGTTGTGTTGCTGCTCCATTTTTTACTAGTGAAGAGATTACACTTTCTAGCAATAGTAATAACTTATGATCAGAGATCTGCTGCTAGGGACCTTCTGAGCTGAAGTGACATCCTGAGATGTGGCACTCATTTAAGGACTTTCATATGTAAAATTGTGCCATCCTGCAAAGGTCGTTAAAAAGTCCATAGAAAGTCAGACAGCAGTGAAGAGGGAAGAAAGTGGCTTTGGCACAGGATCAGGGGTAGGATACTTTCTCAAAGGCATTTATGGGATATCAGGCAGAGTGAATGGGAATTAGGATGAGGAATCATGCCATTAATGCCATCAACAGATTAAGTGCTGATGATTTTCCTTGCGTATAAGGTGGGAGAAGACAAGTTAGATATTGTGTGTTTATTGAAGCAAGGTTAGAGATAAGATATAATCTAACCAAATCATGGAATGCAATTTGGGAAGATAGTCAGGAGTTACAGAGTCTGAATTAGTGGGTTTGTCTAATATCTCTAGGTACAATTATGCCCTGATGCAAAACAATTACTGGATTTCAGAGAAGGAGAACACCAGGTGAAGTGGCCCTGATTCTTCATTAGTTGAGTAGCATTAAGAATCAGAAAAGACACTTGCACATACCCAAAGGTAGAAGTATACACAAAGTAGGAGGAATCTACAGGAATTTTGGAGCGTACAAATTGGGAAACAGGAGATGCATTTCCTTTGCACAGAAAGAATTCAGATGGATTCAAACATTTAAGTATTTTCTATGTTTCCATTCCAAGTCTATTTAGAATCCTTTGCTATTGAAAATAAGCACGTTATACCACACTACTGTCCTTCCATCATCCTCACATACACATTTAGTTTGCTAAGGCCTCACCCATGAGAAAGGTTTTGCTTACCATTTAGCAGTTCAAAGTTAAAAAATTCTATTTCTGAACTGAGTAGAGCACTTGCAATGAAAACTGAAGCCATGAAAAAATTGATTAATTTCTCATCGCAAAGCCTCCCAATGGAACCTTGGTGAACTTGTGCCTGGTTCCCTTGTGAAATGCAGAAGTTTGCAATGAAATCTGCTTTTCTTTTTTTCAGTCATCCACACACAACTCCTAAATTTGACTAAGGACCACAGTGATGAGGACTATTGTGGACCATCTCCAAATTTGTGCAACTTTGATTCTCAAAAAGATTTGAATTTTTTTATTTGGAATACACCAGCATGGCTAGTGAGGGATTCTAAAGAAATAACAACTTATTATGAGACTTGACTGGAAATTACTAGAGAATATAATGGAGTTCTGGACAATACATTTGAGGGATGTCTTTATACGAGTTCTTTTGAAGATGAATTTTGGGGAGGAATTGGGAAAACCTAGCCATTCTGTTAAAAGGGATAGAAGGACAACAAATTCTACTGTAGGATTTCATCTTTTGCTGACTCAGTGAAGACACATTTGTCATTCAAAGACAAATGAGAAAAGGGCATGGATCGTGCTATATAGATGCTCAGGCTCAGTTATCAGCCAGGTACAGGCAGCTTCCAACACATCTACCTCCAAGTGCATCTGAAAAAAAAAGGCAATCTCTTCTGGTGGATGTGGACAGAACATCTTTGTCAAAATTTGAGTTTGAGCAAATACTGCAAAGCGGTTTAGCACAGGGAGGATTTGTCCCTGCAGAAATTGACACACATTCCTTTAGGACAGGGGCATCCACCCCAACCACATAGCTGGGATTGCCAGCAGATAGAATTAGGAAAACTGGAAGATAACACTGTGGCCTAATGTAAACTCTTAAATCTGCTGTAAACAGAGTGGTAACACTGGCACACAATAAAACTGGTATCTGTCATTGCACTCCCAGAAGCAGGTGTAGGGAAGGACAAGACATGAGTGGATTTTTGTCATCCCTGTGAATTCAGCATGGGGAAAAATCCAAGCTGACAGAAGCTGTGTCAAATAGCTAACATTCTAGTGATGGTGGGCAAGCTGAAGTGATCATGCAGGAGGGAATAATGGGAGATCAGGTGGAAGAGAACAGTTTGTGATTCTTGACACATGCATGCTGCAACCTGCTGTAACAGGCTTGAGAAGGCAGCATTCATGGATGTCTAAAGCTGGACTAAAAGAAAAGCCCAGTACTCACAAAAGCAATGTATTAGGACGTTTTTGACACACCTGTTGGGCCAAGGCACATCTTTAAGAACATATATCCATAATTTTCCAAAACAAGTTCTAGGAAATAGGAAATACTATAGGCTTTATTTTAGGGGTATGTCTCTTTCCTTCTTTAGCTTTGGGTCTAAAACTCAAAATTTCGTAAATTTAATCTGGTGAGAGATTCTGAAAGAGAAAAACCACCTCCACAAAGCATGGGGCTGCCCATAGCATGTTCTTTTGGGTCCAGAGTTCATGGAGAGGCAGTTCAAGTGCATCTGGATGGTGTTCACAGAACTGCAAGTACCAGAACAAGGGTATAAAGTCATACTGATGGTCCAGCAGATAATTAGTCCTCTGGTCTATTACTCTGATCATGCTGGGCTTGAACTGACTCAGTGTGGAGACCCGGATGTAATTCTAGTCACAGCAGAGTGCAGATTCCTGGAAATCATTTGTGTCTGCACAGGACACAGCCAAATAATCCTTCCCAAATCAGTTCCGAAAACATGATACAGAGATGCTGACTAACTTGGCAGGAACCTGTTTGGTGCACTACAGTCATCTTTAGACATAGCTCATAGCCCGGTAGGATCCCAATTCCAGATCTATTCCAGTACCCTCCATCACTTTGTCTGTGTTCCTGCAGGAGAGGTTTGTTCTCTCTCAGAACAGAGCCTAAAGAAATATCAATGTTCAGTGAAAGCTAATCAATGCACCCACAGCACCCATCAGCTCTATGCAGAGACATACTTATGGCCTTTCAAGACCATGCCCTGATCTGGCTGAAGAGCTCTGTATTAGAGCCAACAAGCCTTGTCTGACTAGTTACAAAGGCAGCAGAGCATCTGCCAAATGGCAGCATTTCTTAACTTCCTAATCCTCTTTGGGTTTTTGTTTTGTTGAGTTTTTAAAAAAAATTTTGTTTAACTTTCTTCTTCTTAGGTCTGGAGATAATAAATAAGTCTCCACGTTGGGTTAGAGTACTTAAGGCAGCTTCTCCTTGGGTTTGGTAGTCCTGAATCATGTTGACACAA
The DNA here is from genome assembly GCA_035221455.1 of Xenops minutus. Taxonomy (NCBI): domain Eukaryota; kingdom Metazoa; phylum Chordata; class Aves; order Passeriformes; family Furnariidae; genus Xenops; species Xenops minutus. Next base: position 56,299,781 of record JAWWEE010000122.1, on the reverse strand, counting down.
CGCTGAGCTGTGTTGTAGGTTAGAACTTAATTTCCTGGGCTGGGCAAGCTGTAACTGCCTCTAGCTGACTGGAAGAAGGGGAGTCTGGTTAGACACCAGTGCTCACAAGTCTCTGAAGGAAAGATAGCTTATCTTCACTCACAAGGCCCAAGGACCAGCTCTTTCCTTCTTTCACTATCTTTTCTCCTTCCAAGGACTTCAAAGTGCACACCATAAAACTGAGATGGGCTGGTCACTAGTACATAAAGAAAACTACAGGGTTTTTAGGCATTACCACAAGACAAGTAAATAAAGACAGTATTTATTAACTGATGGAAAAAAGAAAAAGAGTATGGCCCAGCATCACAGCCAAGGAACTGGGCATGCCAGCTACTAAAAGGCCACACGGAAGTACTGAAATCAACCTTTAATTCATGGGATGAGATTTTCAGTAGGGTTATGTATCCAGTGACAATGTTTAAAAAGTAAATGCACAAAGAAATAATGTGCCTCCAGAACTATAACAAAAAGATTGCATAGAAAGTTATGCATTATGGATGATTTAGCAATATCATAGATAGCACAAGCTCCAGCAAAAAGAGTGAAATCATCCCTATTTTCCCATTTGTCGGCAGAATTTTAACAAGGGCTCCTGGGAGCTCTTGGGGGCTCCTCCATGGCTCAACAGACAAATTAACTCATCAAAGGGAAGGTAGGGATGATTAACTAACAAGAGTCCCCTCCAGCCCATCACTGGCACATGGTTATTTCACCCAGATGGTGTTCACCTACCTGAAACTGGTAATGACAGTCTCAGATCGGATTTACAGAAAAACATAGATAATAAGGTGCCGCAAGAGCAACATGATAGGAGTTATTGGTCTGTGATGCTCTAGACTGCGCCAGAGGCAGCAGAACTGTTTTGCAATATTAGCCTCTGTTTTGTAACATTATCCTCTCCACCCGAGAGATTTCTTGCTGCAAATGGGAGACTTGGTCTTCAGAGAAGCATCTGACCTGACCCTTTCTATATGAGAGTGGGATCAACAGCAAAGAAAATGACAAGAGGCGGGAACACTCCCATCACACACAAGCAGAAGCACTTTGACACCCTTTCACTGGAAATGGATGAATGTCTCTGCAGTGTTAAGGACTGTGTGATATTTTCTTATGTCTCAGAAAAAAAATCCTCAAGTTTTTTTGGCTTTTCTCCAGATGCAATTGAAGTGACAATTGACAATGTTTTGCCTGATGTCTTCATACTTATGTGAAGAGTGATAGTTGGGCTTTAAGGACAGTCAATACAGCCAAGAAAATCCATATCAGTCCTGGTGGCAGAAAAAAAGTAAAGCAAACAAAAACCAGAAAAAGAATTTCAAAAATGCAGAAGCTTCCCCCAGAAAGGTAGAAATAAAAGCCTGCTGCTCCTTTTGTGCATGCCCAGGGGGTCAAATGCCTAACAGGGTACATCCAGTCAGAGATCATTAAGCATGCACTTAGGTTTTGTCTATTAAAATAGTTGCATATGCATCCATTTCAACCTGACAAGTTTACAATTTCATTGGTACAATAACACACCTGTGAAAATGAACAAGCTCGGTACCTGTGGAAGCTAAGATTAGCCCAAGAAGTAGGTTTCCTTATATGAAAATTTGACATGAAAACTAAGGAGAGACTGAGAACACCCTTGACTGCCACCCATCTTCCTCCACAAACTAGGATTTGGCAATAATGAGTGTGCTGGTTTGGGCTGGGGAAGATTTAGCTTTCTTCACAGTGCTGGTATGGGGCTGTGTTTTGGATTTGTGCTGAACATGGGGTTGACAATATAAAGATGTTTTTGTTATTGCTGAGCGGGGCTTACACAGAGCCAAGGCCTTTTCTGCTTTCCATACTGCCATGCTGGCAATGAGCCCGGGAGCACATGGGAGGTTGGGAGGAGTCACAGCCAGGACAGGTGACCCAAACTGACCGAAGGGACATTCCAGACCATATGACATCATGCTCAGTATAAAGCTGGGGGGAAGAAAAAGGAAGGAGGGGCTTGGAGTGATGGCGTTTGTCTTCCCAAGGCACCGTTATGCGTGATGGAGCCGCCCTGCTCTCCTGGAGACAGCTGAGCCCATGAGAAGCAGTGAATTAATTCCTAGTTTTTTCTTTGCTTGTGTGCATGACTTTTGCTTTCCTTATTAAACTGCCTTTATCTCAACCCATGAGTTTTCTGGCTTTTACCCTTCCAATTCTCTCCCTGGTTTAGCTGGTGGTGGTGTGAGCGGGCGGCTGCATGGGGCTTGGCTGCTGGCTGGGGTCAAACCACTACAATGGGCTTCTTGCTATATACAGTCATGTAGCAAGGAAATTTCATAGCTGATAAAAAAAACAGTGCAAGATTTTCCAAATGGGATCAGAACTCATTACAAGTAATAATAAAGTAATTTTAAGGAAGGGAGAAGCAGCAGCAGAGGAACACAGGAATAATTCTTCAACTTCCTGTTCCATGTAATCCTGCCTGAACAGGGGGTGTTGGACCAAATGACCTCCTGTGGTCCCTTCCCACTTCAGTCATTCTGTGATTCTACAAAGCCCTCCCCTGCTCCAAGTTCATTCTTCATCCTTTACCACGCACACTGTCACCTGCACTATGTGGCTGCCCATACCTGACCAAGAACCCCTCCCAAAGTGGACACCTACAGTCCCAAGATCCTCTTCACTGACTCTCAATGCACAGGGCCTGGCAGAGTGGAGAACATTACAGCTAGATCCAGCTAGTCTAATGATAAATATTTAAAAGGAAAAAGAAACCCTGAATACTAGAAGACTTTTAAAACTCTCGTCATACCTGCTTTTCACTTATGATCACTGACTGCTCTGTGGAAATGTGCAAGCTCACCAAAGTAAAAATCTCAGTGAGAAGTCTCACTTCCATAATGTTTATTTCCTGTGGTCTCTAATGCACTTCCTGAATCATTATGCCACTGCTTAAACAGCAACATGGGAAAAAAACAACTGGGGTTTTTGCAAAGATTTTGGAGCACTTTCAGAAAGAATTTCTTGTCCTCCAGGAGAAACTACCATTTCAAGAGAAAACTCACATTGTTTCTCCTAGCAGCTCATGTGGAAGCAGAATGGTCCTCTGAGCAAACCAATCCTCCAGATACCCATTATCACCACCTCCTTGCAAGTAATCGCATGGTGAGAAACTTTCCCATGCAATTTCTCTATTTTCATGCAAGAGTATCTCCTGTAAGAGAGTTCTGCAGTCCCTTAGACCATTTGATGGACTTTCCCTCCAAACCTCTAGATTTAATACCACTGAGCCTTCAAGGAGCAGTAAATGGCAGCAGAAACGGTAGAAGTGTAGGAAGTTCTCTCTGCCCATATGACACCTCTAACCCTGCACTGTGCTTGGAAGGAATGATCCTCCTGAACTTTATGTGATGAGTTGGATGGCTGTGAGCAGTTCAGGCAACTCAAAGCTGTCATAAATCAACAAATCAACAACACTTGCCTGAGGCTGCCACCACGGCTCCTCACAGAAAATACTCTGTTCTTCTGATTATCGTCGTAGTGATTAGAAGTGCCATTTATGGACCAGCACCCCATTGTTTTACTCACAGTAAAGCACAAAAGCACAGATGTGTGTGAGGAAATGGAAGTATTATTCCAGTGCATCACACAGCTCACGCTTCATGACAACACCAAAATCTCAATAGGTTTTGGGTTTGTGCTTTCATAAACAAAACCCAGTGATTACTGCATACGGTAAAATGCAAACTCCAATCATGGCCCTTCAGACTCATCACCACCACAAAGTGCTAATTAATTTCTCAATCATTACGAAGCAAGACTGTTGCTCTGTTGTGTCAGAATGGAAAATTCAGCCAAAGCAACCAGCTATGCATTGCAAAGGGGATGATTTCCACCGAGACCTGAACCCAGCCTCCATGGCTGAGTGTGCATGCACACACAGTCAGAGCTCCGTGCCTGCCAATGCTGCAGCCCAGCACTTGCAAACACAGGCATTAGGATCCTGTATGCACCTGCACAAATCTACCGAAATAAAAAGCAGGCACTGGAGAAAAAGAGGCCTGTAAAGCTGGCAGGGGGCATTCCTCCAGAAAGGCTGCAAATTTCCAGTGCACCTAAGTATTAACTACAACAGCTACAAGTGGGTAAGTTTTCACAGACACACATTCAGCCTTCTTTGTATTTTTTCTCTGTTCATGGAGAAATAAACAACTTCAACACAATTCAATACCAAAACTTTCTCCCTGCAACAAATATACTCTGTGAATTTTCCTCCTGACCTACACATGCACAATAGGTTAGTGGCACTAAGGAAAGAAAGAATTACTAAATGAAGCCTTGTCATGATTTTATCCTTCTGTAATGGCATGGACCAGTGCTAATGTTAAGTGGGATGGGTCAGCAGGGGAAGTACATGCCAGGGTTAAGACGGACTGTTTAGTAGCAATTAGCAATGATGCATAGTGCAAAAATAGCAACAATAAAAAAAGAAAAATAAAAAAACCCCACTAGCAATAAAACCATTAAGAGAAATAAATTTAACAATTTAGCCAATTAACATTTGTCTAAGAAAGGCAAACTTTCTTTTGCTGTTGTTAAGCAAATAGGCAAGAAAAAAACCCAGAAGAATCTTATCAGAAAAATTTACTTCCCACTAACAATGAGTCTGGGAGTGTTCTAACAAAAGACAGAGCTACTGTCCCACATTTCTGTGACCCTCTCTGCAGTTCCAGGGAAAAAATATTTAGTTCAACATTATCGTAAGCTAGAATATGGCTCTATTTATGTGACAAGTTGACAACATACAATTTCATGCTTGTTGAACTGATCTGTGTTATATATTCACTGTGAATATTATGAAGCCTCACCATTATAAATATGAAACAGTATACACTTATTCAAAATAACTCTAGCAGTAGCAATTTATAGCTCGGTTGTTTGTGTGCTTATGAAGTCCAAATGCCACCTTAAGAAGCTGCATCTCACTAAAACAGATGTGGAATGTGACTGTGACCAAAGTGGATTTAAGATGACCTCTGTGAAAGGAGGCTATTACATTTTTGTTTGTATGGCAGCTGACACCAGTTTGTATTTAGCTATGTAGCCACTGGGAACACAGTGTAACACAGTGTCCTCAAGGGCTGGTTTTAACACAGGCCAAGACATCCATCTAATGACCTAATTAGCTCACTACTGTTCTGGTGAGTGCTAGTCTTCCCTCTCAGAAAAAGGACAGGTGCTCTACAGAGCAGCAGCACAGTGAGTATCTCAGGCCATGGCTGCTCCAGGTGAAATGTCTCCTTAATGGGACTGTGAAGGGGATCAGTCATATTTTCTTGATTGCGTGCCTCGGGAGTGGTCTTGGTGGCCTCATACACCAAACAATAAGGTCTCAAAACAATTTTTTTGCTAATTTGGGACTTTTTCCTGGCTGAAGGTTTCAACCAACATGCCGGGTTCTTGCATTAAAACAGAGCTGTGTTTAGACAGTTTGTAGTTTTGTCCAAGCGGGAAAGAAAAGGGAGCAGCAGCACACCTTGCTAACACTGGATACAGAGCACTTGCATAAACTCTTCCCAATTACATAGTAGCTGATTCGAGTAAAATAAATTCCACTTACTGCTTGAGCCTTTTTAAATGTCAGCATAGCTATAATAGATTATAGTTTACATACATCATCCCACATAGATGAGATGCTATTGTGCTGGTCTCCTGTTTAGTAGATATAGAGACCTGAGTCAGGCCAGAGACACTGGAAAAGGTAATGCATTCAAACACACAAGAAACGTGGTATTGCTCCATTAGGAATATAATGATTTTGCTAAGTGTCTGCTATTTTCTTTCCCTGAAACTGTCTTTCTACTAGTCACACAAGCAGTTTTTATGATACATTGTTACCTTTTATTGTTCTTAAAAAGTTTCCTATCCCAAATCTGCATCTTTTGCCTTTTGCGTTTATTATCTTATTAAACCTACAGTGCTGTCTGTTTCCCTACTAAACCTATCCCATAACCATACTGTACATTCATTTCTCTAGGACCTCAGTAGCTCTTATCTGTTTGCTTTTATGATCTCTTATGAACTGTTAGGAATAGCAATTTGCAGCACTGTTTGTAAAGTAATCTCAGCCTGAACTCAGCCTTCCCCTTTTTTGCCATACACCAATACCCTCTGCAATGAAATCCCATTTGCCATAGAAGCATTTCATTACAGGATGCATTTTAGAGGGACACAAGCTCGCAAGTACACGTGTGCCTATCATGTAAAACACTCAATGTGTACGAATCTGAATTTCAAAAAAACCTACTTATTATAGCAGGAAACTACATGTTGATACCGCGATCATCCTGTGTTGCTTCCAGATTCACCAGTATGCTCTGTGTTACTGCCCACAGCAATTTCATTTGTGCCCTCTGAGGCCTCAGACAGGCTGCTATGTCATGCACACAATCTCAGTCCTTTCATGCACTTTGACAAGCTTTATTCTGCCATTACGCCATCTAGAACATTAAACACAATGTTTAAGTTCTATGTTAAATCACGATCAGTTCCTATTAACTGTTCCAAGCTCCTCATTTTTATCAACAGTTACTTTATTAAATCCTTAATAATATAGATGGAATAGTTAGTTAATTTGTGTGTTGAGCCATGGATGTTAATTTGTAAACATAATAACATACTGCAATCATTTGCATAATAGCATTTTAATCTTTTTAGTAAAAGCTGTAATTCCCTACAAAGTACGCTGCAGTAGAAACTAAGTGACTATTGGTAATAATAAAAAAGGCCTTAAAATTCTGATCCTATTATAGTGTTGGAACATACCCAAACTGCTACCATAATCTCTGAAATGTTACTGTTCTCTGATTTAGGTGTCTGTGTCAAGAATAAAAATGAAGTATAACTGGTAGCAGTAGACTATTTCCTAAATGTAATTTAGTATTCACTAAGCACCAGCACTTTGCAAATAGCTCTGAGGCTTTCCTTCAAAGTTCAGAGCTCTAGTTATGCATATTGTGTGAGGTACACCGCGCAGCTCACCTCCAGCCTCTGTTGTGCTGAATAGATGGCTATGATAAATCATGCTGATTTGGCACTGAAGGGCATCAGCCATCAAGGATTTGACTACCATGTCTTTTTTTCCCCGAGATTATATCTCCTTGAACTGCCGGCCCTGGGCTACTAGTTTTGGAAGAAATTAAAAAGTGGAAAAAATGCTAGGGAAGGCCACTACAGAAAGCCTATATAGGCTCAGTTCTCTGGAAACCCATTAACACCAGTCACAAGACTGGCAAAGAAAACATTGGTGGCTGTTTAAAAGTCAGGCCAAGTCATTTTATGCAAGATCTGGTAATTCATTAATCAATCTGGCTGCAAACCTTGAATGAATAACCTGCAGTGGTGAAAGAGTCTGGCAGCACCACAGAACATGAGGGAGCTTATAATCTGAAGCAATGCCCTGGTGATGTTTAAGGCTCCCCTCAACACTCATCATCTTCCTGATACAAACCCTTCCAAATAAATAAGAAACCATTTATCCCCATGAATTTCCCTGCTGCCAAGGGCAAGACAGTCTGCATTTCATCGTGCATTTCTTTCTCTCAGACTCTCATTGCTTGTAATACAGCGCTTTTTGGCAGTCTACATAGTTGTCTTTTTCGGCTTTCCAAATACATGGCACATAGAATTGCCTAGAAAAGTAACCTGGGCTACACCTATACAAAACAACTAAAAACAAAGTAATCAAATAAGGTGACCATCTCTCTGGAACACAGAATTATGTAAACAAATTATGTAAATAAATGAAGTTGCAGAAGGGCAAGCAATGTGGGTTTTCTGAGGTCTTTTTAAAGGCTAAAAAAAGTGTTTTGCCAAGTGTAAGATTTATGATTTTACAAAGGTTCATTATACTTTAACAGGTAGTTAACAGGCTGCATTTTCTCTTAACATCAGTTATTTGTAAACAATGCCAACAAAGAGCTACAGCCACCATAGCTATCTTCTCTCTCCACAATGCCAGGCATGGGTCATATATAATTTTGAATATGACTAATCTTACATGATAAGGTTTAGTATATATGAAGAAGCCTCAAGAGACAACAGTTTTCATGCACAAAAAGCCTTCGTGTAACATTAAGTTGTAGGTTTGTTCACAATTTCAAGTAGCACTGGCTTTGAGAATGAAAAACTAACCATTTTGATTTTCTAAAGGTAGCCAAATCAATTTTTTGCAAATACAATTTTTTAAGTCTAGTTCTTCACAAAAGTAAATCATGAAAGTGAATGGTGCAGAGAACCATCTAAATAACTGGTCTTGGGTGACTTGTTAACTATTTACTTGCATGAACTTATGTCAATAGACACTGCCCTGAGGGACAAGAACTCCTTCATTTTATCTTTCCAATAGTAAGAGCAACAGGCAAAGAATATTAGGTAAAAACCAGAAGTGATCAAGCTGTGAATAGAAAGAAATCAACTAATTCATAACGTACATAAGTGCAAACATTGATAAGAAGAGCCTCTGCACTGGGGCAGAGAGCACAGGCTTGGTTCAGGACTAGCATCGGTTATGTTGGCATGTGAGCAGAATAACGCAGTGATGAATTAGGTGCGTCTGCAAAATACTGGTGTGTTTTAATACTGAAGGCCAGTATCTCATCACACCTAAGTGGATGAGAGAAAGGATTTATACTCAACACTTACAAACTATCCAGACTAATTGGACCTTTATCTCACTTGGCTCCTGGTTGCTGCCATAACTATTAATAATTTCTAGTCTGTGAGACTCCTGGTACCACTGGGAGTGTCTAAGCTTGTGGGTGCTCGGCTCAAGTGAGCTTTCAGGAAAGAAATTTGCAGAAAGATTGAAAATTCACTTTCTGAAATACAGGCCTTTCTTTAAAAAAGTGCACCAGAGACACTCAGGAACTTTGTACAGGGCTTTTGAAGACCATCTCTCACCTAGGCAATGCCACAGGTACTGCATTAATACCTCAAAGGAGAGTGTCTTTCATTCAAGGCTAGGTTTAGCAATTAACACTGTACAGCTTGTGCAAGTAATGCTGCTCTTGTCCTTCCCAGCATTTGTTTGCCATTCTGGTTCTTTCCTCTCCACCCCAAACAGTCTGTATTTCTATTTTTGTATGACAATACCTCATCTGGAAGCTTAAATTACATAAAACATACTACTTCCAGAATGATGAGGAAAAAAAGAAGAAAAAAAGGTAAAAAAAGAAGTTCTTTTCTTTTACAAAAAGCCAATCAGCATCAATATGGAAAAATCTGGAGATTACCAAATGGAAAACTGCACAAAACTTCCATTCTCTCAGCTAAAACAAATAGTTCCTCACAGACTATGTGACATAGTCTCTGGAGGAAGAAGACATCTTCTTCTGATCTTGAGCACCCCCAGTCGTCACATTACAGAGCGGCAGAGACAAGAAATACTGCAAGGTATCCAGCTGCATGATGGAGAATGGGGACAGGGTTAATGTATGGGAGGAGAAAATAACTGTTTCATTCCCATCTTCTGAGGCCAAGCAACCAAGAAATGTAAATGCAACACACTATGAAGCTGAAAATAGTCTAATTTTGCACTGCAGTATTGTAAAATACCATTAGGGCTCAATTTGTCCCTACAGGTAAGTATGGGCCAAGCTGTGAGGTCAGAGACAGCGATGCAGACTGCAACTGAAGTCAATCGGTGTGAGGAAATAGAGGCATTCACAAAGAAAACAATAGAATTTATGTGTTAGGAGAAGCAGCATACTTAATTTTAAAACTATTATTTCTGACCTAACACTTGCTGTATAAGATGCGTTCCCCCAGCTGCATTCCCCATTCCTCCATACAAACGCCCTTGTTTCTTCACACTGGGGCAGCCCATTCTCAGACACACCCAAATGTGCCTGTGAGACGTTACCCCTACTGACCAGTACCTCATCTCACCAACTCCCAGTGAGGTTAACTAAAAGGCTATCTGGTTGTCTCGTTGTTTGCAACATGCTTAGATTTTCAGAATTGGAATTATTTCATATAGAAAGTGACAATTCCTACTCAAGACAGGTAGAGCAATGGTCACTACCTATCTGAGACAACTTTGCACTTTGCAGCTGTGGCCATCAGAACAGCCAGGCAATAACACAGAGGGCAAGCAACAAGTCTGTGGTCAAGTTCCACTGGCTTTACTGAAATGATTTGTGTGCTTAGAATTGGTAAATACTTAATTATATCACTTACCTTGAAACTACAGTTTGAAAGTCTGCATCTTCGAATCATTTTTTTCCTAAAGGAAAACACCTCTGCATTTGGCTTTTGATGAATGTGGAAAAAATATGTCTACTCCATTATAAAAAAGCAAAACCTTTCTCCACCACAGCAGCTGCAAATGTGGACCCTGCCCCCCTGCTACCGACCATCCAAACCCAGTCACCAGCATGCTGTACCCTGCCTGGGGCAGTACAACTGCAATTCAAGAACAAGATGGGGTTTGGAAACTTTGTAAGACAAGGTGCAGAACACTATGCAACTAAACTAAAAACAAGGGCCTAAGCACAAGGCTTTGCAGGGTTATTTTGATTAGATTAGAATAAAATTAATTTCGAGTTACTTGGATGTAAATCACAGAAAGTGAATAGAGAAGACCAGTTTCTGCTATCAGTTAAACTGGTATAAATCCAGAGCAACTTCATCTGCATCAGGGAGATCACCATGGGTTTAGAGCAGTACACAAAAAAAGAAGGATTTTATTCAGGACATCACATTCTAGGTAAGCATTTTACTATGATGCTTCAGTTAATTTTTTCCAGCCTTTAAACTCCACCATGGTAATTCAGGGCTTCCCTGAGCCAGTGAACCAGCTGTATTTCCTGGAGCTGGGTTACCTGCCATGTGAGAGGCACCACGTCTAGTTTGCTTTTGCACAAGGTCTTCCTGCCAGCTAATCAATTTATTGTCTAATTTCCTGGTCAGTGGACGATCTATAGCCTCTCCTATCACCAAGGAGGGAAGGAGGTTAGGGTTTAGGAGGGGCACAGCTGCCCCAAACCACAAGACAGAGAATTAGGAAGGCTTTACACAACAAAAGAAAGAAGACTGGAGATAAAGAGAAAGTAACCCTCCCCTCATACACCCTGATCCCTGAGGCACAATTGGAAAGAAAACATTTAAATCTCTCTATCACCCTTCGACTTTTACTTTTAGACTGCTCTCCACCAGGAGATCTATGCCTTCTCTGCCACATCCACCCTTTTTCTGCCCTACACATCAACGATGAGGACCTCTCAATATGTGTGCAAGTACCTTGCACACTAAGGTTCTGAGTGGTTAAAACCTTTGCTAGAAATGTTCCAGCCAGCCATCAGCTAGCTGCTCTGCTGCACTCTGCTCTTCGCTGAGGAATTCAAGTAGAAGACAACAAACAACTTCGGACTTTTGTTTTGCTTTGTAGCTGACAACTGTGGAACTCCTCACCGTGACACCACAGGGCAGTGTGCTCTAGGCACTCTTCAGCTGTTTGCTTTCAAAAATCCAAAGTTCCATTTAAATCCTTTCAATGCTTTCTCCTCCCCACCCCACCAGATTGCAGGATCTGAGGATTAAAGGAACCAGTCAGAACCTGTAACACATCACCACATTTTTTGTGTCTTAATGGGGGAAAAATAGTAAAAATGTTGTCCACCAGGCTAACAAAAAAAATCAGAAAAAACCAAGCAAGGACTTTACAACGTGCACTTGCATCACCTTGCCTTACCTCAAATATATTGGCGGGTTCATTGCTGTACTGATTGGAGATGATCTCTGACTGGTCGCTATACCACTTGAGTCCCCCCAGGAAGCTGTCTGCATCCAGGTCGTTCACATCTAGTTCAGAGAGGTCAAGTTCTGGAAGATCTGGGCAAAGAGGCTGGTCTTCACCAACCAGAGCAGCACACTGCAGGATACAGCAACACAGAAATAGTTTCATTAATTACCAGGAATCTATTAACTTTAATATCATGTGATAAGAATTAAGCCTCAATTTAGCTGTGGCACAGGGTCACTACGATTGACTTTCTTTTCTGAAAAAAAACCCCACTAAGTACTTGATCATTGCTAGTTCTATTCAGGTATGCAAAGGCGATGGGGAAACAGCGGGACATCTGTCTTCTCGCTCTACTATTTGATAACAATCATGTTCAAAGTTTTAAATCCAACAGCAGAGGCCAAAGCATGGCCTTATTCTCCTGCTTCAGAGCGAACCAGTGCAGGTAGAAGTTACAGATGAATACCTCTGGGCAAGGTCTGTCACGCATTTCCTGATGCATTCAGGTTAAAGAGGTACAGCCTGTTACAGCCTTCAGCCCTGGGGGCTAGCTCAAGCTGGAGATAGTCACACTTTCACTTCTACAGAACTTCACAATAATCCTTGCAGTCAGTCATGATGGTGGCTACCATATGGGCATAAAAACTGGGTTAGTGGTGCTGCTGTGCTCTTCTCCCGGTGCACAGACCACGGCCACCCAGTTACGTGTAAGGGTCCTGCCAACCAAAGTGTGGCTTGAAATATCCCCATATTCTCTTCTAGGTGACAGGAACAGTTAGTTCACACAGCCTTTCACTTGCTTGGTGTGAACACATCTATTATTCTAGCCATCTTTCTCAATGTCTACAGAGAGAGGCTGTAATGAGAGGACCAAATGGGTTTTCCTCTTCTGGCATACTCTGATTCAGCAATCCTAAAGTAGAGGGACTATGAAGCATTCTGGTTGAGGCAGTAAACAATGTCTACTCCCCACGAATCCCCTTCAGCAGTGCAAAATGTTCTATTTGCACAACTTAGGATGAAGCTAGATAGGGTATTGACTGACCTACTAAGGAAGAAAAAAATTAGTAGCATGCATCCACTTTAGCATGGCAATTGAAATGTTAAGAGTATAGACAAAAAACATCTCCTAATTATGAAAAACACATAGTAACAGTTTGGCAAATAGCTGAGTCCCACATGTCAATGCTTTTCAATTAAGCAATTCCCACTGCACTGTACCATGAATCCTGGTAACTCACCTCCTACCATCTACATCAATAGGTGTATACTGCAAAGCACACGTAAAGCTGCAAAGGCACCAGGTGCTGAATGGTTAAAAGCCATCTGAAGTCAACTGAGTCTAAGGACATTCACCCCAAGTATTTCTAGCAATGTGTTAAGGACGGCCAACAGCAGGACCTCCTGGACTCCTGTCAGTTGACTTGGTGGTTTGAATGATTTCCCAACTTCTGTTTGGACAGAAGTCAACGCAGAAAATGCCACTTTCTGAAGACAGATGTCTGTAGGGCACTAACAGAGTGTCCACGGATGTGAATTGCTCAATACTGGTTATGTCACTCTCACAAGAACCGCCTTTCACAAGATACAAGCAAGAGCTGCTGAAGGTGCATTTCATTGAGGTTTTTGTCCCTGGGAATCTCGGTGCGTCTGCAGTGCGCGGGCTGGAAGCAGCAGTGCAGCCGTGAGCAAAGATTTTGTCTGTTGGCACAAAGACTTGGTGCAGCTGGTGCGAGCTATAATTTACCAGACAACTTCTACGTCTACCAGGACACTACGAGATAATCACAGAATAGGCCAAGGGGCATGGAAGCTGAGAGGCTACAAAATGAGGCTCTGAAATAGCAGTTGTTTTTCTTCTTATTTAAGGGGCTGCAGAACTTTAAGAAGTCAAAACCCCGCTTAGGTAATCTTAACTGCACACAATTTTTTGCCATTATTTTGGACATACGAAGAAAAGAAAAAAAAAAAAAAGAAAAGAATCAGAGTTTCCTCTTCTTTAGAAGAGGAGACACAACCTTCTGGCAGCAATCTTATAATACAGAGATGACCTTTTTTGATGCTTGGCCGAAATCTCTGATCTCATTAAAGGATAATCTAGTTTTTGACTGAAAAGGTAGATTCTCAGCATCATTCTCAGGTTTGTGATGTGGAGGTCAGTAGCTTATAACTGATGCCACAGACTTCTAAAGTATCCTGCTGATCTCTTACTGCCTTAATTTATAAAAATAGCTTCACTCTGTGAACCACCTACTTAAACATGTTTACTTTTGGTAATCTGCATTTTTGAGTTCCTACAGTGGGCTTCTGAAGCAACATAAACAATGGTATTAAAAAAAGAATTCCTGCTCATCACAGTTTTCACTTACCTATAGTCACTGCAATGTCGCCTAAAAAATGCAACTGCTGAAATGAAGTATATATGTCTTGCCAATGTTGACATGATAATAAAATCAATGTGTCTGAATATGACATTATGCTTCTAATCTGAGACACATTAGTAGCAAGTGTTCCTGTTATTAATTTATATTTGGCCTTTGGATGATGCCAGATTTAACACTCCAAGTCCTAAAACTGTCCTCGTCTGACTCGCTGGTATTTACTGTTTGCCTATACATCTGTAACAGGTGCACCTGCATTGCTAGCACACATTTTACTGTCTTCCCACAGTTATTTGATATGATAGTTATTCCATAACTATAACCTTAACTTTACAGTAACATTTAGGAGGATAAAGCAGTCACTAAACACAAAAGACTAATTACTGTGCATTATTTCACTCCAACAGACCTTTTTTTCTCTTAGTTCAGGCGCAAACAATAAATTAGCTCAACTGCACTGATGGTAATGAATCATTATAATTAAGTATAATTCTCCATTAACCTTTTGGATGTGTTTGGGCCTTTGAAGGTAAATTTAAAGAAAAAAAAAAAAAGAAAAAAAAGAAGAAGACTGGATTGTGCCATATTAATTATATTAATGAAAATATAATCCGCATTTTATTTTTAACAAGTTTTTCAAAGTGCCAAGGGGATGAACTCAGGAAAGAAAGAGAGACTTGACAGAATGTGTGTCATGTGGACTCCCTCTATCAATCTTTGCAACCTTACTGTACATCACCTTCATTAAGCTGTGAAGCACTGGGGACGCTGATCAGCTACAGTGATGCAGGCCTTTATTAAGCAACACACCGTCCTGTCATTATGTGAGTGAGAATATAATACATTTTACATTGACAGCAAACATTAATGATTCAAAAAATGAAAGCTGCCTCCAGTACCTGCTGCCTGTGTTATTTTAGCTTAGTAAAGGTGATCCCCTGAGCCAAAGCAGCACACAGACGCTGGTATTGCTACAGGAAGTGCAGTGCAGGAGCACGCTGGCAAAATCCTACCCACAGTTAATCCATCCACCACACAATTAATATTAAGATCAAACCCTTTTCTTCATTCTTTTTTTTTTCTTCTCTGCACTATGAAAAAGTCATTGACATAAATTATCTATTCTGTTACTAGCTTGAAATTACTGCTGGAATTCTAGTGATTAAAATAAATCTTCAGTATTTCCATATAAGCTGGTTCCTCAATCAGCTCCTAGCAGCATTAGGAATAATACATGATGGAAAAATGAAGCTACGGCAGCTGAGACCTATGCTACAAGCCAGACAACAACCCACAGGATACTCCAGCTACTCAGAAACAATTAGGACTTTGGAGCCAGAAAGTCATCCACTTACAGCCTTGACTCATAATAGCTACAGGACATATGAATTATCCATATCTATTCCACTTTACCAAGAAATCAAAACAAGATAAGACCAATTACAATATGCAAACAGAAATCAGCGGATACAATGGCAAGCTGCAAATATTTAAAACATGACAAAACTACTTGAGAATCCACACACATGCTCTGCCAGATAGGAAAAATATACCGGAGAACATTGGAACGTTTTTACTTTAGACGGGTAGCTCTCTACAGCATGAACATCTTATTTAAAAAGCATCGCCTGTAACCTGTTTTTCCCTTCCCCGTTGCCTGAGGGGAGCATTTTAAGCACTTATTCCAAGCTCGAAGCCAGAGGATTAGTTCCTTTGAGCAGGTCTGTATTTGGGATTCCTCTCCATGGGGTCCAAGGAAAGTTTGCCTCGCTTCGCAAGTTGCCTGAACTTTCAGGTAACGCTCCATTTTGCCGAATGCAAACATGCAGAAATCCTCAAACCTCACATTATACTCCAGAGATTACCACGGGGCTGCTTGCCTTTTTTTTTTTTATTTTTTCCTTTATGAATTGTAGCCAGCAGAAGCTGTGGGTTTGATGTATTGCCGTCTATTTTTACACAAGCAGCAGCAGCAGCAGCGGCGGTAGCAGCAGCAGCAGTTCACCCAGTCCTGCATAAACTCTATTCTCATGGTTCATCCTGTTGTCTCTGCTGTACAGTGGGATTTAACCATTTGTTGGGCTGCTCGGATTGACTGCGAACCCTGCTCTACGGGGCATTAGCTACAGCGTCAGTATTCCAACACCACAAGAAGCAGGGAAACGTCTCCTTCCAGAAATCTCTTTTAAAAGCATCTAAAGCCAAACAACAGGGTATTCATTCCTGTGTGCATGTTTGTATTCTGCTGCTGATAAACAAGGAAAAAACCTTCGACAGAGTACAGTAAAACAAACAATATAAAGCAAATGGTTAATTTTAACTTTTTCTTTCCTTTTTTTTTTTTTTTTCCAAGAAATGTTGGTCTTATCCTAAATAAACATGGCATTTTTCCAACCAGGCCACTAAACGCCACTGGAAATGCCACTTCAGACACCGATTCATATCAATATCTTAGAGCATAAATATTGCATATGACGGGAAAGCGAGCCAGAGGCACATGAACATAGTTTCCAACTGCAGGAGATAGTATCCTGATGACAGGAGCTCAGCTCTGATTTGCTCAAGGCACGGCAGAGTAACCCTAAAATAGCAGAGTTGGTGGAGTTGAGATAAGGGCTGCGGAGCCGCGGCCGGGGCGCGCCGCCCGCCCGTCCCGTCCCGTCCCGTCCCGTCCCGTCCCGTCCCGTCCCGTCCCGTCCCGTCCCGTCCCGTCCCGTCCCGTCC
>JAWWEE010000122.1:56243405-56282767 GCA_035221455.1 Xenops minutus | reverse complement strand
TAAGGGCTGCGGAGCCGCGGCCGGGGCGCGCCGCCCGCCCGTCCCGTCCCGTCCCGGCCCGGCCCGTCCCGTCCCGTCCCGTCCCGTCCCGTCCCGCCGCCCCCGCGCCCCGCACCTCCAGGTCGCTCCAGACAGACTCCTGGCTGCACATGTCCCACGCCATCCAGCTGCGGAGCGACGGCAGGAAAGCTGGCCAGCTACAGTCCAGAGGCAGGCAGGCAGGCAGCAGACACTCATGCAGGCAACGAGACCCTCTCTGAGAGTGAACCGAAGGCACCTGTCTTACTACTGTTCCCCGTCACATGACAAAGCTATTAAAAAGTAGGCTGGGCTGTCACTCACCCAGCCTTCTGGTGCCGCTGCTCCAGCCCGTGACGTCAGCCAGGGGCAGACCCAGCCTGAAGTGAAGTAAATCTTTGCTAAACCCGCTCAGACCTCGGCGGCCGCAGCACCACGCTGCGATTCCAGGCACATTCCCACGCCACACCCCCGAGCGCCGCTCCTGCCCCAGCACAGCGCCCGGCACCCCCAGATCTTCTAATCTCTTGGCTTGCTTCCTTTGTCTTCCCCCCGCACACAATAGGCAGGGCTGTGCTTCTTGCACAGCAGAAGTGAAGTGGCTCCAGCCGAGGCACAGCCTGGTGCGAGCAGCCCCAGCCCAGCCTCCCTGCCCGACCCGCCGCGGCTCCCTGCGCAGAGCCCATCCCGGACACCGCCGAAACTTACACCGGCTTCCCACACTGCTTTGCACTCGGGGGTTTTGCACCTTGCCAAGTATTTTGGTTGGGTTAATGGTTTCTCACTGATAACTGCAACTCAAGTTAGTTTTCCCACATCGAATGCTCCAGCAACACTCCTCGCCCCCACCCCAGCGTTTCTCTGGAATGGAGTAAGCATCTATAAAAAACATTCCTACAGTTATCTCACCTGCTCCGAGGGGGGAGCCCGATCCTGTTCCCAGCTAGATTACAGTATTTCTGAGCTGCGCTTTAATCACTGCCGTGTCTCTGCATTCCCCACGAAAGCCGGGTCCCGCCCGGGAGCGCCCTGACCCCCCCGCCTCTCCCGCAGCATCCTCGGGGCACATTTCTGCGCGGAAACACTGCGCACCCATCCTGCTGACCCGGACGCGGCGTTTGCTCATTGGAAAGAAAGAAATTAAAAACCCACTTGTCGTGTGAAAATCCAGACGCACTGTTAAAAGACACGTCTCCTCGTCGAAGTCTTTGCCAGACAACAGGGGCTGCTGCAGGTGCAACTGGTTTATGATGCCCCTTTGCACTGCATACACAACAAACTCCAGGTACCAAACTGAACTGCAAAAGGCTGCCCACAACAGGGAAAGAAAACCCACAAATAAAGGTCATGTTTAACTGCCCCCATCTGCCTGCTTATTGTCTTAAGCTGCAATTCTTTTAATTATCTGGGTGCAAAAATTCTCATGAAATGTAAGCGCTGGCTCCGTCTTGCTGGGCTACGAGTCAAAGTTACAAAACTATAACCGATCATCCTCCCTGTCATGAAATATGCATTTTCATTGTTATTTGCAAAGTTGAGTATTCTAAAGGCTAAATGAATTCAATTATTATACAAGAGTATGGCAATTTTGCCGAGAGAAAAAAAATAAGAAGTACAGTTCTTGAAATAGCCTTTTTCTCACAGACATTGGAAACTTCAGAAATGGTAGGAGGTCTCAGATATATTCTTTGCTTATTTGTGTTTCCTTGTAATTCATTATTGCCAGTCCTGATAAAATGTACATTTTTCCCAGCTTGTGCTTAAGTTGCAAATCACATCACACTGTCATATTTTCACTGAGCACAGATGACAAAAATGGCATTGTTTTTACTTTACTTAATTTAAAAAAAAAAAAAAATCCACAGCAAAATACCAGAAAGCCTTTCCTACAAATAATTAAATTAACGGTATTGCTTTGCTCTCATGACCAAAAAAACCTAATTTCCTTCCCAATTATATGCTGATTTAATGATAAAACTGCAGTAAATTATTATGATCTGTGGCAAAGGTGAGTACCTCTACCCCCTGAACAGTCAACTGTGAAATAATGCTGGGCACCTGCCTGACTGGAGTGGAGTCGGTTCTTATTAATTATTATCTGTGGATCCATGGTTGGTAGAATATTCTCCTCCAATACCTACTTATAATTGTGTTCATTGACTGTGCCGAATCCATCATCTGTTTTTTTTTGAAGTTTCATTCACACCTTTTATAGAAATGTATTTACACTGGAACATTTCATATTGCTGTTTTGGATATTTTGACCTGCTCATGTTGTTTCTATTTTCTACATTTCCACTTCAATGCTTTCCCTTCAAATTAGCAAGTTAACTGATAAATATAAACTGTGACCTTAGTGATGCTCTCACCATACAAGCCTCAGAGACTGAAGAACTTTTTTAGTGCACTGTGGATGGTGCGACCAATAGGTAATAATTACAAAGTTCCCTAGAGCTCTTCTGTGGCCACATTATAGCTTGAACTTTGCTGGCAGTTCCAGCATTACCTGGAAGGGATGCCAAGCACAATTCCAACTACAAAAGACTGTGAGATTTCAACAGGGGGTCCCTATTGCTTGGGAAGAATTTTATTTTTGTTTAACCAAAGTGTCTAACCCCAGTCATAGTATAAATTTACTCACTAGGATATTTTTTTTTTTTCACATGTTTTAATGTGGGTTTTGAGCACAGTGCCTGTAAGAGGAGAAAAACAAGGAAGGCAGATGCAGCAGTGGTGTAGTTTGGAAATGGCGCAGCTTCCGCGTATGCAAATGAAATCTGTGAAATCGAGCCAGCACCTAAGCTGCTTCCTCAAAGGAAACCTTGTCTTCTGAACATTCCCCAGCAGCTTTAGCAATGCTTTTCCCTCTGTTTTGACAACACTAAAGAATTGCACAAACACCTTTTGTGAGGCAATATCTAAGCACACACACAAGATATTTGGTTCCATAACAAACACATACAAAGAAAACCCTCCTTCAGCTGGTAAAGTCTGTGGGTCTGTTCGATCCAATCTGCCCTACTGAAAAGTCCAAACAACTTCCTCAATCCCTGTGTTTCCCCTGTTTTCAGGTTACTCTGTACTGTCTCAAGAATTCCTACATTTTGCCTTTTCTTCTTCAAGGGCCATAATTCAAGAAAGTTCTGCTAAGCTTTCCAACAGCATTTGGGCACAAATCCCCAAATTCTGATACATTTCTAACAGGACTGGAAGGTGTGGCTGTGGACAACAACAGGCAATAGAAATCAAAGACTGGAGCCTTTAAGCCCTCTGTCCTTGACTTTTTCCTGGATTCAGAATTCATTTTGTCTCTTTCTCTTCTTTCACCCACTTTTCTAACTATGGTCATGTTCTTATAACCCGTAATTTAGGTTTCTTGAAGAAGCTACTGATTTTGGAGCCCTCAAGATTTTGAAATCCAAAACTTAGAGTCCCTTCATTATGGCACTGAGGAAGAAAGATTTTCTTTCCTTGACCCCGAGACTGTGGTACTTGCTGATCTTCAGCAAAGTCTGCTACTTTTCCAGTGGAGTAGGAACAAGCAAACTTGTATATAAAAACAATGCTGAAGTTTCAGCCAGATGAGGTTTGCAAACCAGTTCTCACATCAGTTCAACCCTTTCTGCTCAACCCTCCAAGAGTGAATGGCCTTACAGCAAAAGATCAGCCAATGCTGTATATAAAAGAGGAAACTGCACTCCAAAGGTGTGTTAGCGTGAATGGTGTTCTATATAAAGTATATGTACCCTATTAATTTTTTATTAGAAATCTTCCTTCTGTGCATCTTTACAGAAATCTTCCTTCTGTGCATCTTTACTCTTATTTTCTGCACAGTCCTGTATTTGTTTTCTAGTCCATTCTCTCTGTTCCACTTCTATCCTATTTGTTTGCTCTTTTTTTTTCCCCTTCTCATTTTCTTTTCCTTATTTATCAAGTTCATCCTACCCAGAATATACCTTCAATAGCATAAGCCACTGAGTCAAACTCCTTGAACTTCTGGGTTCACTGGTGCAGTAATTCTAGTATAGAATAAAGCAGTGTGCCCTCTCCAGTTTTGTTAGGGCAGTTATGCCCTGAGATTTTTTTTAACAGAGAAAATCCATGATGGTGCTCTGTACCAGCTCTCTGGAAAGCTCAAGAGATCAGGGCCAAATTAATTCCTGGCCCAGCACTAGGTCCCAGGGTGCTGTCTGAGAAGCTGTATATTCGAGAGTCCAAAATAACTTTCTCCGAAGGGTGGTACGTTACTGACATTATTGACACCAGGCTGAATTTTGCCACATCTGCCTCCACAGACTGAGGGCTCACATAAACAGCACTGAATGCCAGGGGAAATCACTCACTTGTTCACATGCAATTGGACCTGACTGTGACTATTCACTATTAGTGCAGATTACCTGATTATTGGTGTTAACCAGGCTTGCAGACATGCAACTCTTTGTAATTGGGTATTTTCAGTAAAACCTTCCAGGAGTGCCTAAGTGAAGCAGGAGGACCACAGGTACCCACTACAAAAAATCTTATAATTTTTCTTGTACCTCCCTGAGCATCACTCTCTTCACAAGCATATTTCACTTACTCATTACTAAAAACAAGAAAAGCAAACCACTCAAGATGATTACATAGAAAGTACATTTGCCACTTGTTTCCCCCCACGTTTGGAGCCTATGTTCTCCAGGACCCACATTTGCTATGATTTGCAAGAAAATCCAGCTTGTCGGGCCTGCTAAAAGCAGCATGAACAACGTTTTTCGCTTGGTTGTTACTGTTCCATAGAAAGACTAATCTGTAAAAGAGCATTTCCATTTAAATTTATGGCTCCTGTATGTTTGAGAAACGGAGCCATGTAAACACATTAGTTTCCTGGGGAGGCTTTGGTGCTGTTTGAGCACAGATACCCAGGCAAGTCAAGGAGACAGATTCCAGTTTTGCACCTTCTCGCAGGTTGGCAGAGCAGGCAGGACCACATCAAAATCGCAGACCATTGCAGATCTTCATCATTCCTCCTTTACTCACCTCACTGCTGGTATTTCCTTGGAACAAAAGAAGTCGTAAAGTTCTTTTTATCCCCTTATCCTTCCATGCCTTCAAGTCACTGGAAGAGATCAAAACCTGCTCACGGCTGATATTATCAGACTCAGTGAACTGTTTTCTGGCATTCCTGTTCAGGGGTTGGGAGCATCTGCTCTACACTGGAGAAGTTGTGCCCTTCTTCCCCCACTGCCAGCCTCACTGGGATGCTCACACCCTTTCTGGGGACAGGCAATTGTCTTCTCCAGCTTCAGCCACAAAGGGCAGAACATGGGAAACTTCAGCAATACACCTCCTATGTGTAACAGCAGAGCTCTGCCTCCCCACTCAGATCCTTCTATTAGCAGCTACCTTGCACTACCTTTCCTGGCCACCCCTGTTCCCTGACTCATTCATCACTAATGCCAATCTAGTTTGTACTGACTTTTTCTGAGAGGAATCTGAAGGGGACGAAGAAGATGATCCCATGAAAAATCACCACGGACTTGATATCTTAGGGTACAGAAAAGATTCCCTGATGCAACCATAAGCACTTTGGTGGGAGCCAAGAATGTTCCAGAGCTACCATACTTCACTGAGGCAACCACCCAGCTGTCACACTGCGTTTGGGGTTTGCTTTGCCGCCTGGCCATTCAGTCACCCAGCCAGGAGCTCCCAGTTTGGAGAGAAGCTGTGGTGCTCAGGCTGCCACAGCAGCACAGGAGAGCACACCCTCTGCCAGATCCACACCGAGGCTTGCGGCAGCTCATGCAGGGAAAAGCTCTCCTATTTCCATAGCACAGCCTATCTCCTCTCTAAAATGGCTGGGAAGGCGATTGCAGGGGAGTACACGCAAAACGCAAGGCTGCAGCACAGCACTGGAGAGAACAGTAACCTTTAAATACTCTAAAATCAAATCTTGTTTTACACAAAACTGCTATGGTAAAGTTGACACGAATGAAGCACCTTTGAGTGAAGGAACATAAGAAAAGGCAGTGGACAGTTTTAGTGCCTCCTAGCAATTTTTTTTAATAAACTAGAGATGACAGACAGCCTTACCAACACATCTCTCATCTTCAAATACAGCTTTCTTCAGACAGAGCTCAGTGGAACTGAGTCAGCCTTTTTTCTTGGGCCTAGCTCTTGGCATTTTTCATATTAAAACAAAGTATAATGTGGAAATAATTCTGAACCGTAGTCATCTGATAGGATTTTAGTAACATAGGTCACAAATTTTCTCTGCAACGATTCTAGGGAAACAAAAAAGGAAGATATCACACAAAATACCTAGAGTTGTTGGTGTGTTTTGTTTTTTTAAAAAGATGGTTATGCATGAAGTCACTCTTTATAGAGTTATACCTGGCTGTGGAGGAGAGTGAGCTTCTACAGAAACTCCTGTCAGTGGGCAACAGAGCTTCACTTGTGCAGCAGCCAGTACTCACTACTTGGCCTCTGAAGGCTCCAGACTGCAGCAAAGGTCCCCTTTCCCAGCCACGCACAGCCCCTACACCCTGTTTTCCTGAGTCAGCCAAGGACAAGCCAAGAGGAGATGGGGTCACCTCATCACAACAGCCAGCGCAGAGCAACCCAGTCTCATGCAGACAAGGCTTCTGAAGGATCACCTTCGTCTGACCTCTTAACTAGTAGTTTCTGCCAGCCAAAATTGAGCCCTGGAGTTATTTTTAGCCAGAACACTTCATGAATTACAGTTAACTTGCAATATGCAAACTAGTGACTAGTGCTAGAGGAATCCCTATGGGTTTTGTGGTTCCACTCTCTGCTCAAAAGTCCAATTATTCATTTTTCTTGGAGCTGCTATATTAATCTAAAAAAGTTGCACAAATGGCAAGAGATGTCATCCTCCCTCCATCCCCAATTCAGATAACCAAAATAAAGGAAGATAAGCATTTAGCCCAGGGCTTATTAGCTATACAAAGTGCAGCTATAAACCTATGGAGGCCTACCCTCCTCCAGCGATGCCTTTGACAAGAAATTTCTCAGTACTTCCACCTCTGACTCAAGGCCAAACAAGCTAGTGCAGAGATGGAATGGGAGAACTGCTAGTCATCGAAAGGTTTGGGTGAATTACTATTTTATTTTAATTTAATTTTATTTTATTCTATTCCAATCATTTGCCCATTTATCTGTATTAGAAAATGCAGTAAAATAAAAGGGGGGGGTTAAAGTAGCTGGAAGGGGTGACTGCTCTAAACACTTTTGAAGGGAATGGAAATCTTTAAATGGATTTAGGCAGGCTTTGAATCAGATCTTATCACAGAAGGTAGGACCAAGACAGTTCAAAGCAGAAACTCTTCCACATATTTCAACCTTTTTTTTTTCATTTTTTTTTTTTTTTTCCTATTTAAGATTTTCATACTACTCAGGCTTCTCCAGCTTTTCCCTGTGAATGGAACAGGGATAAAGCACCAAGATTGCGTCAGCTATCACCATTTTGGACATCTTTGTTCCCAAAAAATTTAGTATTTGCTGAACATCCTTTGCCCTGGGACACTGGTTAGTTATTATTTTGTAAGAGGGTACCAGTGAAGATTCATGGCTCCTCCGCAAAAGAGCTATGACTGTACTTTCATTACTTCATGTCTATCAACAAATAAGGCGAGTTTGCTACTCCTGTGTTTGTCCCTAATAAATCTCTATCATCGTAAAATACCCCAACAATCTGACACAATTAAACATTATTTGTTGTTTCTGCTCTTTTGAAACTCCACATGCAGAAGAGCAAGCCAGGGCATTGCATTTAAACAAAAGCATTGAAAGGGTTGTGTAGGATTCACACTGAAACAGAAACTTCATCAGAATGCACCTTTCCCTTTTGCCCACTGCAGGCTCCCCCTTCCTCTCTGAGGAACAAAGAACCAAGTAAAAATAGGAAACTGTCTGAATGGAAGAGTATTTTAATTTATGTTGCAAGCTGCTATGCAAAAAAAAACCTCTGAAAAAATCAGCAAACCAACACCAAAGAGCACTTTATCATAATATTATTACCAATTTATTAAACCAAGGTTGCATAGACTGGAGGAATGAGTCTGACATATCCCCAGGGGTTTTCTGGAGGTAGACCTCCACCTGTTTCATTCTCACATGCACTCCTGTTTACAGAGACATGGAAAAATGTTTGCGCTTCCGTTCAGTGCAACACAATTTTACATTGTTTTCAGGTTTCTTTAAGGCAGAGTAGGAGTACGCACAGCAAGCTGTAGATGCACATTTTGGGGAGACAGGGCTACCATCTTCCAGGGAGAGCGGGGGAAACACATGGCGGTTGTTAATTTATATCCTGGACAATGCTATAAATCGAAGCATTGCTGACAATTCCTGCCCAGTAAACATGCTCAATTTCATCTCCCGTAAAAAGGCAAGCAGGCACTAAATAGCAACACATTTTGATTTTCATTTAGCCACTTTAATGATAGGTGATGTTAGTGGAAAAAGATCATTTATCTTCAGATTTATTTTATATGAGATAAAAGGCCTTGCCAATTTTTTAAAATTCATTTACACAAGTGAATAAATCTTCCCAAACAATAAGTGGGAAAGTCGTATTTCTTTAACTTTGCTAAAATCTGAAAATGCTGATCTTGGAGTGAAATAGACAGCACTGGCATTTTAATCAAGAACATAAAGACTCCCCTTCTAAATAAGAAGCGCAGGTATACTTCAGAAAAAAATACCTCCAATTCAGAGGAAAGCCTTTATTAATGCATTTTGTCAAAAATCTCTGATAAATCAGGAAAGACACGTGCAATTTTTATATCCCATTCATTTTTAGAGCAGTTCCAATGTGAAGGCTACCTAAAAATAGACCAAACCTAACCTTTCAAATATCTATACTGCTGCATACCAGGAACACAAGCTTTCAGTGCCTCTCATGGCTTTCAAGAGCCTTGTGCTGTGCCTGTCTTCTCTAGCACATTATCCCATGTTGCATATTGTACCCAGGCATGAGACAAGCTGCAAGTTGCAACGTGCAGTGTATTGCAATATGTGATTTGTGTCCATTCAGGACACACAAGTAGTAAGATCATCAAAACCAGCCTTCCCTTTTGTCTGTTTGATTTTTGTCACAAAAAGTACACTGACAACATTCAACCTAGTAAGTGGGGATGTAAAAATGAAGCTGTGCTGGCTGCCCCAGCAGCTCTGCTCAGAAAGCACAAGCTGTCTGGTTTGCAGCATACCACTCTTAAAAACATGAAGGGGAATAATAAGCTCTTTTGTCTTAATGTTTTCTACAGTGCTTGCAGACACACTTCTACCCATCTAATGAAGAGACTTTCCAACAGTGCACTGAACTCTGAGTGACTGGTGTAGAATTACAAGACAGCAGAATACATGATAACTATTTCTTTGCATTACACTTTCTAAATTGTGATTCTGCTTGGCCTTAACAGTACAGGTCAAATTCATCCCAAGCACAATCCCAGCAACTTCGGGTCAGTGGTACCTGAAAAATCAATAGCATTTAAGTTCATGAAGTTATAACAAGGGGGATTTTGGCCCAGGCTGTAAAAATACTTTTATTGTAGATATTCTTCACTTGCTATTATGCTTCAGTGAATATATAGTGAATATTTGATGTTCTCTAATGCTAAACGTTCTACTTAGCAGGTTTTGAAGCCACACCAAGAACTGAAACAGGCAAAATCTGTAATAAAGCAGGTTGTGGGACTGCCCTGGAGGCTTTATGTGACTGTGACTTTTGCTTACATGAAATAGAAAATCACCCTTGTACCAGTTGTTAGCTAGCTACTCCTAGCAGGAACGAGCTCATAAGGACTTGCATTTCTTTGTTTACTGTCATATTCCAACAGAGTCAGAGTTCATCAAGGCATTTCACTTTGTCAAAAAATGAACAAAATAACTTACACTGACCAAATAATGAAACAAAGCAGCATCAGACTAAACAAATTATTTCAAAGAATTTTGGATGGAAAATGTCTTACTGCTGACAAGGAGGCAAGAATAGCAAACAAAGGCATAGGAATAAAAACTATTCAATAAAATATCGATTTCATTATCACCACCTATTCAACTTAATTTTCTTGGCATCCATATCCCTAATGCAGGTTTGTGATAGATCGTACAATCACTTTTTAATTAAGCCCTACTGTGCTTTGTATTAAGAACAAGGCAGTAGACATTATGGCACAATATATCTACCAAAATATTTAATGCTTATCCTTTTCATTTTGGTATTTAAAAGTTGTTCTCTTAGGAGGTGGTATCAGTATTTAACAACATTCTTGACAGCAAGTATAAAAACAAAAAGCTTCATACTTAATCTAGTCATGTCAAAACTGAAACACCTTAAAATAATTGCTTTCTGAATATATGGTATTTCCACTGCATTATTTTATTATTACTCAGCTTGCAATATCTTAAGATGCAAGAACTTGTTCCTTCTCCTACATACTGATAAGATAGGAAGTGGCACAAGGATAGAAAACTGACATTTGACCAAAAGAGTTGAATGGTACATGAAACAGATGTTATCACATTACAGGAGATATTTAATGAGAAGCTGTAGAAGACTGGAAGCTTCCTGGGTTGGTGGTATTTTCTTTGAGGTTGAGGTCTCTTATGGTGTATTGCACCTCTGCGGCTTGTGATGGGGCAGATCCTCTAAAAGAACAGTGCTCTTCTTCCAGTGGAGTATTGGCACTTTGCAGAGGGCAACATTCACTTTAATGACTAAAATGTACCCACTTTCTTCCTCCAAGGAAAAAAAGGCTGTTGTTGCATATATAATATGGTTTTAGTTTTTAATGCCAGAAATGAATCAGTAAACATAGTTACATTATGGTATACTATTTCTTATTCTGTACCCATAGTAACCAAATTAATCTCAAGGCGCTGCTGGCATTAATTCAATATGAAGCTCATGCTTTGGGTTTCACATAGGTGCCTTCATCCTATTCTTCTTCTCAACTAATAAAATGTTAATATATGGCAATATATTTATTTCTGGTTCAGTTCAAGTTGAAGTATGCAGTACTTTGCAGAAACCTAATTAATATCAATCATATATTACAACAGTGTGTAGTTTAGTACACAAAAAAAAAATGGCGCTAGCACATGAGGATATACCAGATGACCCAGGAATTCATTTCTAGCTGTAACTTCTCTGTTTCTAGGACAGGGAAGGCCAGTTTTTCCTTACTTTTCAATCT
Source organism: Xenops minutus (assembly GCA_035221455.1). NCBI lineage: Eukaryota > Metazoa > Chordata > Aves > Passeriformes > Furnariidae > Xenops > Xenops minutus. The sequence continues at coordinate 56,271,548 of JAWWEE010000122.1, read as the reverse complement.
CCATTAAAAAAAAAAAAAAATCCCTAATTACACTAAATATATCACATAAGAAAAACCAAACCAAACCAAACCAACCAACCACCCAAAAAAACCCACCACAAAACAAAAAACCCACAACTCAGAGTAAGCAGCTTTTGGAGGATGAGATACTGCTAAAACCAGGACACTCCCTCCGTATCACCATGTGACCCAACAGTGCTGTCTTCAGCAACACTCACTGCTATGGATTTTTCCACTGGGACCTACCAGTCTTCAGCAAAAAAAAATACCCAGTTGATAGAGCAAAAACATTTCCACATCCCAGGAATTGCGCTTGAACTGCTCATGAGACATAAACAGCTCAACAGCTGTGGTGTTGACTAGACCTACTCTAGACTACAGCAAAAAGAAATCTTTTTCTCTTGTCAAAACTTAATTTGGGCAACTTGAGCCCCAGGCACACTACTATCCCAAAACATCAGTATCTGCTCTACTCCCCATAAAGAGGTTTTGCAGCAACAGCTCACGTTTCTTGGAGCCTATTTTACCAGTTGAAGATCCTTGCCCTGAGAAGAATCATCATCATGCCAAAGGGGCTCTTCATGGAAACTCAGGCCTCAAGCCGTACATGGGTCATAGACCTGTAGCAAAGCTTGTCTTTGGTTTATGAACATCCCACCTTCTGGCAAAAGTCACAGAGATGTTTGAGCAAGCCCACAGCGTGGTTGCACTGGCAACCCCACGCCCACCACTGCAGGACACAGAAGACTCAGTGGGTCTCTCCATCAGGCACATCATTCAGTGCTGTAAGCCCAGGCCTTTGCAAAAGGTCCCATCTCAAACCCATCTGCACACCACAGGACCACATCAAACACAGAGCCCCTCCAATCATTTCAGGTTCTTGCCTTCGTAACCTAGCAGTAAAACTCTCAGAGGCCCTAGTGAGCCCCTGGGCACTCATACAGGGCTCCCACTGGCTTTGAGCCCTGCCTGCATACTGCATCCAAGGACACAATATAGTCCTTCACTTTTACCAACTGCTAGAAGAATAAGAATTCCTAGAACGGCTCAAACACATATCAGTTCAAATATGGGTACTTTCAGACTTCTTTTCTATTCCAAATTATGAGCTTTGCCAGCTTCAAAAAAACAGATGGAAAATACATCCCTAAATGTGCACCCTTGTGATCATTCCAAAAGGAAAGCAGTACCAAGTAGCTTAAAACGTTTGCTAGAAAAACTCTTTTCCATATCATGCAAATAGCAGACAAAAATAACTGCTAGGCAATTGATATACATACAAATATTGGTTATTTTAAACAGTAATTTGTTATTGAGGACATCTCACTGAAATATTATAATATTCAATTTCCTCTGCATTTGCATGGAAAAGGAGCTGGAGAGCACATGATCATTCATTTAACTATTACGTAAATACGTCTATCTAAGATCACACGGCTTTCAAGCCAGAGTTCAAATACATGTTTAATGCATGAGAGTATGATGAAGAAACTTGTGAACTCACAGGTCTCATAGCCCAATCTCAATCAGATACGAGTTTGGTGTAAATATGTACAGTATCATGTGCTTTCAATAGCACCATGTCTCCAGGCAGCAGTCTGACATCAGCAAAGGAGACAGGTGGTTCCCTTTCCAACCCAGGAGGGGAGAAAAAAAAGGAGTTAAGACCCTGTGTAAATATAGCTATATTTTTTCTTTGCTGTTTTGCTACAGTTCTCAACCCTTAATGAACTTCAGTGCATGAACAATTCTCGTAACATCTTTGCTACAAATCAGTGAGTGTATATCATGTCCGAAGATATTTATAACCCTAAAGGTAGTGGTAAGTGATACTGTTTGGCAGCCTTGGTTTAGAAGTGCTGAAGATATTTTCCTTTTGGTTTCGTAAGAAAGAAGCTCCAAAAAGCCACAAAACCTCAGTTTCCTTGCTCTAAATGTATCCCTTTCCTATAGCAGGTCACTGTTACTAATAATGCTTGTAAGAATGACAAACAACAGTCAGTCAGAGGCACAGAGCAGGTCACAACTGCTTTTAGCTAGTTTAACTTTGTAAACTCTAACAGTGTGAGATATGCTAAACCCTGCACAATCCACAGTATGATTTTGAATCTCACATTACAAGAGTTCACACATACGCTAACCTGTGCATAGAATAACCCAATTTGGCCTTTCTTTCTATCTGTACATAAATAGATACTTTTTTTTTTTTGACACAGTGACAGCCACTGCTTCTTAAACCATTTTCTTTTGTTGCATTTCCTTAGAAACACAAATCTTGTTCCTTGGCAGCAGTTGCTGTAAGTGCTGTACCACATGCCCAAACTAGTTCTCAGTCACAGCTTTAATTCACAGTAAGTGGCACGAAAGGAGGTCAACCCTTCTCAGAAACCACTTTCAGTTCTTTGCTGCTTCAGTATCTATTCTATAAAGCCATCCGCCCTAACAGAAAGAAAGTTGTTTCCTATATTGTGTCCCTTGCTTTTTTATTATTGTCATCTTTATGGAATGGGCTGCAGAATATATCTGATGAAATAAAAGAAGATTATTCCTGGAACCACATTCCTGGCCTCCCTTTTGCAAGATCCTAAAAATATAAGCAAAAATAAAATAAAAATTAATACTTTCTGCAACAAAACCAAAATGCCCCTTTTTTTTCCCGTGCAAAAAGACTTTAAATAAATTGCGTCTTGCAACTCAGTGTCAATCACTGTGTCTTACTTTCAGTTCAATTTACTTGCTTACAGAATGATTATTTTTTTTTTTTATCAACCTGACCAAGACATCATGGAGGTTGAAAATCAAACAGCCTTCTTTTTGCCATGATCCATCACTGGCAAGAGGAATGTCCTTGCTGACAATATTTTGCTGTCACATTTGCCTCTACAGCTTCACTGCCTTCTCTGTGATCAATGAAAACAGATTTTGACCTCATCTATTTCATTTCAGACCATATTCTGCCCCGAGGCACATGAGTACAACCTATCATAGTTATAGTGGCAATTGGGGCAGAATTTGTTCCTTTCCTGACAATTCAATATGTGATTCATGAACCAAAATTGAATCCAGCTCTCTTTTCCTAGAGCTCTTCTGGTTCTTTGGCATTAGCATCAGTAAAAAAAGAAGCAAAGATGAATTTATGTTGGTCATATCAGCAGAACTGCGTGGGTAGTCAATAATGAGACTGCTCAGCAAGATGCTACCTGACCAAAAGTTAGTTACTATATTTTATTTACACAGCTTATTCTGTAGTCTGCTTGCTTGCTTGCTTCACTTCTCCCTCTGTTGTTTAACTAATGGGATCATAAGACCTGGAAAAACACATCCTAGTCTTGAACATTTCTAATTGGCTTAATACAGCAAACTGAAAACAAGATAATCCTCTCCACAACCATCACCTTAAAAAGCATACCCATACCACTAGACATGGAATACATGGTATATTCACAGGGTATGCAGCTACAGGCAATAATGGATGATCAAGTTTCCCATTAATTCCCAAGAAAATGGACCACTTTTGAAAATACAGCCTCCACTTATATTCACACATGATCCCATGTGCCAACACCTGCATACATTCCTTCATACAACTCACTGCACAGCTGAGGCGAGCACACGTCATGGTCTGAAATGGACATGCAGGAATGCCATCTGATGTGCAGCACTCCATGGACCAATCCATGCTGTGGGGCACTCCCTCTGTGCCACCTACAGAAGGAGCAGAATCTGTTTGAGAGCACCCTGGGAGCGCTGGCACTTCAGAGCCAATACAAGGAGCTCATTTTGAACCCTGGAGGTCCCCAGTGTCTCACTTAAGGTGACAGGCATTGCATGCACATATTATATCATGATTTTCTGCAGGAATCAGTTCCCAAGCAGAGGCAAGGTGGACATCACTTTGAAAACCACATCCAAAATATATAGTGAACTGCATACAGAAGACTAATCTATGGCAAATTTGACCTACAGTAGAAATAAACTCCTTAATATAACAAAAGCACTAATCAACATATTGCACATTAGGCCTGCAAAGCATCAATTATACGATGAAGTAATATGAGACAGTTCCAGTTTCTTCAGTTATTTAACTATTTATGTCAATGGAAGTCAAGGAAAACAATGCCTACAGAACCACACAGGAAAACTCACATGAAGGATTTCAGCCAAAATTTGAGTTTTGATTTGAAGAACAAAAAAAAATATTCGGTGATAAAACAACAAAAATAAAGCTCAGGAACTCCAAATCCTGCTGCATATTGCTACTGTACTGGTTATGAGAATACAGTTTTTGGAAGCAAATTATTTTAATTTTCTTTACCATTTAAGAAAAATGCATTCAAAGCAAAACACTGAACCTGATCCTGCCCTTCTGCAACCCCATCAATAACAGCCTTACCACACACTCCAGTGAAGCAGGATTTATTCTTTCCCATGGGCCATGCTCTGAGTCCTTAATTCAACACCTTATTCACCAACTTGTTCACTGAGATTAGCTGTGGTTTTAAGTGTTATTCATTCAAGCAATGGGTCTACAAACACCCCCCTTGCTCTGTATTGCCAGACTGAAGAAGATATGAATAATTTGGGAAACATTACCAAAGGCTCAGAGGGAGAAACTCAGTATCTTCCATGGGGTTTTCTTTGGAGTGAGAGACCTTCCTGGGTGTGAAAATTGGCCTTGTAATGAAATAAATAGAACTCGCTTCTCTTCCTTTTTTTTAGGTAGCATGACCTAAAAAAGGATTTGCAAACACACTTGGAGAGGAGAGAGAGAGCTCTTGTGTTTATTGGATTTTTTTTTATTTTCTGCAGTTATTTCAGAGAGTTTCTTAAAATTTTCAAACATCCACAAATCTTAGCAGGTTCATCTTTTCCAAGTGCAATGAGTCTAGCTTAAATTTCTTTTATTTCTTAGTATATTTATTACACTTACTACAAACTATCTGAATGCCCACACAGTGCTTTAAATGGGGCTGCAAATATCCCCTGGATCACCATCAGGACAAAGCTTCTCCTCCTAAAGGGAAGTAAAAGCCAGTATGACTTTTTGATCTACTGTCTGCTATTTTCTAAAACTGCAGGAAAACTTCTGCCTTAAGGGGCAAGCTCTGCTCCTTCAGCAGTGACCCAGACCAAGAGGGGTCTGTGTGCTGCACCGGAGTCGTGCCTGGAGGCAGAGCATGGGAGCAACGAGCCTGCCAGAAGTGCTGATTCACTGCAGCCACCAAAGAGATTGCTTAGTAGCTAAGCTGGGGGGCAAAAAGACAGCACAGAGCAGGGGTATCTTCATCAGTGCAAATAAATAAACAGGAGGGAATGCCAAAGCTGTTGCAGAGACTGGATTCCCCGAGAACTCTGCTTAATGCATACGTGTTAGTTTGCTTATTGCAGCAAAACCTGTTAATACTGTTCTAGCCATAGGGAGAAAAAAATACTTGCAAATGCACAGAAGTCATGTAAATCAGAACTGCTGCTCTATTTTACAAGAAATTTTTCTCCATTAATTAATTTCATGACTTAGAGCAAATGAGCATGGTTGGAAACAGGGGACCCTGCTGATACCAATCTCAAGGCATAGGATACTTTTGACTCTCTCTCTGAGATATGTATCAGATGTACTCGCTGGCTCAAATCCGGATGCAGACTAGGTACTTTTGTGGCTAAAACACTGCCTTCTAACCTGTTTAAAACAGTCTACTAGTAACTTTTTCTGGTTTGGAGTTGCAAAATATCGCATAACCCCCCCAGGATTTTAAAATCCAAATTCTCAGAGCTGTCACATTTATAATTAGAACGATCTGATATGACCGGCATTAGAGTGAGGTAGGAACATATCACAGAGGGCCAAGCAGACAAACTAAAATATTTCTCACTGTTAGAAAGGGAATTCTTCCAAGTAGAAATGTCAGTTGAGTCACAAGGGCTCTGTGCAAAAGTAGCACCTCTTCATCCTCATACCTACTCTTAGAAAGTCCTGTACTGCTGCCTAACTTAGACCAACAGACCACACCACCACCTACCAAAGCCCTGACAACAGCCCGGGCTCCCTGTGCTAAATCTAGATCCCCCTCTGAGTAGAAAATGACTTTTCTGTAAGTGCAGGTTGTTTCAGAGCTACCTGTAACACACACAACCCATACCTAAAGACAGTAGCTCTGTTCATATTGGACATAGAAAGAGATTCCCCCACACTGAAAAAAAAGAAGTTTGATAAAACACTTTGTCACAGACCCCCTGGATGCAGGGCTGGTTGCAAGCGTAACCTTTCTATGTGCTGATGAAAGTTCTTTTCAAGTTGTTTACCCCATACCGGAGAAAAGGAAGTAGGAAAGAAAGGGAAGAAAGGAGAGAAGAAGGAAAGGAGGGAGGGTACACTATTGTATCTACTGTATCAGCAAACAAACCAGCAAGAGACAAAATGAGAATGGCTGTAAGGAAACTGGCAGCACCAGAATGTTGAGTGAAACAATAAAAAAAGAGTCTGGAAGACAAGAGAAACACTGAATGCAGATACTAATTTTTTCTTTTTTTTTTTTTTTCCTGGAAGAGGATTTATGATGCCAGATTTCAGTTGTCTCTTAATAACAACACCTGGCTAAATACAAATGAAATTAATTTTACAGCTGCAATCTTTCCACATTTTGCACATGGTGATTTGCTGAAAGAAACCCTATCACAAGGTGTCAAAAAGAAACATAAAACATAATATGCAATATTTTTTGAGAGACATCAATTGTAATTATATGAAACCTAACAAAGCTGCTCCAGGGAGAGGTGGATAGAGTTGCACAGCAGAGTGCCTAGCCTGCCGTGCAGATGGCAAAGCTCTATCCAGGCAAATACAGTGGGAAGGCCACAGGGGCTCACAATGTATCAAATAATAATAGTAATATGTCTCTTCCTTTTGCCATCCGGTCACTGAAACCAGTGTGAAAGTGGCATGGAGAGGAAAATGCTATGGTCAGGTATTAGGTTAGAACTTTCTACATGACCTGAAAGTATAACCATCATTCCTTATACCTCTTACTTCCACATGACAACCTTCATCCCTCATATATGCTAAACTGAATCACTGGTCTCAGAAGTTTTACTAGCACAGTATGATCAGTCTTCATTCCAATGCATTTATTTTTTTCTTGAAAATCAGTAGAAACTGACCTGTAGCAAAGACCTGGTATTAAAGCATACTATTGACTGGAACTGTACCAGTGCTGTATGAAAAGAAGAGATGGTGATATTCCTCCAAGATAATACAACTTCACGATACTGTCTGAGAAACAAGGTGTGATATTTATTTCAGAGACAGGGCAGCAAACAGGAGTAGTTTACCTGCTCACAGTTCTTCCTCTCCTAACTCCATGACCAGACTGGCAAATTTTGCTGTTTCAGTGCTTGGGAGAATGAAAAATGGTACTGTCCTTTAGTCATGGTACCACACCTACAAAATACATCGCCAGGAAAGTAATATTTTCCTTGTTGATTTCTGGTGGTGAGGGTCATATTATGAATGCATTTGGCTCACCTTATTGCAGCCAAGCATGCATGCAACAGGAAAGGAGACCTGCAGACTGGTCACAGTTGTACTAAGGTCCTCTAAAACACAAAATCCACAGTTTCATAAAATGGGCCAGTACTGAAGAAAAATCTCTGTTCTTGGAATTAAAACAGGCAATTTTCTTTCTGATATTTCACCTGTCTCCCATATTATCACGAGCATAATAAATTAATAGCTATAACCATGTTGTATCACCAAAAGGTCCCAATGTTTTAGATTTTGCTCTTCTTTGAAACTACTAGGCTCTACACTGACATGAATACACAAAAAGATTTTGCCCCTCTGAGAAAGCAAACTAGTATATCAGTTTTCCTGGATAAACTAGGGGTAAACTAGGAAATGTGAATGGATGTCTTTCAAAGTATAAAGAATGACAACAAATTTTTAAAAATATGCTGAAAAAACTCCTTGTAAGGCTTGGTTTTTTCCTTGCTTTGGTTTTCTGTATTAACACTTGGGCTTGCACCCAATATTAATCCCTCCCATATTTCTCAGCTCTTGTGTCGAAAACACAGCACAGTCCTACAGCTGCGGCATTTCGAAGTCTGCACAACATGCTGTACATGCCATTGGTTGACATTTTATTGACAACAAAGGCCTGCAGCACAGCAGCGCTTTTAGAGATGGGATTAACATAATGAACTCCATCTTCATGCCTTTTTCATGGCATTTCTTTATATAAAAGAGTGAAAAAAGACCCAAACCAGAAACAAACATTTTTTATTTTTTTTTACTCTTTTGGGACACAGTCCCCTCTGAAATAATTGCACACTCCTAAAGGAGAGAAAACTCTGTAAGTAAAGGAGCACATTTTTACTTGTAAGGAGAATGTAACTGGTGCAGAACTAGGGCGAAAAAAATCTTCTGTGAGACAAGAGCCTAAGCATGGGGCCTGCACTCCTACAACATTATAGCTGATTAAACTCCATCATGAGATCGTAACATGAACAATGCTGAGACCTCCTACTCCCCAGGGACAAGCTGAGACAGTTTTGCAGTAATGCAAAACTCCAAGGTTTCAAACCTCCTAAAAATATATGTACAAAATCCAGCAGATATTGCTTATTTCAGTCCCAAGTCAAATGGTCCTCATGCATGACCAGCATGCACAAACACAGCCACTGAACTCAGCCTAGGTTTGCCAGGTGCCCCACCCATGTTTGCAGGATGGTCCTAAATGCAGCAAAGAGAGTAACACTCTGAGCAGGAATCAGCAATTTTGTCTGCAAAGTTCTGATCTTCCCCTCTTTAAGCTTCAAGAAAACTCCTCAATGAAAAAGTGCTTGGCAGAGTTTTCATCTGTTCTTGGCTGGACTTGCTAGCCAAGTCTGAAGCACACAGAGCTCTGCTTTATTTCCCCCCCCCCTCCCCGATACATGCTTTTCATGCAATGAAATGGAGCAATCACACAGGCATCAGTCCAGCCTAAATGTAATTGCTAAAAAATGAATTTAGACAATTATGGATTATGGTTTCTGATTTTTGTGCATTTTCTTTCCTTTTGCTCTGTCCCTTTCAGAAGTCCTGTATCCCAGCCTTCCTCTTTGTAGCCTTCTACAAATACTTGAAAAAAACTACTTATCTGCATGAGTAACTTATTCAGACCCTTTTGTGGGTGACAACAGAAGAACATGGCCATATGATATGACCTCAAACAGCAATTCAATCAAATTCATGTTGCCTAGGTGCCTCAGTAAGAGATCAAAGGAAAAAAAAAATCACAGTAAAAAAATCACAATAGCCACCAATTGCAGTAAAAACCTGTCTGCAACTGAATTGTTGGCTTTAAGCTAAAACATTATATCCACTTAGAAATTAAAAGGTGCAAACTAAACATGTGAATTGCTTACAAGAATGGGGCAAATTACCCTGGTCACTGTAGAAGCAGAGGGTATTCAGCAACTTTCCTAAAAGTTCTGTCAACTTGCAGAATCATAACTCAATTTCTCTAGGAAGTTCTGAGATGCTTTCTGAAAACCAAACACATTTGTAGCCCATATCCAACCCCTCCACCCTGGTTCACAACCTTTGTTTAAGGAAGATAAGTAATCTGCATTGTGAAAAGAGGCTGCGCTCATTTTCCTAACGTACTTTCCTGTGACCTGAACCCTCAGTTATATAAGAGTGGGAAGCATGAACAATTCATTCTTAATGCTAGCTCAGTCCTGGCCTCTCCTGGGCACTGGCTGAAAATAATACTAAACCATGCTGAATCATTTACAGTAGCTTTATGATGTGGATTATCATTCAGCAAGGACTGACCTGACCCCATCACACTCATTTCATGCAGCAGTGCAGACTGGACTCCAACCAGAGTCTAACAAATGCCACCCACATTGGCACCAACACTAGTCATGCGTTCAAGTAGAAGGCTCACTCGTAGAATAAAACTGCTTTAAATTTATTCTTGAACTAAACCTTCAGTAATTGTCACACCCTTGCCTCTTCTATCAGCATGGGCAGTGCTTTAAAGCTAAGCTGCCTAGACATACATGTAGTTTTTTGTTTCAAGCAGCTTCCCCACTCTTATTTTCAGAAGGATACTAGCCATTATGAGAAAATATTTTGTTAATCAATGCTTCCAGCAGTCACACAGATTTCTAATGCCTCTGCTAAAATAATGGTCTTTTATTTTGCTTCTTCCTCCAGACAGAGATCCTGGTCACAAGGCACGGGAACAATTTACCTCCTCTTGGACACAAGAGATACTGTGCTACAGCACAATGCAAAAATGTGAGCTCCTCAGTCATGCAGGACCTGGTCATATGGCTGCCCACTGAATTCCTTCTCTTTCCACCATCATAAAAGGGAGTACAAGATGCTGTTGCCATTTATATTCCACTGATTACACAAGCTATTTTCATGGCAGGACTCTGCTGTTGCATTCCATCTCACAGGCTGAACAGATTGAGCTTTTTTAGTGGATTCTATTAAAATAGATGTTGGTTCTGATAAGACAAATTCATCAGGTAGGGAGCTTTTACAATGAGTCATTTTAAGGTAATCTTTGTACACATCCTCTTCAAATAGCTTGAACTCTTTGAACAATAAAAGTGCACAAAAACAATAGTAGCTGAGACTAGAGAAGAAATGTCTTAAAAGCTGGTCTTGTTAAATGTTAAACCAGAAAACTAAACTCTGTCTGATTTTAGATTGGATTTTTTTTGTGTGTATTCCCATCCTTACTGATTTCTTTTTACTATTAAACTAAGGGAAACAAAGGTTTTAATTGCAGGACACTTTTGGTTTTACTCGTGAACTGTCATTATCAATCATTTATGTTTTCTAGTGAACTCCACTAAATAAAAAGAGAATATAAGAATAAATCTTTTAAAAGGAATCAATTTGCTGCACATCAATCCCTGCAGGCCATGTGCTCGTAAGTCAATAGTTTAAAATGAAAACATCTGATCAAGGTAATACACCTGTTAAAGGAGCATAAAATTCCAAACCCAATGGTAAAATATAAAGATTATGAAGCCTCTTAAAGGAGCCATCAAAGTAAACTATTACATGGATACATCTGTTTCCTACCAGCATCCACTCCATCAGTGCCACTCACGATAAATGAGCATTAGGACAAACATTTCATAGAGCGTCTGCAGAAAATAGGTTTTTTCCAAAAGTGAGTAATTCAGCTCAAGAAAAGAAAAAAGTAATGATTTAGCCCTGCATGCACTTTCTAATAAAGGATCTCCAAGCAAGGCAAAATATGAATGATCCAAGCTCTTCACAAATCTGTGCATTAGCAATTTATCAGTCATGTTTTACAGATGGAGCAAGTCTGATACACAGTAGGCAGGGTGAAATGACCAGCATGCCTGAGCGTGTTGAGAGCTGGGCTCAAGCACCCATCAAAGCTCACAGCAAATCAGTACTATCCCTGCTACTATGATTACTACTATTATACAGTTCAACCACTTGTTCTCTTGTTTCCTACCTCGGCACTCTCTCTTTTGCAGTTTTGCTGGAAGAGGAAGCAAGCGCCTCACCAGGACGGGCATCCTTGTGCTTTTGCAGTGTGTCATTGACCCCTCTCCCAAGCAATACAAATCCCACCCGGATGCTCTCTGCCAACATACTCACTTGTGCTTGTGCTGCTGGCAGAGCCAAGGGGATTTTTGTTTCTCTTTTGTTTCCCTCTTTTTTTTTTCTTTTCTTTTAATTTAAACAAAGAGTGCTCAGGGCCACATCTGAGGGATTTTTGAGCCCCTTTCCAAAAGCTTATGGGTCTTTTGAGTCCCAGTTGTAATTAATCTCAACCGTGTTTTGTAGTGCTTGTGATCCCAGCTGGGTTCGGCCACGAGTTTAAAATGGAGGAAAGGGTTGGTACCTGGTATTCCTACTCCAGACTCTCCACCTTTCTTGCTTTTTTCCCCTGGAGGCTGAGGTTTTGCAGACATGAGAGGAAAAGAAATATGGTTGCATATACAGGGCCAGGGAAGCAGCACAATTTCTCCTTCACACACCACCTTTCTGCTGGCCGTCCCCCTGGCTCCCAACCAAACCAGCAGCCAAACCTCCCCTGACTTCACAGCCCGGGGAGAGGCTTTCACAACACCCATAACACTGATTTCACACTCCCACATCTTCCCGTCGTGCAAAAAAAAGCTGATCCCAATCCCTAAACCTTCTGCCACCGTGCTCCGTGCCCACGGGGGCACAGGGTGCCTGCAGGCAGCTCTGCAGCGACACAGCGAGCGCCTCCTGCCCACTGAGGAGCTGAGGGTCAGCCACATCCCACCAGCCTTTCTCTTTTCCCTCCAGAGGCCACCGGTGTAATGCCACCCTCCGCACTGCCACCTCAGTACTGCCACTCATGTGACCGGAGGTTCCAGGTGTGGGAGGTAAATTCTCTGCCCCTTTGAGGTTACCCCCTGAGGGACAGACAGCATGGCCCCAGCCCCCCCAGCCTGCCCGACACCACAGTCCTTCACCGGGAGCCCATGGTTTTCATCCGGGATCCTCAAAACACGGCATTGAACTCCTCCGTCAAAGCAGCTGAACACTCAGGGCCACTGTCAGGCTTTATATAACGCCACATTTTTGGCATTGTTTTTGAAGTGCCCGGTGCAGGTGTCAGCCCGTCTAAAGGGTACAGTATGTGTGCACGCCTCACCTTCCCTGTCAGCACGCCAATTGTTACCCCTCAGAACGCACTGCCTTGGCACTGCTGACATTTATGTAGAACACTGAGGTCTGTTTTGCCAGCTATGACTTCAGCGTCGTTCTCAATAACTTTAAAGATCAACCATAACAAAACAAAAAGGCTTCTGAATTTTATTGGCACGTGCTGCCACAGGAAATACAAAATACAGGCACCTGTCACAACTGATCCTGCATTTTTTGAAAAAGAAAAAGAAAAAAGAAAACAAAATTTAAAAAAAGAAAAGGCAGGGCGATGGGAAAGCAACCATAGCCTGCAGAACTGCTCTGAACTGTAGGGGCACATAAAAACAGAGGAATGATTCAAAAACAGCCTTGACTGAAATACGGCACCCAAGGTAAGTGGAGAGAGGGAGCGCTCCCGGGCAGGGCAGGGCAGGTAGGGGCTTTGAGCATCGCTCATAGGGCAATAGAGCTGCTCCGGAGAGAAGGGGTTAATATTAGCCGCGTGTTATACTCACCGATGCCTTAAATAATCATCACATGGCTCCTGTAATCTGTTCCATGCTGTCAGCACTGGGTTAGTCATAATAATATCAGATAAGAGCTGTTCAAAGTGACATACTAACCAACATGAGAGCCACATGACTTTCTGGTTACATGGCTGCCCTTCACCTGAACTTTGGCTTAGATAGTTTTATACCAGCACAAGGTGTGCTGGTGTCAGAGTCACTTCTCTGCACGAGCAGTGGAAAACTGCTGGCCCCCAAGCACCCCACAGCCCATCCTCTGCAGAGGGGAGGTTCTGCTGCTGGGGCACCCTCTGAACATCCCCCTACATTCTCTTCTAAGCTGGTTGCAGAGTAAGGGAAGCAATTCTGGCAGGGGGCATGTGGGGTGACTTTTCCTTTTTTTACTAGTACTTCCTGCCTCTTGCCTGCCTCCTCTGTTGCAGGAAGCCAAACAGAGGAGCAGAGAGGCAGGGGAGAGGCAAAGCAGGAGGAGCAGGACTTGGAAGCAGGAGAGGGACAAGAGCAGGAGAGAGGTATGTGAAGGGGAGCAGGTAACACAAGGAAAAGCAGCAAGGCTGTGAAGATCTGCAGCAGGGAGGGCAAAATGGGTAAATTGTGGTGGTCAAAAGAGGAAAAGGAAATATTAGAAACAGAGAAATCAGTGCAAGAAATCGAGTTTAAAAAAACAGGGACAAAACTGGTTGTTGCATGCCTTGAAAGACACCAAAACCAATGAAAACACAAGAAAATGCAAGGGCTCCAGCACTCCCAAGGTACCTATGGCCAGTCCTAAAGATGGGGAACAACTTCCTCTGTACTTTATGAACCACAGCTCCTACTCAGCAGCCACGTCAGCCCAGGGGGAGTTAATGTGATCTCCCCAAATAGCTGTCTGCTGTTTTCTTTTTAAGGCAAGAGAGCTGCCTTTCTTTGTTTGTGGGTGTAAAGTTCCCTGCACAATCATGCCCTGGTGTTCCAGAAGGCTACATAAATACAAATAATAAATATCAGCAAGCCCAGTCCAGAAGGAGGCTATTAGCTGGTGCTGAGCAAACCATGGAAATGGTACAAATACCCTGTTTATAGAAGACGTGAAGGGAAATCTGTTGCAGACTTACAAGAGATGTGAAGACATCCTACTTGACAAGTATCACATTACCCTGTCAGAGCTTCAGTGGCACAAGGCTGCTCATGTCCTACGGCTCCACTCTCAGGCTCTACTAGGGTGCACCTCAGTAACACTGCAGAGCTCCAGCAGCTGCCAGCCTGGCCGCATGGTGTGGAGCAGCTCCCTGGAGAAGGCACGAGGGACAGCTGGACCGCTCAGAAATGAGAAGAGCTGAGCATGCTAGTGCAGAAGATCATCCTGGGAAGAGGGGAAGGGGAGGAAAAGGAAATGTAGAAAGGAACTGATGTGTGAAGGAAGGAAATTCAAGGGCAAAAAAGTAAAATGAGTGAAACAAAAGCAAAAAAAAAAAAAAAAAGGAAACATAGCATTGGAGAAAGGTTAAAAGAAAATGGAAAAACAGTGCCAAAATGTATTTTGCTTTATTTTTCTGAATTATCTCTTCCCTTATAAACTGTACTACACTCCATCTGTACCTCCTAAACCAGCAAGTTTTGACCCCTGAGGAGGGAGATCTGGATCCTCCTTGAGGAGGAGATACGGATTTTGCATCTTACTGCTAAGTGTTTGGTGAGTGTTCATCTCTGTTACAGTAAACTACCAATGGGCACCTAGCACATGTCAAACAAGCTCGGTGAAGCCAGGGCATTCCAAACAGAAGGGAGAAAAGGGCAAGTGTTTGCTACCCATCTGCCAGCAGTGAGCACGGGCCAGCTGCAGATGCTGGTCACACAGACCTTGTCCTGAAGACGATGTATAGGGGTGGCTGGATCAGGCCAAGAATGATGATCAGTCTGTCACTCAGTCAGCAAGACACCTTCAGCAAAGAGAAAAAACCTGTACAACAGAAGTACATTCCTTCCCTAATACTTGTGGATCTCTTGAATATTATCTAAATATTCGCTCTCCCAGGTATTGGATTTAAGGAAGTGAAGAAAGGGGCGCTCACATTAAGACTTATATACAGAGGCTGGGCTGCCTACGGTCAGTGGATATAAACTGGCACCATTCAGTTCACTTAAAACCTGAATCACTTTATGGGCGTACCTGTCTCCTTCTCTTCCCTGCACAGAGAAACAAAACCAACCATGCTCTTAAATCCTTAAGTTGGACAATTCTAGGAGTATAAATTTGTTTCCTAAAATTAGGTGGCCTCAGTTCCTGCATTGTTATTGTGAACAACAACACTGGATACACTCCAGATACTGTAGGGAGTCTGCTAGTGTCATCTCAGAAGCCAGCACGTTTTTTTCCTACCTAACTGGAGCTTGAATGTGTTTTCTCTTCTACTAACACATGTCAGAACCAGTGTTACACAACAGTGAAATGGCTGGAAATGGCTCCCTGCTTTTTTGAGACCTCTAACCCTAAGCAGGGCTCTGAGATGCACTCGTATCTTCCTCCATAAGAGACAGAAGCTATGTTAGCCCTCTTCTCTTCCTGAGCTGTGCAGAATTTTGTTCCAAACTATGCCATTTATTATTCATTATTATTTAATGGGACCAAAGAATGCAATATGTGTAACCAAGAAATGTGCCAAGTAATGTTCTTTCCTTTAATGGCTAGATCAAAGGGAAGTTTATGAGGCTGATGCTGGCTAAGTCAGTAGTGGCATTTGCCCCAGATCCTCTGCAGCACACCTTACTCAACCACACTGTCTTAAAATCAGGGACCAAAAGGTGTGCTAGGCATTTTAAGTTCACTTGCATTTATGAGCTTTTTTTCCCTCTTCAAATAAATGTTTTTGGAAGACATTTCTCTAAGCTGACTTGCAGTTAAGTGCTTAACATAGCATCTCAAGTACTCAAAAAGCAAACAGTCCTTGGAGAACACTTTTCCTACTCTCGCTCTAAATGCATGCAGTGGGTGATGGAAAGGCTCTCCAACCTGCCAGAAAAGGGATGATTTTCTGATTTTTCTCTTTTCTCTTTTAGTCACCAGCTGTTTTGTCAACAACCAGATATCCCCTGCTCCCCTCCCTGCCTTGCTCCCAGTAAGATTTGTACATGTCTCTGGAAAAGTTGTAAAACTAGCTCTAGCAGGATACACATTCACACTAATGCTGAAGACTCTCAACTGTGATAATTTAGCAGATCATTAATCCCACTCTCTAAAGGAGGCTGTAAAGCAGAACTAAATATGCAAATCCTCTTGTGCTTTAAACTTGCATCTGTCTGTCCGTCCATCCAACTATCTATCTATTGTAGTGCAATTCTCCTAAGATCATGCTGTATTCTAATCCATTAATGTAGCTCAACTGGAGCATACAAGATTAAATAATAAGGGGGGAAAAAAAAAAAGATGTAAAAATAATGTGGAGGCCTCGGTAGAGTGGGCAATCTCCCAGACTTTATGATCTCCACCACACGTGCAGAAAGGGGTACACACAGCACTGGGGGTGAGTAAATTAGCCTTTTATCACCACCCACTGACATTCAAGCACCTATTACTGTAAGGCACAAGTGCAAATGAGGTGGGTGGCCTCTTTCTAGTCCACTTCACTGCACTGCAACGCAATCTGGCATGACCTCCAATTCCTATTCAGGACAACGAACACTGTGGTATCAGGGGGTTTGGGTATTCTGGCATGGCTGCAGGTGGTATGCTTGCGCAGTAACTACCGGCACAGCGCCTGGGGCTAGACATTTTGCTCACATGAGCAATAAACTCCCTCAATCAAATGTAACTAAGTGTATAATTTAGTATTTGCAGCTATTCTAGCATGGAACTATTCCTGCTTTAACTTAGATTCTTTTAGGTTTTTCTTCTGGCTTTAAATCAGAATCCTAAATGAACATTTAAAAATGTAATGATCTTTGCTCCTTAAAAATTGCAGTATCAACGTCTATGGGGCACCTTCACAGCGAGCACTGCAGTGACTTTTAAGATGCAGCACAAATTAGACTGCTAACAAATGCAAAGTAACATTGCAGGTGAAAACTCAACAAGCAGTCCTGGACCCTTCTAAACATATGCAGTATCCAGGTGGAAAGAATGTCCCCCATCTCCTGAGCAGCTCTGGAGAGCAAAATACAGTAAAAAGAATATGCAAAGCCCACAGAACCTAACCCAGTGGAAAATACCAGTTCCTGCTTGAACCATAGGAGCTCTGGAAGGCAAGAGATGCCTTATTTCTGTTCAGGGGAAAAAGGGGCACTGTGCAGATGGGGAAGACCCAGCTTCAGCAGTTTGTGTCAGGGAATAACAGATTTATTCTTGGTTGGAAAGCCCTGTGGGGAGTTACAGCAATCTTAAGGCTGGAACTAACACTATCTCTCCAGCAGCCACAGGACTCCACTCCTGTCTGGAAGTGCAGCTGATGCTCCCATATGGGATTTAGCTGCTGGCAGAGAAACTCTGATTTGCTACAGAAATCTCCACTCTCATTCCTCAGTCACTTCAGTGTACTGTGCAGAGAGCTACTCATCTAGGGAGACCTAATGGGCTGCGTCTGCCTCTTACACCTTGAAAACCTCCCTATTCCCTCACTGAAAAGCTCATGTCCAGAATATTCCTCTGAGAAGCTTCTGGTCTAAGGGACTACTTGGGCTTACAGAAGGTTCCTTTCTGAAGACCTCTTCTGGCTCCCCATTGTTTCCAGTAGAATCTGACATGTTCTTATAAGGAGCTTGCCACTGGACTTGCCACATCAGAATCCAACAGAATAAAGGCTGACAACTGATGTCTTGAACACAGCAGAAATTACCTACACATGCCATTTTCATGTATGTATAGGCACATGAGAACTTTTGTGTTTGCTTGTATATACTCATAAACCTGCAAGCATTTCAGAAACCAAGTAACATCATCTGAAATCTCACCTAGACTTTTTTTCTTCTCTTTAACCTGCTACAGGCAATTTTACTGTTCATGCTAAGATTGCCTGGGTCCAGGTCAGCTGTTTGGGCTACACCAGGAGCATGATTTGCTGTGCCCATTGGATAGTCCATTGACCACTGGGTGATGGAAGTAACCCAATACTTGAAAGATTTCATGTCAGACATACAGGACAACACAAGCAACTGCTTTGCAGTGGCCTATAAAGGTAAACAAACAAACGTGGACACCTATTGTTTCTGCTGCTTAAACTAGAGATAAAAGCAATACACAAATATTGGCCTTTGGCATATTGACACTGCTATCTAGTGAAGCAGGACTTGGTTTTTGGTGGAGGTGTTTGACGGGACAGTAGAAGAAAAAATGCATATACAAAGAGATGCAGCTAGATTCACAAGTAAGAGAAGGAATACAGAAGCAAACAATATAATGAATTTGGAAATTAATTTCAATATAGAGCATGACAATAATGCTAAACCAGCTCCTTAACCTCTGCTCCAAACAATGTGGCTATTGCTTCCTGGTAATCCCGTATCTCAGGTCAGCAAGCAATGAATTTTGTCACTCAGCACTGATGTGTGAACTCACAGAGTTTTGTATCCTTTACACCTTGTATCTATAGATAAAGAAAGAAAAAAAATAGTATTTGTTTACTAAATACTTTGTATTTGGGGGGAGAGAGAGAAAAAGAGGGAGTCAGGCAGGCAGGAAGGCAGGCAGGAAGGCATCGAGGAAGGGAGGCAGGCAGGGAGGGAGGCAGGGAGGAAGGAAGACCAAAATCTGATACTTAGGTGTGCATGTCTTTTCGCCTACCAATTAAAATGGCAACAGAAATCAAACCAAAGCTGCAAATATTCAATGCCTAAATATTATTGTAGTGTCCCATTGTGCCTGGGCCTATTCCAATATGAAACAGCTCAGAAATTAAAAATAGTAACAATAGGGACTTAAAAAAATTAAATCCTCACTCACAATGCACATAAACACATTAAGCTATTTATTTTTAAGTTATGTGTCAGCTCTGCATCAAGAGAATTTCACAAATAAATCTGAATGTGTCCCATGCTCTACTACATGCAGGGGGTATTCAGAAAAACAAGTTTGCTAACCAGACACCATTATAACCATAAGAAATTATAGGGGCTTTTTTTTTTCTGCAATAGTTTAACATGATTTTAATTATATATGAAAAAAATTTGAATAATTAGCTTTATAAAAAACTGCCATTTGCTCCAGTTAGTGTTTAGCTCTTTTCCTCAGAAAATGAATCATATCCATCTAAATTTCAGGCTCACAACAATGAGCTGCTCAAGAATACAATGCAAGCTATTCTGACAGCATCTTCTCATTGCTGAAGACAAGAAATTTACAAAGGGGACAGCAAAAGTAAGCAAGCAGTATTACTCTGTCTGCTATCTACGGGATCATGCCCAAATCCGTCTACTTGGTGTTTGTGTGCCACAAACATTGTAT
The DNA here is from genome assembly GCA_035221455.1 of Xenops minutus. NCBI lineage: Eukaryota > Metazoa > Chordata > Aves > Passeriformes > Furnariidae > Xenops > Xenops minutus. The sequence continues at coordinate 56,251,942 of JAWWEE010000122.1, read as the reverse complement.
TGAGGCGGCATTTTACACACTACTACACCATACTGCAGAACGCTGCATGTAGTATGGCTGAAAGCAAAGTAGAAGAGCTAATAACTCTGCTCTTACAACACCAGCATAAAATGTACCCCTGCAAAGGAAAAGATTAGCATTAATTGCCTGTTGTCAAATTCATCATTTTCCCCAATTTATTAGAAGTTTTGTGCATTGCAGCACCACCAGAACAAGTTTGTGACTACTGCAATACACCAATCTTTATTCTCCCTTTGGCAAATTAATGCAGGTATTTTGCCTTATGATAATTCCTAATTAATAAGAGGTTTAGGAAAAAGTCCCACTCATTTGGAACTCCAGTGCTACTATTATTCATTTGAAATTCAAGTCTTAAGTTTAAAAAAAAAAATAAAATGCAGCTCTCTCTTTACCGCATCCCATTTATTGCAAGAATACTTAATATTAGTAAATTGGTCCCTTTGGGAATCTAAATGTAGGCACATATAATAATACACGTTGAAAACCATAATTCTATCATAATCACTTCTCATTCCGAGTTGTTGGGTTTAGGTTTTTTGGGGTGGGTTTTTTTGTTTTTTTTTTTGGGGGGGGGAGTTGTTAATTCAAAAAGGAGACTTATACACTGAAGAGGTACAGTAAGATTTGGCTATTTACATAAACAGCTTAAGTTTTAAGTGCAAGCTTATTCATGCACAAGTAACTCCTTCATATATGAAATTCTTACATGTAAAGCTAGAGAGTTAAATAAACTCTGCACTATAGATTCAGGTAGTCTGTACAATTTTCTGCATAAAAGACTATCAGGTCAGCCTGAAAACCACTTGTGAACAATTTAAAATATAGGAAAAATAACCCAAGCCTTCAGACCAAAGCCCAGGGCTATGTTTTCAAAGGGTTTTTAGTGTAGGTGACTCATGTGCACAGTATGTTCTTACATCTTCCAGGTTTTTGAACGGTCGTAGGGACAGGCAATTTTAACTCATTCTGAGTCTGCAACTTTAATAAGTGAAAAAAATTGTGAGGAAGACTCCACAGTCAGCAAAAGCTTCCCACGTAGCGCACTCCAGTGAGCAGGAAAGAAGGGTATGCGCAGGGGAACAACAACCGCGAAGAGGCTTAACCTGATTTCCTAGTTGGTATTTCCAGCCCTGCTGACGCACGCCCAGGAAGGCTGCTCGCATGCGATCTGCCGAGGTCTCGCTGCAGGGATCTCGGCGCTGGCAGTCCCCTGCCATCCTGCTCCTGCAAACCTTCGCAGCAGGAGGGAGCAGCTCAAGCCCATGGCATCACTGGGGTCCACAAATCACCACTGAAGCAAGAGCGGAGGGGCAGCATCTGGCCTGATGCGCTCTTCAGACGCACGTGGCATTCGCATTTTAAAATAGGCAGGTTTTGCACAAAAGAAAAGGAGGAGAGGGGAGAGTATTGTCTTTCTTTAAAAGGATAGTACATTAGTGACGATATTTTTTTGTTAGATCCCCGTTTGCCTGGTTGGGGAATTTATGGACTTTTAAAAATAGATTTTGCCAAACAATTGTGTGGGCAACTGCTGACTTGCAGTCTGCAAGATATCTTTCTGTCAGCCTCAGGAAGATTAAAGCAGCTTCTATTTTCATCACAAGGGAGCTAAGAATGTAGGCACAAAGGAGAAATTCACTTTTTGCCCACATCAAGCTGAGCCTCTTGCCAGACGATGCAGCGCTCACTGCAACAATTGCCAACATAATGTGTTACCTTCTATAGCCCCTTCAGGTTGAAGAATAGCCTTCTACTGCTCCACGTAGAGAGCAGGAGTATTTCCCAGTCCCTGGGTCTCCAGTTTAACACTAGGACAATTCTTTTCCTAATTTTGCATGCCAAAAAGCTGACAGAAAAGTAACATTGGTGTATACAAAGGAGCAAAATCTCCCTGCATCACACACATTTGAGGAAAGAAATAGAGATGAAAATAAAACATCCTCTGAAAGATCACAGCATTACTTATATCTTCTTTTAACTCCTGATTCTAATCTCAGCAGCATGATGCTCAGAGAGAAAAGCAAGTCACAGCCTGCAATGTACCCCTCTTAGATGGATGAAGGGGAAAGGAGCCCTGCCAGCATATCTGTACAAGACAAACCTTGCACTAAACAGGGATACAGGGACTCAGGAATGAGAATGATCTTCGCAGACGTCAAATCCAGCCCCTGGTGTCACAGACTACAATATGGTGCAGTTCCTCTTGGAAAGCAATCACCAGCTCCCATAAGGAAAGTCCTCTGCTACCCTCATCATCAGGCTCTTTTAGAACTTCACTCTGTTCATAGTCTGAACTTCATTCTCCAATTTTCAGCCTGCCTTTACTCCTGGCTAGTTTATATCCATTTATTCTTGTGAAAACATTGTTTTGTAGCTTAAACAGTCCTTTCCCTCCCTGGTGTTTATCCTTCTAAAGTATTTATGGTAAGCAATCAGATCCTTTGTTTTGCTAGGCTATCCAAGCCAAGTCTTTAAGTCTCCCTCACAAGACAGGCTCTCCATTCCTCTGATCTTCTAAACTGAATTTATCATTTGTGCACACAAATGACCCGAATTGTACACAGTATTTTTGATGGGGTCACATCACTTAATATGCCATGAAAATATCATAAACAGAAGAGATATGGGACAGAATCTAGGGGATGTTCCAGTTATTCTTGGATACAAAGACTTACAAATGTACTTGGCACTTACTGACTCACAGACACAGATATATTAAAATGTGAGTATTTAGACAAACAAAAACAGGAAGATTTTTCCCTTGCTTAGCAAGGAAAAAAATAATAATTTTACCCTGAACCTAACATAACTTCAGAGGAAAAAGTTTACTGTGCAACCTACCAAACTTAAACCACAGCTGTGCTACCATGAAATACCATCCTCCTGTTTACAAGGGAAGGTCCCAGTGCCACAGTTCCTATTTCAAAGCCCTGATAAACACCTGCATGAAGTGTGAAATGTGAAGGCAAACTCAGAGAAGACCAGCACCTTTGCATTAGCAGCTGCATCTTTTTCAGCCTCATCTGACTGGTTCTGCTGCTGCCAGACAAGCAGAAAGCAAAAGCAAAGCACCTCACCAGCTTTATGATGAGGCAACTGAACCTCCTCCACTTGCAAGCACAAGCAGTGGCTGATGAATACATTTCAGAGCCTATTGCTGAGGGTCCTCAGCACCAAGCTAAAGTAAACCAAACCAGGCAGTACCCTACATGTAGCAATTGTGTCAAGGTATGCCAAAAGTCAGCAGGCTTTCAGCAACATCCCACATACGGCTGCAGACACTCATGCCAGTTAATTAGCAGTGGCATTAAATGAGAAAAGGGACACTGAGCAGGACATTGGGGTTAACCTTAGCCTATGTGAGCTGTGCCATATGATCTTCTATTCCATCTGTTATCAACATACTTCAAGAGATTAATTCAATACTCGTAATTTTGAATGAGCAGATACCATTTTGTTACTCCATATCATACTTCACAAGTCTCAAATGTTCAGTGTCTGATTGACAGCTTGAAGAGGTGCCACAAGGTTAAATGACAGCATATCAGTTTTTCAAGGGCAAGAAATCCTTTACTAGACATTCAGAGGCTTTTCCTTTTAGCATTTTTCCATTGTTTGCCTAACCTAAACCTCAAGCATACACTGGAGTTTAAGGACATGCTGCTGTAACAGGAATCATCAGTCAACAATGAAAAAAAACCCTCAGAAAGATGTACCATATGCCTATCATGAAAACACACACAAATTATGGTAATTGTACAAGATATCATTGGAGGTTCTGCTTCTGTGGCAGAGCCTCTGGCATGACACCATGCCCAGTTTTGGCACCTGCTCCTGAACTCAAGTGATAGCCTCCCATCAGTTTGAGAAGAGACTTACTTGCACGGCACCACCCACCACAAAGGCGCCTTGCTCCTCTAACCCTGATATAAAGCTTTACGCCACATCAAGGACAGCATGAGAAAACTGATAGCTTTACTACTCACAACAATGCAAGGGGAAGATGAAGCTGTGAAAATCCCCGTGCTTGAGGAGCCGCTCTACTGGACCGTGAGCGAGGGCAGCCAGACAGAAACATGCAGCCAGGCACATGCAGCACTACCTTTCTTTATGAGAGAAGACAAGTGATTTCCTGGCATATGTGCAAATGCCTTGGAAAATACTAGGAGTGGCATATGAACATTGTCCAGTAGCTGGCAATGCCTGTGAGCGTGGGACCCCCACTGGAAGGGAAGCTGGATGGTGCCCTTTTGTCCATCCAAGTGACAGTCACCACTGGCACACATGCCCAGCACTGCTCCCTGCCTCATCCTGCCTGGCACCCAGACTGCATAGGATAGGAGCTGGACAAACACCAACAGCAGCTTTTTATCAGCCACTAGAAATAGGGCCAGTTAGTATAAGTGAGTCATTAATCTGGTGTTATACTGTAGGTTAAAATGTCCTTCTGTTTAGACCTTATTGTCAAAGTCTTCTGCTTCTTCAGCATCATGATTTACTGTTTGGAGAGATGTAACTTCATGTCACTGTCACTTTTGCTGCATGTGTTCTGCTCTTTGCCTCTGAGACATCTTGACACATTGATATACAAACCAGAGACGCAAAGATGGTTGTAAATACTGCACTAGGATCCATTTCTAAAAACTTGAAGAGAATCTAACACAACTAATTGCACACATGCAAGGAAGACATTGACTTGAGAAATTCATAAAGAAAAAATATTGCATTAATAAATTAAGAGCTGCAACCTGTCTAAAGTTCAGCTCTATCGACTGCTAGAACATCTGAATGATTGCTATAATTACTGTAGATACCAGTGCCCCTTCGCAATATGGCCTCTTGTGCTTGTATTGTCTTTCCCATCTTTGCAGCAGTATTACAGCTCCAAAAGCAACTGTTGCTGGATTTAAGCTGGAGTGCCTGGAAGGCAAGCACTGTATTTTATACTGCTATGCTTCTGGTGCTTAATTGGGTCCTAAACTAAATATGCTGAATATATATTTAATTAAATGTGCTAAAGAAATATTCTAGGTGCATTTAGAAAAGATTTGTTTGGTCAACTAAGATGTTTTGCAACTGTAATTGCATTATTGTTATTGGCATTTCTAAATCACTCTCTGCATTTCCTTTGGAATAAATGTCTTAGTAGCTCACCACTATAATGTATTTCTATGCTACAAAACTGGAGGAACACATTATATATTCATGTACACTTGGCTTTAACCACTTACAGTATAACAATGAAGTAAGGATCATTATGCAGTAAGTTTGCTGAACAATCATTCTTTTAAACCATAAATATACTCGGCATATACCACAACATCCACCCAGAAAGAAATTGGGTAAACAGAACTCACTTATATTTTGAAATTGAATGGACAGTTAAAACTGAATTAACTGGACAAATAATAACATTTCAAACATATAAAGTATAGTTCACAAACTGTGGTAAAACACAGCCTATTTCTCTTGCAGTACAGGAGAGTTATTAATATCATGCATTTTCCTGACTCCAATACATTTATTCAAAAACAGGTTTTGATAGTGGTCTTAAATAGCTAAAATGATAAAAAGATAGAAAGTCCCTTTATATTACATTTTCTGAAGCATCATCAACACTGCAGCAGAGCAAGGGAAACCCAAATCCATTTTATCAGCTTCTAAATGTAATGCATATTATCTCTGTGATATCTTCTGTCCAACTATCCAGGACATTTACTTTCTCAAAAATCATAATCAAAAACAAAACCAAGGAACACAGGACATTAGAACAGAAAAGGGATAGTCTTTAGAACAAACTAACTATACTGAATGTGGACCAGCAAAAACCCCAAAAAGCACATTTAATTTTTGCACTCTAGCAGTTTTTTTAATGTACAGGGATTTTTCACTGTTTGGGTGTATTGCAGTTTTGTTAACAGGCAAGTCCCTGTGCTTGTATAACACAAAATATATTTGGTTTTAGCGTTAATGATTCCTTTAATTACTTTTTTACCAATTGTGTCATATTTGCAATTTTCACTTACTGTATCTTTCACATTTTATATTTTTAACCTCTTGAGAACCTTCTTTTCAGTATTTTGGGGTATTTCCCATGGCATGAAATACAAGTAGCTACAGTATAAAATAGCTGACTAGATTCAAGTTCAGAAGGCATGGGAAGCAATCCCACTTGATGTGGTAGATCTCTGGCCACAGATCTGATTTTGTGTGGTGGTTGGGGGAGGGGGCAGGCCATGCCCCAGCCCAGCAAAGCTTTTAAGCACTTACTTAACTTTGAGCATACGATTACTTTAAATTACTTCAATAAGATTATTCACACACTTGAATTAAATGCTCTTCTGGATTTCAGCCCTTATGCGTGGCACACAGTCTGTCTGTGCAGGGGCTCCCAAACTGCAGAGGGAATGTGGGAGAGCAGGATGAGGCACCTGTAGGTATTTCCAGGACCTCGCATACACCCCAGTGAGATAAGGCAAAGATCAATTTTGACATCAGTTGCAAGCTGCAGCTGCTGTCCATTGCCAAGATGGGTGCCTTTTGGAGAACCAGGGTGGGGGTTTTCTTAAAGCGTATTAAAAATGGAGTCATAGAAAGTCACACTTTAGTGGAGTTATTGAACAGAAATCTCTTTTCAACTCACGTTTTATGCAGACAAAAAATGTCTCATGAAGCTCCTCACTTCACTGTTTGTTATTAGATGTTTTTCAATAATTTTGGGATGGGGAGGTGGTACTTCGCCAAGACTCAAAAAAACCAAAACAAAAAGCTCAACTGTTGTTAAGAAGAAAACCTTGCCCATGCTCTGCTTTTCAGGACATAGGAATGAATATTAAAAAAACAATTTTTTTTCCCCTTTTTTCATAAGACCGAATAACAACTCCCTACCATTTCCTGACCAGCTTTTGTCTCCTCATCCCACACAGCAGCTCCATTACACAGCTCACCTTGTCCAGACCTCGGCAAACTACACGTTGGGTGGAGCCAGAGAGAGGAGCTGCCCTTTAAATAGACAGCACAGCTGCATGTAGGTTGTTCAGGGATTTAAGTGTCTACCCTTCTAACTGTATTAATGGGAATTTAAGGTGTAAGGAGATATCACCCATACAGAGGAGAAAAAAAAATTTGACTTGATGTTTCTTCGGCATTGGGACCAATGCAGAACAACAGCATATACTTGGTAACTTTCACAGGTAGAATGAAATACAAACCCCTTTTATCTTAATATACTTAATTTTTCATAATGAGAATTATGATGTTGAAAATAGTTCTGAAAAGCGACATGTAGCCAGTGCTGCTCACAGTAGTTTAAAATCAGACCTTATTTGTATGTGTCAATATTTAGAAGTATGGAGTACAAAGGATTTTGTTAATTTTGTACTAATAAAGATCCCAGAATCCTGCAAGAATCAGCAGGCTCCTTCAGTATTTACAGAGTGTGCCAAAAGACCATGCGCTGTATTCCCAACAGTGAGACAGAAGCACATAGTTTTGCTGCAGTCTTGGTACTTTCACTATGTGTCACTGTGCATCAGCATTAGCTGAAGAACCGACAGCATGGGTAACTACAGAGAGGAAAGTAAAAACAATGACATACGATTTTGTCTGGAACATCACATATCTCTTTTCCATATATTAGGAAAAGGTTATGCTCCTTTTGCTCATAATTATAAAACAAGAATGTTAATACCACAAAGGTTCAGCATAAATCAATTTCAAACTGCTAAATTTATTAGGCAGTGCTTGTAATGAATTATCTGGAATGGGAAACAAATCCAAGGCTACGATTTTTTGCTGATACTTTCTAATCGTATCGAGAACACTAGATAACATTTATGTTTCTATTAAGAACTGCTAATTTTTTTACATCTTACAACTGTGGAAATACATTTCCTTATCTGCAGAGAATACTAAAAACCCCTGATTTTTACAACTAGAATTGTGTTTAAAATTAAGAAAATTTACTTATGATGGCATAAAAAATATTAAACTAAATTATACCTAGAATTTTTAAATATCCAGGGGAGGTATTTTAAAGCATACCATAGATTAACAGTTGTTACTATTAGTATTAGTGGCATTATTATTATAACATAAAAAGGACAAAAAAAAAAGGCAAAAATCCTTGAGGTTGCCTTGTTTAGGGTCTAAAGCAATGCCTACCAAAGTTAAAGAAGTCTCGACAAATATTTCAGATATACTATTAAGAATGAAAATGTAATGGTGATTTAGTTTCAATTCCATAATGGTATTTTTAGAAGTATTGATGTATTTCTATCATATGAATATATATCTGCTTTTCTAGTTCAGAGTTAGATCTTGAATGCAGCAATCTACAGATAATCCCTACAATTAACAGATAGTCCAGCATGCTGGCTAGGCTTTCGCATCTAAAGCAGATAGAGAAGGGAGAGAAGGGAGAGAAAGGAGAGAAGGGAGAGAAGGGAGAGAAGGGAGAGAAGGGAGGGAGGGAGGGAGGGAGGGAGGAAGGAAAGGAAGGAAAGGAAGGACAGGAA
>JAWWEE010000122.1:56226561-56242844 GCA_035221455.1 Xenops minutus | reverse complement strand
GAAGGAAGGAAGGAAGGAAGGAAGGAAGGAAGGAAGGAAGGAAGGAAGGAAGGAAGGAAGGAAGGAAGGAAGGAAGGTGGAGCGAAAAAATACATTTTTCTGTCCGGTGTAATGTATTACTGTAACACTTTTATTTGTATGTGGATATTTAAAAATGTTTTAAAAGATAGCAGATATTTCTGTTGAAATGCAAAGCTATGGGTATTTTTTTCTTGACACACAGTGGTTGTGCAGGAATCTCAGGAACTCTAATGAGAAGATACCTAGCCAGCTTGTTGCAGGGATGTGTCCAAAAGCCAAAACTGCTGTAGGCTGTGGCCCAACACGGGCAGTACCTGTTGGGTAGACTGACAGGAAGAAAATATGCAATATGAAAAAGTCTTCTTTCCCTGTCTGATCAGAGAGGAAACGTAAATGCCATGATGTTGATTGAAGGGGAGGTATCACATACTATGCAGTCACACAGAATGAACCCCACAGTGAGCAAGAAGCTCCTCTTTTTGACAATGAACAAGGCAGGCAAGTGAGTGGACACCTGCTCACTTAAAATGCAGCAGGATTGGAATGTTGGGCCCATTCGCCAAATTGCTGCTGCTGTTCTGAGCCAGAAGAAGTAAAATGTGTTTCCCTTATACATTTCAGCTGTTGTGCTGTATCAGAAGGCACTCTGGGCTGGAATGTGAAAACAAGCTCAAATCACTGTCCTGAATTCTTTTCCCACAGTTCCCATCAGCTTTCACACTGCAAAACCCATCTGATAAATACTGCTATTAGTGCATTACCTTCAAACTAGGCTTCATAAAGTCCTGTCCCAGCTTGATATAAAGCAACAAGTACTTTTATTTTTTTTTTTTAACTGCATAAAGCAGAGTGTTAATTCCAGCAATTGCATGGGCAGATGACAGACTTTGTAGGTATGGTAAGTACTTCCAGCTTGTAAAGCCCAGTATGTATTGATAATGCTGAAAAGCTTGCAGTTTTTCTTTGTCTGCCATAACTCACATGAGCAGTACACATCAGCCATACAACTTGTCTCCTGCCTTTTATTCAGCAATCTTTCAACTATTCCTAAAGTTGGCTGCATAAGCACTGCCTGATAGAGATCTCCCCATTGCCTCTGCACATACAGCCTTTCTCATTTCTCTCTCCTTACCCTCCCAGTCAGAACCATGGCATGACATTTTGGTGCTCTTTGCATCTTCCACCCAATACTTGATCTGTCTTGGCTGCTCCCATCTGCTGCAGCACCTCTCACCTGGCCTACAGCGTTGCTTTGTGTCCTCCTGGTGACCCGCTCAACCTCAACACAGTTTTTGTAGAGAAAACCTCTTCATTATTCAGCTGTGTGTCCTACAAGTGAATGTCCAAATGCAGCAGCATTCATCAGAGGGAGTTACTGGAAATATTTACACTAATTATGCTTCTGTCTAAATTGGTTACTAGTATTATAGTTAAACTACCAGAATGATTTCTAAAACAATTGATTTTTTTGCTAGTTAGTATTTTCTATCAGACAGATAATGGGAGACAAGAAATAAATAAACTCAGGGAGGTACAATTACATCATCTTACTCCTTCAGCATGATAAACAAAATGGTATTCACTTTCCTCCCTAGAGTGCTATGAAGCTTATTCCATTAAGGTTTGTCAAGTGCTTGGTTGGAAGACCCTGTAAGTGCATGGTGTTATTAGTAAATATTAAATAGAAAACTAGATTCTAATTATCAGGATAAACAGGCTAAGTTCTGCTTGGCTAAATGCACTTGGGAGAAGAACCCAGGACCACCAGCATGCTGTAGTGTTGTGCATCCTTATCAGATCCAACTCCTCTTAGCCTCCAAAAGACCAGGTTTGCTTAGGCTCAAAGCAACCAGAATGAAAATTCGTCACCCCTACTATCCCTTCATCAACACTGAGTAAAAATTTGACTTCCACTTTAGGGCTTATTATGTATAGTAGATGGATGCAATTTTTTTTCCAAGCATCCTCAAACCTGCTCATCACCCTGTACAGCTGGGACAGAAACACAGCACACAGGTAAGGCACACAGGGCTTTGCTCCTGCACCTGGAGGAGGTCCCTGCCCCTTCCAGGTCCACAATCTCTTCTGTCACTGGGCTTGTGACTGCCTTGCCTTTTACATCCCGGCACCAGAAGGAAATTCCAGTTTCATGGTCCTTGTGCCGTTTACCACAATGGAGAGAGGAAAAAACCAAAACACCCTGTAAATATTTCACTAGAGATTTCACTAGAGATAAAAGAGACATATAAAGCACTTGTATAACACTGCACTAATGAATCAGAATTCAAGATAAAACTGTCCTTAATATCATGTGTGGGTAAGGGCCTAAAATATTTTTGCATTGATCATTCATGATCAAAACTAATGTCATCTGGTAGCTTTGGTAGTGGTTTTTGTTTTGGGTTTTTTTTTTACCTTTGCTGTCAAGTCAAGCCTGTGCTGGGCACAGCCAGCTGGGGCTTTACATCTTCCCAAGCGTGCTGTGCAGTCGGATGGCATCACTCGCATAAAAGGCAAAGACTGACACGGATTCAAAGGAGACACAATTGCTGCAGCAAAGAAGCTCATTTCAGAGCAGGGAAAAAGGTGGGGTTGGATAGAGCTGTGGAAAATAACACTTATGGTGGGTAGAACAGGAACCCTAGCATAGACAGAAGGCCCTTCACAAACAGGGTCTTATGTTTCTTGGGGAGCAATCATTTTGCCAGCTTTAAATGTCCTTTAAAAGAAGCCAAGTAACCTGTGCCTACAGAACTTCTGCCAAAGACTGCACACAACACAGAGCCTCCAGAGTGTAGCTAAAGCTTATTAGCTACTTCCTAGTCATGTATTTCTTTTGAAAGGAAAACTACCTTCACTGTGCTCCGTGCTAACAACCCCGCTACTACAAAGGTAAGAAGTTTTTTCCCCCCAGGGGTAAACTCAAAGATATTCTGAAAATGTAAATTTTTGATTATAGTGGCCTCTCCTTAGTGGGGACTACTCTATGAAAAGCAACATTTGCAAGACTGATGGTTTGGGTTTTCATAAAAAATCCCCAATTAGAAACCAGGTCTCGAAACACCAGCAAAACAATTGCAAGCAAGAACATTAAGCATTATGGTTTGCAACCATCCTACCTCTCTACCCTGAAACATGTAACAATAGGCTGAATTCAAAGAAACATATAAACAAAACAAACAAACAAAAGAGAATTTGTGAAGACTCCTTCAATAATCTGCACTGAGTGATTCTCAGAATGGAAGACTTTCAGCTGCACCCCTTCCTGATCGAGATGGAGGGAGGCTGGGCTGGAGCAGCCTTAGCAAGGAAGGCTGCTTTAGGCACACCCCAGCAGGACAGTTGATAACTCTGTAAGACATGCACTACCCCTAATATATATGCATGGATCAGCACCAATCCTACCACCATGCCAAGCTACCTGGGTATCTCCTTTTTAGGAAAGAAATTGTCATGTATGCCCATTTAATATGTTCTCTATTCATATAATAGCTATAGATTCACTACAGCCTGAGGCAAGCCCTTGTTCTGCAGGGTTAGGCATGAGCTGAGGCATCCTGAAATGGTGGCACCATCTCCTGCTTCTCAGAAACTGCCTTCAAGCACTAAGCAGCCTGAATCGGGAGTATGGACTGAATTGGAACCAAGCAATTTTTAATGCGTCTACTTATTGAATTTTTAATTTGCAGATTATTGACTGTATGGACTGTAATGGCTTTGAACAACAGGGTGAGTGTGTATGCCAGACATCTGAAGTAATTCTATGTGAAAAGAGATGGCAAATTGCTGGAGCCTTTAATTACACCATTATTTAATAGTATTAAAGGCGGGCCGAAAAAACAGAATACTCTCCCCCTGCACATTTATCTACATCTCAATAAAATGAAATGCCATTTGTGTGACGGGAAGGGAGCAGTGGCTCTGAATATATATACTTGTATGCAACATCTCTGAATGGGATGGTATGAAAGGGCAGGCCGTAAAAAAGTGATGGTTTCAGTCCATGGGATTTTAACACTTTTTGCTTCTGTGATCCTATAAGCCCTCAACATCAAGAAGCCATTAAATAAAAAGTAATTAGTTTTCTGACCTGCCTTTTTCTATGCATATGAAGACCATAAAAAGAATGATGCTGTCACTGATCCCCACATCTGTCTGCATATTGTATGCTTTACAGATATACAGCCTGCTGCTGACACAGCAATGGGGACTCCTAGGTTTTTTTGGGAAGGTTCTTGACAGCACATTCAGCACGCAAATCCATTCTCAGCAAAGCAGCAGCAGCAGCAGCCATGAGCTGGCCTCTTTACCACAGCCAGCCTGTGTCATGCCAGGCACTCCTTCCCTCCCTGGCAGTAGGGTACGGCTCTTCTTTTCTTTCCTCATGATTTCATTTGGAAACGAAGAGAAACAACATCCTGTCATCAAACATCAGTAAGGCATAATTATTACGGCTATGTTTTACCTACCACAGTGAATGTTATTACTATGTGAAGATCACAAACATCAAGCCTCCAGGAATGTCACATGAGAATGTCATATGCAAGCCTACGTCTAAAATAAACACTCAGGAAAACCCTTCTCAAAATCACTACCTATATGCAAATGACTTTTACTAAGGGCCATTCTTTACAAGATTTGAGAAATAACTTGTGGAAGAAGAAGGCTGGATTGTTATTTCAGGGGCAAAGTCAGCAACTGTGCAGAGAGTTAGTATTTTGTCATGACTTCCCTCAGACTGGTGCTATTGAAAGGAGCCCTGAATACCGGCAGGCTACAGCTCAGCTGAAACACACTGCAGCTGCTCAGGACGTGCTGCCATCAGGAACAGGTCCGAGCCCTGGCTCTTCTCTCTTTCATGCCACCAACTATGAGACTGACTCGTATTTCTGCTGCCCTTTGCCAACATCTCAGGCAGCGAACTCAAGGCTCCCCGATATAAAGCACCTTTGCTAAAATTTAAATACACTGTCCAACAAAATAACTCCAGATGAGTAGGTGTCAGCGGCTGCTTTAAATATATACATTTTTACTCACTGCTGACCAGCTCATGCATTTAGGTCTAGCAGTACTGGGAGAACACACAGCGAATCTGAACCCCACTAGAAATGGAACTGGCACGCAGCAGGACAGGGCTTGTCAGTGGCGGGCTGAGCCAGGGAAGGAAATTTTACAAATTCCTTTCAATGTCAGGTCCTTAACTTTGCAGTAGCAGTTCTGTATGCTGAAGTTTTGTTTCATGCCCTATATATATTCCCCTTTCATGGAGAGAAGGCTGGTGACTGTGCTTACTATTCTTGGAGTGCTGTCGTAGATGGGTGGAATACTAAGAGAACCACATCTGAAAATGTACACTCACAACGTCTTATCAGTATTGGACATACATAATTTTTTCTTGCAAAGTTTTTGCTATGAAATTGGTTGTCACACAAATTCATGTGCTTCTCCTTGCTGTTTTTTTTTTTTTAAAACCCACTACATTACTATATTTTTTGATGTCCATTTTAATGTTCCTTAAAGATAAAGCCAACCGTCTATACTAAAATTTCATGCACCCTTTTCTTTGGTTGAACAGAACTGCATTCTCACTACGCAGCAGTATTTCACATACATTTCAATAACTTGGTATACTCAACAAGGATGAAAATACCCACCTGTAAGCATGAAACATTTCTGTCTTAATTGAATGTAAAGGCAACCTTCCCCAACATACATTCTCTCGGGTGAAAGGAAGTGCATGCTCCATTGATGTAAAGCACCACTGTTTAATTTGCCACCATGGGAAGTAAGGATGGTTTTGTTGAGTAAGTGAAACCCTGGCCCTCAGTTTGGTCTACCCTTGGAAAACTGAAATCTAAGTCTGAAGAGAGTTTCTCTCAGCAAAAGTTTTTGAGAAATTGTAGTTTATCAAAATTATAATACCAGCATTTATAAATTTGATGCAGAGACTTCATGGAATGGTTTACAGGACCAGAACATATGCAAGTTAGAAGTGTTCATGGATAAACACAAGCTGGCAGCTAGCACTGATGGTCCACCACACATACTGTTCTTTTATTAATGTCCATTTTCTGGCTGAAGTGTAATTCACTACAGATTTTCAGCCCACTACAAATGAGACAATGGCAGCATTATTTTGCAGTTTTGTTTGAAAACGTGAACTACTATTTGATTGCATGTGGAAATGCTGAACAATGAACCGGTAACTTCCATCAACAGCATTTTAATTTCTTGAGCAAGGTGCTCAACCAAGACTTTACGTGCTCTTTGCAAGACTTACATGGAAGTGATTGGAGTGCAGTGCAGAGAACTGCAGCACCTGGAGCAGAGATCTAGAGTAAGCAATGAAGAAAACACCAAAAAAATGTCCTATTTAGTTGTGCTCAGGGTCTGAAAATGAGGATTGTTTCAAACATTGTGCGTATTAAAGTTCTTTGTGGAGGCTGGCTGAAATCACACCAGCCTTGATAAAGCAGGGCATAGAAAAGATTTACAGGCTTCAGCCACAGAAGAGCAAAACACAGGACTTGCAGGGGAGCTGGCCACCACCAGGTCTCCAGATGAGGATCGTGGTGATGATAATGAGAATGATGATGATAATAACAACAGCAGCAGCAGCACCAAATCCTTCAATAAAGTATAGATACTAAAGTAACCAAAGCCATCTAACATGTTAAGTGAAAGAGTTGTTTCTTTTAAGTGAAGAAAGCTACTCTGATTTCAGAAAATAGGTACACTGGACACAGCAGTCTGCAAAGTAACCAAGAGAAACCAAAGAATTAAGACAGCTGAAACACAATGACAAGACACAGTGCTCTATTAATAATGCTCACCTTTAAAGAAGCACGAGAGGACCACGGCATTTAATATTGGTGCTTATCAGAGGCATCTCAAGAGATTTCAGCTCTTTTAATGTATGTCTTACAAAAGAAGCACCACTAAAGAGTGCTGACTTCAATGTTTTCCTACTGCTAACAGCTGCCCATGAAGCTTTCCTCTTCCACATTTAACTGACTGTGGATTTCCACATGTAATTGAATAGGATCCAATAGCAGGAGCAGAGAGAGTTCAAATTTTCCCTTTGGGGATTCGCTCAGCAGAAATTACTCATTCATGCCATGACATTTTGAGGGAATATCATAATGTCGCTTTGGACACAATGTCATAACTTAGAGGAACAGAAGAATAAGATGGAAACATCAATTACGATAAAAGAAAGGGTCTAAAAATTCATGGTTTGTCCTGTGTCCTTACTTTCACAGGGAATTCCCAGTTTGAAAAGGGCTGCTCTGCATCTGCAGTCATCTGTACATTCACCGTCAAGTCAGTACCATTACCCGTGACAGGGTCACCTGCAGGCTGTATCCTGCTGACTCCTATTCACCCCAGCCAGTCCAAAGAGGGGAGCAGTGCTATGGTGACCAGCGTAGTATCAGAATGGGACTGGCCAGGTCTGGCTCTTTCTCACAGCACAGCATGGTAAAACAGGACTGATATGGATATGGTGGGTACTCTTGTAGGATGGTACCACAGTGTGGGACCAGAATGCAAAACCTTTCTATGCACAGGTATGTACATGAATATGTATATGTACATGTGTACAAACATGTGTGTGTGTATAAAGGGTCCAGACAGTTATTTTTGTGATTCTATGTCACAGGCTGACACTGAATTACATTAGCAATACCCCTCTACAGCTTAATGTTACTTCTTAAAAACATGAAAAACAAATGTGAAAAATAAGGCAGATGCAGAACTGCCATGGGAAGGCTTGGAGTTTGAGGCATTTAATACAGGGATACGGCATCTCGCAGTCCACCCACCAGATCCTGTATGTCCTGTGTGAGAACAGTGGCTTGAAACCCCTTCCAAAAATAACCATTGCACGAGCTAGGAGGTAAAAACAGGGAGGAATGCCCTAGTGGGTTATGGCTTGATGAGAAAGTTCACTTGACTCCAGTGTGCATGTAGAAGACTGTGTCATAATTCTCAGTGTTTCTGTCTTCAACCAGCTCTCTAACTTGTATTAATTAAATAAAAATGCAAATAGGAATGAATTATTTTCATCATGATTAAAATAGTTAAAGTGAATCCATCTGTTTTTGTGGTGATCAAACTTCAAGGAACAAGACTTAAAGTTTGCAAAAATATAAACCAGTGTTAAATGACACCTTTATGTTTGGTGCCTGATTTTAAATTACTGATTACTCTTTATATATTATTTCACCTACCACGTAAATTTTCACTTTTCATTTATTACAGCTGCTATGTCAATATTAAAAAGGCACTAAACATTTTGTCACTGTGCACTGAATGGCAGCAGTTAGAACAATTTCAAGAAATATCTGTAGAAAGGCTCTTTCCAGCTTGGATGGACTGCCCAGACCTAGTGCCACCCACCCTGACTGCCCCACTGGCAAGCCAAACAGCCAAAGGACAATGTGCTCCTGACCTCCATGAGCAGCTCTCTGCAAAGACTAAACTGGGGAAGTAAACTTCCACATCAGGGTTTTGTGTCTGTGATACTGTAATTATTCAGTTTCTCAGTTACTGCTCCAACTTCAATTCATTTAGCAGTAGGCTTTTTAGATTATAGTCCATTTATTATCAACTTTTTTTTTTTGCACAGAAGGTTACAATGGTTTATTAATCCATCAATGGACTCCCTAAAAATATGATCAATGATGCTGTATGAAATGTCATTCTTTATACACTTTAGGAGGTTTGGCAATTAGCACTTCAAAACATAATGACTGTATTGAAGGTTTAAAAAATACTTATTAAAAAAAAAAAACAGAACCATATCCCTGCTGAATTAGAACAAAACACTGTAAATCTTACCACCTGACAACACTACCTTTATGAAATTATTCAGAAATGGATGCTATTTGTGAAAGTTATACGAAAAAGAAAGTGCTAGAGCTAAAATTTGATTAATGAGACTGTGTCTAGAGCAGCTCCATACTGCTGTGGTTCCTCAGAGTTGTGTCTCAGACGTACCTGAAAGCTGGGAAGGACTGCTCTTTTCCAAAGCATCTTTTTGAAAGAAAACAATCTGACAGGGCTGCTCGTTCAATACAGTGTGGCTTTGAACCAGGAGAAGCTCTGAAACACATTATAGTTCACTTTCGTTGGATGAAGAGAGGCTCTTCAATTACCAAAGTGTAAATGGGTGAAGATTGAAACACGGCAGTGAAAGTACCATAAATACACGTCTCCTCACTGACTGCACACAGTGTGCAGATACAGCAGCAAGCACACCTTGCTACAAGGTGAGAGAGTTAATGCTACACACCCTCCTGTGATGCATTCACATTACATTCAAAGGACGAGGCACTTTTCTCAGCCTTGTTTTAAGCATACCTCTTACTGTAGCAGTGTGCCAAATATTTTGGTTGATATTTAAATAATTCATGAATGCTAAACTCATCTCTTTTTTTTTTTAGTAGAAGAATAAAACCGTCATATTCAGAAGCTGACCTTTTTACTCTACTATACAAACCCATTAACAATACTGAAAAACATATCCCAAACATAAAAAGCTTTGAAATATCAATTTAAAGGCTACTTTCTGCTATATCCTTTATTGTAAATGTTACCAAGAAAAAGGCAGAACCCAAAAATCAATTTTTAATATATTTCTTCCTACCACAGGATATCGGAAACATTAATGGTTTCTACATCTACATGGCTACTCTTGCAAGCCCTGCTTTTTCCATATTTGCCTTTAAAAAATGATTAATGTATGTTTGCATATATATTTAAGGTACTTCTGGATGTAAATTAATTAACAATAACACAGTATAAACAATTTTCCCATTGTCTGATTACCCAGAATAACAGCTTGATATTTATATAGCTGTGGCAACTTAGTCAAGAGAAAATGTTGCACATTTTTCTTTAGCTAACTGGATTCCAAACAAACTGGGAATCCAGAGTTTTGAAGTTAAGTTTTGAAGACACTGATATTCTGCAGAACTGAAATATCTCTAGTACAGACACTTTTTGAGAAAGTTTTCTGCCTTTAAAGTTTCAATGGTCAAGGAGCACTGATTAAGTTGCAAAAGTTCCACTGAAAATAGGTATCATAATAGAATTATCAAGCAGTAACTAAACTGAAGTGGGTGTATATGAGTGATGGTTATGAACAGCCTTGTGCAATATAAGCGTGGAAATGCTCCCTTTCCTTTTCCTCTTTCTGCTGCTCTGCTGCTTATGAAAAGTCTCCCCATTCCATCACAAGTCCATACACACAGACACTGCTGCATAATTGCCATGTTCCATATTTTAAATCAAATTTCATCCTCTTGCTCCCAGTCACTCCAGTTTCCAGGCTTTCTTCACCACTATTGCTCAACCTACTCCATGATTTTTGAGATGAGGGTGGAAATTTCCTCTGCAATCAACAAAGAGAACTAGATGCCTTTGAAAGCCTGCACAGAGAGATCTGGATTAGGAATCTAATTAATTAGGGATTAGAAACCTAAATTACATGGACCTCTCTTCTGTTCATAATGTACGTATTTACTTCAGAAGGACTGGTTCACCATGTGCCTAAATCACGAGGGTGAGATATAATCTAGATATTTTCCTTATGTACACATCATGTTCTCTATTACAGGTTTCACAAGGTATTTTTCTTCCTCTCTTTCCAAAGCAACAACATAATATATATGTGTATGTTATTATTCACATGGATGTCAGTAATATCAACCTCAGCCCAGAAGTAGTACAGTAGACTAGAAAGCAGAAAAAAGACAACTGGAGAGTATCAAGAGGCTGTGAAAACATTGCAGAAAATCATTAAACCATGTTTGCTTGGGCTTCAGGTTTTTCTTTTTTATCTACTTTTAAATAGCATCAGCCTTTTCACATTGTCCCACACTCGGAAGTGTTAGTCAATCTACTGGTTGGTTTGTGGGGAATACTGACCCTGGTATTATTGGAAGAATCTCAGTGAAAATATCAATATTTCAGAAATATACAGTGGTAGTGTTACAGTAATACTGCACTATTACAGAAGCATTAGAGAAAACTCTCCTGCTGCCTCTAAATGCATCATTTATACTCCACAGTGTTGCACAAGCAAAAGCCTCTTCTCCAATCACCTAGAACAGACTCGGCTTCACAAATGAAACCTGGATAAATATTACTCTTCATATATTAAAAGGAACCAATGATAAAACCAACTTTTCATATCACTTGAAATCCATCAATGCATATCATGTCACTTTAAAGTGATCTTTTAAGTGTTAAAACAAACAGCAGAAACCTAAAAGGCCACAAAAAGGAGGTTTTGTTCCCTTTTAGTGAAGGGAGTAATCCCAGGGATTTACAACTAATTGTACAATTTCAGCCCTGAGTAATTGCAGTAAGTAAAAGTCTATTTAAATTATCTTACATCTGTCAGGTCAGTGCTGTCAGCTGCAAACTCCACTCACAGGGTATCACGACTGCCTTCCAAATACCATTGCATATCACAAAGACTATTGCAACACCTTGGTGCATCATGGTAAGTTAAGAATAGACTTGTCCCTAGTGTTAATGATAATCACACTATCATTAAAATGTAGATCTTATTTTTGCCATGATTGCTGTCAAGCTATAGGCATGGTAATATGCCTGTGGGAAACTCTGGTGAGCCCCTGTAAGAAAGACCTGCCTCTGACAGTAAAGAAGGAGCACAGCGTTCCTAAAACAACGTGGAAAATATGAAGTCTCTCAGGAGACAATGATTTAATTCACTTTTTCATGTTAGTCGTTGCTGCCTATTGATGTCCTAAACCTGCTGGTGAATACTAGGGAATTCAGAGTAAAAAACCATAAGGTAAAGCTTTTACCAGCGTGTATCTGAGCATTAATTGAAATGCCTTAAGGCAGAGTAAAACTGTTTCTGAAACATTTACATGAGATGAATAGAGCTTGGATAAGGAGGAAAAAAAGGGGTATTTGCAATAGTTTTCTTTATAGCTACGCCCGTCAGTCTTTAAATACAAAAACTTTTTGACTTAAATTCTCAGAACTAAAGCCCGTTGTAAAAAACCCCAAGTTCTGAGAAAATATAACTGGATGAAATAGCCCAGAACTATTTTTTAAAAAATAGTGCTTATAGGATTGATCTCTTAATGGCAGGTTTAGAAGACACTGGGTTTGGGTTAGTTATTTTTCTGTTGAGGGCTCTCACAGAGTACTTATCAGGGAGCCTTTGAGGATACGTAATTTAGGTACACCATCCTCTGTCTACAGTACTCACAACACCAAACACACAATTATGACAGAATCTTAATCCTCCTTCCACTCTGTCTTCTGAGTAATAACCTGTGTCATTACAGAAAGCCATTTTTTACTGCAAATGAGGTCATTACTTCCCCTCATCCCATTCCTGCTGCAGTCCTGGTGAGCCACATCAAGTCCCAGGTAACCTGGGAGACACAGTGTGGGGAGCCTGGCCCCCATGTCCCCATGGAGCACGGGGCAGAGGGCATGCTTCTCAGCAGGGAAGGATGGGGAAGCACTAACCCCCATCCTCATGCAAGCAGTCTTAGGGGAGGCAATTCTAATTCTGGAGGAATTCTAATGTCTTTCTTTCAGAAGTGATGTGTCACTCACCACAGTGCAGTAACGGCTGTCTGCTGGCCCCTGATAACAGGCAGGTTTTGGGACCATCAAGCTTTGGGCAGCCTAATACAGGCTGGTCTCACCGACCTGCTTTTTAAGTTTGCTTTTCCAGCTACTCCCTGTCACTTTTCTTGTCACTATCATGTGCAACAAGTACCCACATGTCCATGGCACAGCTGATGGGAATGGCATTGCCTGGGTGAGGCTTGATGCGGCTCAAGGCTCACCCAGGGCCAAGACTGATAAAACTCTTTGGGAGCAAACTTCTGACTGCACTTAGTGCAGGGAGACTTTCCACAGGTCCTAGCACCAGGATCCCAGCAGGGTCCTCTGCCCTCTGATGGAAACAAGGCTCTGAAGTTGTAATGACTTGAAAGCTCCCAGCAGGGAATTGATTCCCCTTCCAAGCAACATAGTCAGAGAAGCTTGGGATCTGACTCCTGAGGAAGTGTGGCCATTTCTCCTCTGAATTCGTTGGGATCATCTTTTTAACCCCGGCATCTCAGCTTGCCTTTTTCGCCTCGATTAAGGAGCTATCTGCTATCGAAGGTATCGCCTTCAGGTAATACCTTGTAGACCATCATCCCATCATCTCACATCCTCCTCTTGGACAAAGTAAGTAGATTGAGCTTCTTAAGTCTGTAATTGTAGGGCCTATTTTCCAGAGATTGAGTGAATTTGCTACTGACTTTAATGCTGTCAGGATTTACTCTCAGAGCCTCAGCTGGAGTAACTTCTGTGCTCAGAGGTCAGAATAAAATGTAACTAAACCATTGCTGAGATTTTCTGATTCCAAATATCTCCTGCAAATCTCTCACTGTACGCTTAGTATTTTGCAATCTGCTTTAATTAAGGCTTAGCAATCAGAAGAAAAAATCTTTGAAGTTTGACAATTCAATAGTGTGTGAAAATGCTAAATGCTAAGTTCTTTTGTGTAAACCCTATTCTGTTCTTTAACAAATTTCCAATATATGAAACAGCTTGTTCAAAGCAGATAAAGAAAAAAAGACTAGTGTTGATAATACCTTGTGGCTAGCACATTCCTTAAATTAGCACATTATTTACCAAATGTTGTGCTGGTGACAGCAGAGTGCTTGGCAAAAGCCAGACAGTAAATCATAGAAAATTATACTCCCATGCAACCTTAAATTTTGCATTTTAATTGTCTTTAAACAGATCCTTCCAGTGTTATAGCCTAAAATATGCACTATAGCTCTAGATAACAGAAAAACAAACTGAGAGATCAGAAAATATCAGTAAGAATTATGACTGGATTTGTTTCCTCCCAGTGCAGTGCATTTCATGCTTCTGAAGTAGAGTGAGCAAAGTGGAGCCTCCCCTGTATCACCAGCTGGACCAGTACTTCAGTCCAGCTGCTGTCTGGAGTGGCTGCTGGCAGGGAAGGACACACAGGAGGTCCATGTAATGGATAACTTCATGGCTGAAGAACTCAAATAGAGACTTAGAGGCATGTGACAAATCAAGCCAAAGATCGTAATATTTGAGAAACTTGGGTCTGCTTTATTTCCCCGAGAGCTGGGCAGGGAATTATAACAACATACTATACCTACGGCATATGGAAGCACAACACACTAACCATGGGTTGCATTTATAATGGTATTTTTGTACATAAAAGGACTATTGTGTTTCATGTTTTGGTCTATTTTTCTTGGCAAGAAGTACTTGTGCAGTCATGCCTGGGTCCTCATGAAAGGTATGCTACCCATTCTAGTTTTCACTGAGTGCTCTCACAACCAACTGAACTTGATACCTAAGAGAAAAGAAGTGGCCAGAAATTTCAATACAAATGCTACAATATGTATCCTAATAGCTTTACTACTGAGAGACTGCTGTTTGGTTTTATTGTTCATAAAATTTGTATTGATAACTACTTAAGCTATATTAATGATTCCCACATATGACCTTCCTAACAATCTATAACAAGCCATGAAATCTACTATTAGTGGTAGGACCCACCCATGAAATCAGGCAACTTTGTCCATAGTTTTGTAAGTAATGCTATTGTAAATATTGTGGTAAAATACACAATATAAATGCAAGTGTACCATAATATCCACATCATATGTATTAATGCAACCATTAAGCACAACAGTATTGCCACAATACTAATACATTTTAGATTATAGTAGCAGAACTAATACACATTAGGTTACATCATTTTTCTACAGTAATTACTGGAATACTGCATTATCCATAAGAAACTGCCATCTGCCTTCAAGAACCCAGTTTATCCACCCTTTCGGAGCAGCAGGAGCCCAGCTGGCCTCTCTGGAGACAGAGCTCCAGCTGAGGAGCAGTAAGAGGTATTTCAGGAACAGTGGAGGTTCAAGGGCCAGTGTTTTGGTGACAGTGATGCCTTGGAGCTGTGTAGCTTTGGGAAATGTTTGCTGAAGAAGCAGTCTCACCTCAGAGCTGTGGATGCCTGGCACTTCTGTGTTCTCCAGCTTCTGTTCTCAGCCAAAAAAATCTGATGAAAATGCTGGAGGACAGGACAGGAGGAGTTCTGCTTTGTGATGGTGAGAGGTAAAGGCATTTTCAGATTAATTTACCTGATTAATGTTGATCCTGATCAATGAAGATGATGAAAGGCCATAAACTCCTCCTGAGAAACTCAGGGCTTTTCAGCTTACACAAAAAGCATAAATATTCATTTCACTTATAATGTAAACTGAATATCCTCATTTGACCAGTTTTAAGGGTTGCCCTAACTCCTGGCAAGAAGCAATCCCTATTCTCTCAGAATTCCTGTTCTCAGGAAAAATGAAATGACAGACTGTTGTCTGATGGGTCAACCCTTGTGGGACTGAACTGAGCATCTCCAGCCATCAAATGGAGGCTCTTTGCTTCTCACAGCATAAAAAGGAGAATCTGAATGCCACAGAGCATTCACAATGCTGTTGGTCTGCTAATTATAGGATTTCACAAGTTATCCCAATTGGAAAAGTAACAATTATTTTTCACAAAACTACAGGAAAAATGCTCTCTTCAATACAAAAGATTTTCTCCTTGCAAAAAAACATGCAGAACAAGGAAAGACACTGGGTTGAGCCACATGATAATCTAGAAAGAGAATACTGGTAGGAAATGCGCTCATGGTCTGCAGAGCCAGGTTGTCCATTCCAGGATCTCCCATTCCCACATGTGACTCCTGTTATTTTTATGTTCCTCATTTGCAAGACATCAAAATCAGTAGCATGGGACTTTGCAATGCCTGTAAAATCTTTCATGATATTAAAATGCCAGGCATGTGCAAATACCATTAATTACTAACTGAAGTAATTTTTCTTCTGGGCTCTCAGAAAATCTTTCTACTTCCACTTTCTAGATGAGCACTTCTTAAATGGGCACTGCATATCCACAACACGAACATTCTGGGGCTGAAATTGTGTCCTTCACACCAAGGAACAACTCACTGGCTGTTACCTGGTTGATAGCAACTCATCCTGATATGCAGGGACAGTTGACGTCCCCACTGCTTTGAAGTGCTTATTTGAATCACAAAAGCACATAATATTCTAAGCTGGAAGAAACCTACAAGGATCACCAAAGTCCAAGTCCTGGCCCTGGACAGGACACTCCCAAGGATCACACCATGTGCCTGAGAGCACTGTCCAAATGCTTCC
>JAWWEE010000122.1:56184327-56225215 GCA_035221455.1 Xenops minutus | reverse complement strand
CTGATGCCCCCAGGACAGGGTTGGCCCTCCTGGCTGCCAGGGCACTGCTGGCTCAGATTCAACTTGCCATCGACCAGAACCCCCAGGTCCCTTTCCACAGCACTGCTTTCCAGCATCTCATTCCTCAGTCTGTACAAACACCTGGGGTTACCCCATCCCAGGTGCAGAATCCAGCAGTTTTCTTTGTTGAACTTCACACAGGTGGTGATTGCCCAGCCCTCTGATCTGTTGAGATCTCTGCCTTGGAGGAAGTTAACAACTTATTACCCCCTCCAGTCATTTATGAAGATGATGAAGAGCACAGGGCCCAGGACGGAGCCCTGTGGATCCCCACTACGGACAGGTGGCCAGTCTGATGTTACCTCCATTATTATCCTCTGTGCTTGACCCTGAGCCAATTGCTCACTCACCACATGAAATGTTTATCCAGCTGTGTGCTGGACATTTTATCCAGATGGATACTGTAGGAGATGGTATCAAAAGCTGTACTGAACTCCAAAGAGTTTATATCAAGTGGCTTCCCTTGATCAACTAGGTGGGTTACCTTGTCATAAAAGGAAATGAGATTTGACAGATTTGAAGATGAGAAACTCCCAGGTGACCTACATCCCATCACATCCACGTCACACAAAGATCTCACTTCTCCAGGTCCCTCTGAAGAGAGAAAAATTCAGAGGAGAGAGAAGGTGGGGCCCCTTTAACAGAGAGATATAATTAACCATTCCAACAATTTATCAAGGTTTCTCAGGCATTTCCAACCATGGCAATTTTAAATCAAGGTTGGATGCTCTATTTCTGAAATAAATGCTCTTGTTCAAACAAGAAGTATTTCAGGGAAGTTTCATAGTATATGTTGTAAGACAAGGTCAGACTAGATTATCATGGTATTCCTTTCTGGCATTATAATCTATGAATCTATAAAAGAGAAAGGATTTAATTGATAAAGTTTAGCCCCATTATCCCCTCATTACCAGATGACATTGTCATCATTACTCTCTGACTCTGAATGACTATAGATCCAAACTCAACCGTTTCTCTCCCATTTTATATCTATGATATACACACATGGTTTCAAGGGATTATGCAATCAACCCTTTACCTTTCCCCTGCGTAAGTACATGGAAAACATTACAGATTTCAGAATTATCCTCTTTGTAGGGCCCTGACACATTTTTTTCCTCAAAAGGAGGGTTTTGGTGTGTTTTTTTTCAGTAGGTTTCCAAGACAAAGGAAATGAAAATTGATTCAGACTGGACAAAGACATCCAAGGATTGCTAAGATTTGGAGGTGTGTGGTAAATGATGTGCAAAAGCCACGCTGAGGTAGATGACATAAGTTTTGGGGGGTTTTTAGCCCAGTGACAACCTTAAACAAACCTCTCACATGGATATGGAGATGATGGGAACATTGCCATCAGGGAATAATGATTTACAAAAAGTCTTGTCGGAGCCTGGTTTGGGATATTACCTAAATTCTGAGCAGCAATTTTCTTATATCCATTTCTAATCCTCCCCAAGTTTGCAAAAGAAACTAGGAATAATTGAAAGCCTTCAGACACTCCATTAATTTTATATCCACTTGTCAAGTCATTCCAATTAATTTATCTGGCATTTACTTCACTTTTTAATTACTTTCCAAATCTAACTGTACTTAAGAAACTGGACTGTAGAGGAGTGGGTATTTCATCTGGCATCATTAAATGCAACAAACAATCTGTTGAGTTCACTTCTGTTTGGATTGGCCTGTGCTGAAGAACTACTGTGATTTAAGAATATCTGAGATGCAGAGTATATAAACAGAGAAAATGCAGATGAAATATTGAGTTGAAAGAAGTCAATGGCAAAGCTGTTAATTTTATTTCATTCCGAGTACAGTCCCTCTACCACCCCATCTCTTCATTTCGTAATGCGATTTTTATTTTTACTAGATAATGATTAAGCACAAATGCGCAAATATATTTTTAAAATGCTAAAACCAAGGTTTATGGAGATAATTCTTTCAGGTACAGATGGGCCTGTCTTCAACCCTTGAAATCAGAGGCTGAACCTTTCTGATGCCTGACAGCAGTCAGTACTGGGTGCCCCCTGCCCCTGGCTGCCCAGGGGTTAATAAGGCAATAGGCAGCTGTGCAACAGCATGCATTCACCACAGAGAGGACACACATCAAAAGCCTTTATTTTTCTCTTTTCCAAATTATAAAAGGTCTTTCTCTCTTTCTCAAATGGGCAGCTGAAGAATGAATCCATGCCCCACTTTCAACAGTTTCCTTCTCAGAAGTATAAAGCAAAGGAATGTATTTATAGCTCAAATCTAAAGTAAACCATACCTGAGAGGCCGGATTAGACAAAAGTCCTTTTTTATCTGAGGTTTTTGCTACAGATTAGGGAAGATTAAGAAAGCATCCTGCTCTCACTGTCATGTGAATGACTGCGGCAAAGTGGAAGTTTTAGCTGGCTCCCATTAACATGAAAGGCCAGCAATGCTTAAAGTTAAGCACAAAAGAAGTTTTTCTACCAGCCTGTGTCACTTCCCAAGACCTGACAACAGAGAGAGTTCAAAACAAGTAGTTTGGGTTAATAGTGTACTTGCATGTAAATACATAAAAGCTTCAGTGCTGTAAAGCTAATTTAAAAAAGGACATTTCTCTTTACAGTTCCCCTGAGTATAATAGAAACTATGATATTCTTTCTACCATAATGCACATTTCATTAAAGAGCTAGAGCTATAATTGTCTACATCAGTACGTGGCGGCAGACTGGATAAATTGTCCACATAAATTGCTTAATACAACTCCGAGCCCTGTACCAGAGAGCTGGTGGCTCCTACAACGGCATCAGAGTCTTACCTGAGGTTATGCCACTACCTGCAGCTTCATAGGGCCTCGGGCAGACCCAGAACAACCCCAAATCCCATAAAACCACCCGGTGCTGAACTCCACAAACAACATTAACTCCACATTAAACATTTAAACCCAGTCACTCCATTCCACAATGGACACAACTATGTGCCAGTAATATTGAAGATTTATATGACAATTATGTATATGAAGTGATATGCGGGCTATTATCATTCTTAATAAATCAATAAAGTCAACTGAAAAATTAAACTGAGCATGTGTGTGGAACATTTGACAGCAAATATATTTCGGTCTCTTAAGTGCGTCATTTTCATTGCAATTTACAGCCTAACCTACAAGAGGGTTAAATCAGAAATGTGAACAAAACAAGAGAAGAGGTCTCAGAAAAGGAACTGCACTGCACTGAATTGGAATTTACCAGTAAATCAGCATGGCTGAAGGAAATTTTTGTCCTAACAGGGCTGTTACATTTTTTTAAAGCCAGTTTTTTCTCAAACTTGAAGCTAATGTTCATTAACGGCAATTTTAGGACTGCACTAAAATATAAAATATACTACAAATGTAAAGATGTAATTTCATTGGTTTAAGGTTTCTGTGCATTATTCCTCATAAAATATGAATGCGCTTATCAACGTAGTAGGTAGGAAGCAAAGTATCTCCTTTTAAGCTGAAGAGGAAAGAGGGAAATCTCACAGACAACATGTAGACTCAGCACTCTTCTGAGTTTCTCTGAGGTTTTTTTATCTTAACCACAATTTCACTTTCTACAAGATAGCTCTGTATGAAGGATTTAAGTTTGCCCATATTTCATCCTGCAGCAAAACACAGAATAGAATCATTTAGAATGTATGGTCTCTGAAATCCTACAAAAATGCAGAAATTAATGGTGGGCACTCATACAGAGTACTTATATAAACATATCTATAAGAATATTATCTCAGATAAATACCTCTACCGAACACATAGTTTGGTGTCGTTAGTCCACAGTGCTTTAAGCCAGAGAGCATAACAAAGTAGGCAGCATATGTAACACATTCATGTATACCAGGGTATTAAATGCTGCTTCGTGAGCGCCTTTACGAGCTCCGTATTCCCTGCCCTCTTTTGTGGGAGTTATCGCTGTATTAGATGTTGTTGAACATACTTGATATGAAAGCATTGTCTGTTTGCTACCAGTATCTAACGAGTCTCTCCCCTAGAGTTGCCAGCAAGGTGCTGATTAATTAACTGAAGTAGCGAAGCTGAATCGTACAACAGCTGTTTAGAGAATTGTCATTACCTCGGTCTCTCTCCCCATCTATTCACTACCTCACAGTGCCACCACTAAATTGTAAAACTGGGAAACTTTCAATTACTCCTACCTTCACTTGTCCACGCTCCATACCAAAGGAAAGGGCAGCTGGTCAAGGCTTATTTAAAAGAAGAGAAGGGAAGCAAAGAAAGGAGGGAGAAGAAGAAGATAAACTTCCTGGAAGTCACAGCTCTGCTGTCACTTGTCAATGGCAGCTGACAATAGATGGTCCTTCAGGCAGAATGTCAAAACAGGAATCACATACATCCTCTGCTGATTGAGAAGTTCTGCGGTCTGACAGCCCTTCCCTGGGACAGCTCCGTGTCCCAGGGAGGCGGCTCGGCTCTCCAGGCTGGCAGCAGCACGGATAAGGCCAGCTAAGCAGCCACAGCCCACTCCCACGGTGTAATGACACTTGGCAGAGGATCCCAACCTGTGGACCTCAGCTGCCCCGCTGAATAAAGATGATTATTCAGAAGAGTATAATCTGTATTAAGCAGCAGACGAAGGGGTGGGGGAAAGTGTTGATAGGACACGCATTTCTTGTTAAAACACGCTGGATAGGCTTTCTGCACTTGGAGGAGCTGCAATTTCAAAGGAGAAAGTGTGATGACTATTTTTTTTCTTTATAGCCTGAGAGAAATTAATGCAAGGCAAAGTTTGGCCTACTCTCCTTGGGCTGATCACCTGATCACCTGAGTAAGCTTGGCTTATTCCACTTGACATGCTCTGCTGTGACACGCTAGAGATCGAAATGTTAACACCAGCTGCATCTCTAACTGCTACTCTCTGCAATTTAATTTAATATTATGCTTCTTTACATGGGCCTCGCTTTATTATGCTTGAGAATTATGAAGACTGGAAATTACACATGTGATTAAACACCATCTAATCACTCCGTGTACTAAATAAGCCAAAATGCATTGGAAAATAGATCAGGTACAATTTTAGTATGAAACAAATGAATGCAGGAATGTGCTGCATTGATATAGATGGAGCATCTGCCTCGTGATAAAATTAAGTCTTGTGACAGAAATAAATCACTGTAGGGGAGAATGCAAACCATTATCCAATAGGATTTTTTCTTTTCTTCTTCTGTGACGGGAGTTATTGGATTCCCTGATGTTAGACGGCCAAGTGCATCCATGATATGATGATAAATCAGGAAGGTTACACAACTTGAAATTTAGCAGCTACTTATTTTTGAGATGTTAA
The DNA here is from genome assembly GCA_035221455.1 of Xenops minutus. Taxonomy (NCBI): domain Eukaryota; kingdom Metazoa; phylum Chordata; class Aves; order Passeriformes; family Furnariidae; genus Xenops; species Xenops minutus. The sequence goes on along the minus strand of JAWWEE010000122.1, from coordinate 56,219,852 downwards.
CATAAAGGAAAAAAAAATGCTTTGATTTCTGCAAGTAACTATTAAATTGGGAATCTCCTTTTCTGATAATCTGATACTCTGTTACTCTGTCATATCATCAAACAATGCCAGCAACCAGCAGTGGGTAGAATAGATTTTGGACTAAGATGAATATAGGAACCACTTATCTTTCTTTTTTCTTTTCCAATATTCACAGTTTTATCTAAAGAACACCATTTAAAGGTTACTGTTGACATAAGAATGTACTGTTCTTACTACAATTTCGTTTTTGCATGAATATATACTTAAATGGAGAAAAAAAAAGGTTTTTGTTGCTACTTTCCACATTTGAATGAAAAAATCCATATGCTATGTTAAAAATACAGAATAAATAATGGAACTTCAGCATGTATAGTGGTTGATAAATGTGATTCACAAAACATAACTTCATGTTTTAATAGCTTTCCATTGTTAGAAGCATGCTATTAATTAGTGGAAAAATGGATTCATCTATCCAAGATGTACTTGTATTTCTTGCTTTTAACCCTTTTTTCACTATTGTGACTTTTGTCTATTACCCCAAAATATATTAGCAAGTGCTGGAAGGGGTGTGATTGAGGGAAAATTGCTAAGTAGGGTTTCTGTAGGTGCATTCTTAAGCAATCCTGTGGGGAATATCACTTAAACAAAACAAGAATCACAATTACATAAACTATGAGGTCATGATTAAAATGCAAATGAACAGATCAAGGTAAGGAGTGTCAGTAACAGCACTGCTGGTGGAAATACAGCAGTAACTTAATCCCGATAGTCTTGCAGGTAGGCAGTGATGTCACCCTTTGGGCAAGGTGTCAGAGCGTGGCTGTCACCATGAAGACACTTTCGCCAAGTGGCCTCTCTGCAGCCTGACCCGAGACAAGCTCTTCTGGGAGGGAGGGTGGAGGGGAGAAAGCACTGAATGTTGGTCACTTGTAATTATGGTAATCTCCATCAGAAGCTTTAAGTGCTCTAAACTCTGGCTGTCTTCAGACAGACGTAACTCCAGGAGCCAACACCATAAAAGCCATTACAGAAATGTAAACTGCTCCGTCTGGGTATCAGCTGTAACGAGCCTGCAGCGCACAGACACAGGCACTCCGCGCAGGGGAAGGAGATGCCATAACTCTGTTACAACCTGACGGCAGTGATACCATCAGTAAAGCCGGGCTGTGCCACAACACAGAGCGAGCTTAAAATCACAAGCTAACCAGGAGCGTTTCCTCACGGACAAAGCAAGGAAAAGCCAAGTTGCTTCTAATTACCTGTCCCACAGTGTTTGGGATGCACAGTGCTGCATGGGTGAAAGCTACTTGTTGTTTGACATCCTCTGGCTGACAAGGACATGGTAACTGGCACTTGTACCTCTGGGAAAGGAAGGCATTAGAGCAGGCAGTTAAGCATGATGCAACACTGTATGTTAAAAACCCCGGTGCACAGAGTTTTCTGCAAGAGACTTGAAGCAGGGAGAGAAGATGGACGAAAAAGCTTTGTGGGGCAAATCAAAAAGGCAGGTATCTGGAGCCATGGCTCACAGGTGGGATATGGGACTGAGATAAATGAGTCAGCAAGACAAGCAGCCAGCACTAGACTGGGAGGGGTACCTGCCTCCACCAGAAGCACACCAGCTATCCAAGGCTTACACTGGGCAGGAGGAAAGTTTTTCCCAATTTTCCAGAACTCAGGTAAACTCAGAGTAAGGTAGTGGGTGGGCTGTAAGGCTGCCCTACATCCAGCATGCCAGGAGACAAATGTAATCTCCTGGTCAACAATCCAGTACAGTATGGGGTCCTAAACGCCCACTGTTGACAAAAGCAGGCTGTTTAGACCAAGTACCATAGATAAAAGCCATTATTATTATTTTAAGGAAGAAGTGGACTTTGTCCGTCTGTGTCTGCAACCTATTCTTTTACCTCTTCAGCAACATTTTAGCAGCCAAGTTTGACAGACGTGCTCAGAAAGAGCAAGTTTTAAGTGACTAGAGTGCAAAAGGCTATTCTATTTGTAACACAATGGATGTAAACCTTCCAATAACCTCTTCAGGTAACTGTTATTTCTACTCTGAAATAGTGGCCTACCCCCAAAAGACAAGACACTTAGAGTTGCAACACCAAAGACAATGAGAGTTTTGGACCTTAGGAAGCAAGAGCAATGCCTGAGGTACCTGTAGTTATCAGTCTAAAACACACAAAACTCTCAAAAATACTGTTCATGTTCTAATACAAATGTTGAAAGCAAGTGGTCAGAAAGGCAGTAAACGCAGAGCTTGAACAGATTCTTTGACCTTACTTTTGTCTCTGTGCTTACGGCTTTAAATAATTTCTACATCTTTAATTAAATTAATAAACACCATTAAGAAATCTCAACAGGAAATACCACAGGTTGACACAAGAACATTATTATCATGCAGCGTTTCACACAGAAAACCCCACAACAATGTACTGTGAAACACAGATTTTTAACTAATGTTTGCTTAAAATGAGACCATCTCATGGGGTTTTGTGTGTTTTGATTGTAGTTCTTCAGCTCTCTCCACCAACTACCCCTTGCGCTCACCTCTCATTGCTGCCCCACCATGAGCCCCGGTGAGAGCCCCAACCCAGCCAGCTGCAGGGAGATGGAGTCGTGCTGCCATGGAGCCATGGATGGGGTCATGGTGCCATGCCGCTCAGTCCCTGGGGTCCCCTCCCACTCTGTCTCCTCTTACCATAACCAAATTCCCCTGAACACCATGCCATCTGACTTAAGAGTCGCCTCAGAGCCGGAATGCAGGAGGTGGTGTCGACCATCGAAGAGTTTGGACTTCCATATCACTTTGAGACCTGGGCTAGCAGGATATTATAAATGCAGACAGCCTACAAGCCCTACACCACCAAAGTAAACCAGCTCCAAGACCCCTCTTACATACAGTAAATTTAGGCTTCTAGCTTGGGAGAAAAGATGTGATTTTTTGCAGACTCTTAATTTAGATAGCTTAGAATAAAGCTCAGCTGGAAAACTGGATAGTGAGATGAGCCATGGTGGAAATTGGTGTGAGATAACCTTTTTATCCACTATGATCAATATATCAATGGAAAAATCTGAAGAGCAAAAGGAGAGAAGATGAATACATGCATAGCAAATTGCATTTCAAATTATTTCCACAGAAAGTTTAAGACTAAATTTGTTTTAACACCCATCTATAAAATCAGGGCATAAAGCAACCAGTATTTTATCACCAAGAGCATTCAAGTTTGGTTGCCCTTCAGAAATGAGGAAGATCAGACTATAATAGCTTTATATGTGAAAACAGTCTTTGATTGACAGAATCTAATCATTTGAAGGGCAGCAAACCCACATTAGGAAAGCAGAATTCTCTGTTCAAGTTCTGGCTTGCAACATCTATTAGCATCTTAACATTTGCCTATACGAGTTTTTGCTAACTGAACATATTATTATTCTGTTACTGTGGCAGAAAAATAGCGACCTTTCTTTCCAACGATAAAAATATGTGGGTACTTTTCCTGTAGTTTATATATCTTACACCATAGGTCATTTTTAAAGGGTTTTCCTTTTTAGGTCCCACCATTTATCTTTTCATTCTGAGAAAAAGCTACTTTGTTTAGCACAACAAGACCTTCACATAACTTTCTGGTATCAATTATTACAGCGACACAGCAACTCTGTGTGAAAGGTTTCCTGTAATGTGTCTTGTGCAGACAAATAAACACAGAGCAAAAAAAAAAAGACAAAGTACACATAACCTTCTTGCTGTCTATCTTACAAAAATACCTACAAGCAAAGAGAATTAATCAGAAGTTTGATTGTAGAAACAAAGCCTTGTACTGGTAACCCAACACTAACATTATAAAACTGCAAACCAAAAAAAATCTGAAACAATAACCATGATGAAGCATGTTTTTCAAAAAGGACTTGGGGTAGAGTGTGAGATTTCTTTGCTAAATGTGTGTAATAAAAGGAGTAGAAGGAACCTATGCAGAATCTTGTGTACATTAAGAGATGTTGAGAATGGGGAGGGGCTTTTTCTTATGGTTTGTGTTTCTGCTTTTGGCTTTGTCCTGATGTCTCCTACAAAGCATAACTTAATACCGGTGTCTCATTCTGGGAGAACAAAGGATTTAGGTTGACTGAACAGAAACGAGATTGTTTTAAATCTAGTGATTACCCCGGGATATCAGCCCTTCCAGGCTGACACATGCCCTCTACATCAGGATTCATCGAGAAGAAATCAAATAAAAGTGAGGGCACCTGCCATAGCCCAAGCTGGAGGAAGCACAGAGACTCCTACCACAGGAAAGCACGAGAAGACATTAGATACTGGTTTTGTGAAGTGGTACTGGGACACCACAGTTTGGGGCAACAGCAGAAACTCCAGAGCTGCCAAGTCCGCAGGTTATCTGGGAAGCTGGACCGCGAGCAACCAGGCTGGCTTTGTGGCATACATTTCATCTGAAACACGCTGCAAACTCTACCTTTTAGAACAATTATTGCCTTTTTAAGGACAATTATGTATTATGTATGATGTATAATTTATTCCGGAGGTTACTGGTTTATAAAAGAGTCGTGGGCAAACTGCCAAGTTATCGTCTGAACTGTAGTTATGAGTAATAACAAGGGTTATAATTTACATTCGTACTCCAGTTTTAAGTTAATGAGCTATCCAGTATGAAACCGAGCACTTGGCTTTTTGTTTCTGTGCTTTCTTATATTCAAGAAAACAGCTTAGTTTTATAATTTGCCTCTTAGACATGTGGCACCCTACATACACCTTTGACTAAACTCTCAGGGGAGGGACCATTTGCCTGAACACAGAAGCCACTGTGTGCTTATCCATGGCTTTTACACACAGTCCTTGACACTTGCACTTGCTCTGGTCAAAGACAAAATACTACCAGGACAACAGGAATATATCTTCTCCATCACCAGAAAAAAAAACAACAAAAAACCAAAACCTTCTCTCTCCCTCAAATCCACTTCCAAAACCTTCTCTGTCTCTCAAATCCACTGCCACCTGTCCCCCAGCCACCAGGACAAGGTGCTTCAGTGCAGTATTTCATGCAGAGTGCTGCTCCTCAAGGGGACTGGCGCCAAGTCACAGTACTAGGGATGAGCCACGTCCTGGTATGAGCGTAATGGAAGCACAGCCTTCTGGCCTAGGGGACAGAATGTCAGTGATGGAGCGACACTGCCACATGCACTCAATCTTCCCCAGCTGACCAGATAGCTCATTTATATTAAAAACCTGGATTACAGGTTTTCAACCTGCAGTGAGAGATTGGGTAACACCTGGTAAGCTGTCTTTCTTTCTCACAACGGAGCAATAGAATAGAGTTGAATACCAAGGAGGAGACTGAAATCAAGGAAGTAACAGACTCACTGAGCTCAGCTGAGAAAAAGCTACCAAGATGTCCTGGCAAAAACATGAAGAAACAGAACTGATGTAAAGGATAAGAACCAAAGGGCAGAAATTACATAGAAGCTTGTTGTTAAGAGGGCTACTTATGTCTGTCACCAGAGAATAATATTTATAAACCCTGAACCAGACTGTTGAATGTAAGCCTGGCAAGATCACTAAGCTTAATTTGTCCTTCATACCCATGGCACTGCTAATGGTAGACCAGTGGTACCTCTGATTCCCATAAGAAACTCGTAATCACTTCCTCTTCCCCTAGAAAAAGTAAAAAATTATTAAGTCCTTGGCACATACAAAAGAAGCCATAATTAGATGATGCCATGCCTGGACTTTTCGTCAGTGATCTTCCAGTCATGGTTGTAAAGTGCTACTGTGGAGCCAAGTGTTAATTATCTGAAAATTAATGCTTGGTGATGGACCAAGTCTTTTCTCATCCTAACTCAGTACCTCCAGTGTACTGGTATGGAAGAAATAAGCCCAACCATTAGTCAAGAAAAGGAGAGTGGAAGTAAGCATGTCTGAATTTTCACTGAAAGTGTTACTGGTTCACTTGATTTTTGCTTATTCTTCTCTCTCAGACCTTGTTTCATCCTCTCAACCCAAGGACTTGGCTGACTTACCTGAGTCAGGATGAGGGCAGCTGAGGGCTCCCCACTAAACCAAGGAGAGACAGCTGCAGAGTGTGATTCTCTCCAACTGAAGACCTAAACACAGCTCTGCAAGTACCACATTCTGTCCACTGACTACTCAGGGACCCAAAGACTGCTCCGTGGTGCGACTGAACCCAGGTTTGCCATCTTTCCTTTCAAAACTGGTGAAGTCATCATCTCTAGGCTGGAGGTATGAGCTGTGTCTCATCCATCACTCACATTAAACCAAGGAAATAACAGTTTCAGCAACTACCTCAGGGGAAGAGACAGATGAATGCTGGAAGAGGGATCCACCTCTACATAACGACAGATTTTCTTCTCCAGCTTTCACAGTGCTGTGTCAGTCCTGTGGACCCATGGCAAGCCCACAACTAATGCTTAGGCAGCAAGAACGCACACCCTTGGCTCAGATTTGCTAGTCACTGTTGCTGTATTTCTATGGGACAAAACCTTCTCTTTCTAAGCAGCCTTCTAAAAGCAAAGCAGTTATTTTAGAGTCCTATAACCCAGGCACAGGAACAGGAGAAAAAAGGATTTTCCTGAAGAAATGAAGTCACAGAACTTCCAGAAGAGAAGGTCAAGGGCTCTAGGTTTAAAGCAGACACTAAAAAAGTGTCTTATACAGAATATTTTTCTCTGCTTGCTAGCTTTTGAACACAGGCTCTAAGGCTTTGGGGGTTTCTCAAGACTCTTACTAATACTGCCCCACACAAACATCATTAAGTACTCACTAGAAATCTGGAAAACACTTCCACACTGGAACCCCAATTCTTACTCTGTGCTTGAAGATGCGATGGGAGGGATCTACAACAGAGCTACCACATCCCATGGCTTCATCACCACCCTGGGAGATGCAGGAGCTTGCCAGACAATGCACCCTGAGGCTAATATGTCTCCCTCTAGACGAACCCCAACTGCTTCAAAGGAAAGGAGGAAACTTCTACATGATGGAACGATGACTGAAACCTGGGAGCAGCAAGGAGAGGGAAATCATGGCGGTGAGGGAGGGGAAGGTGCCCCTGGATTTGGATTAGTCCACTAGGACTGCAGCTGGCTGCTCCTACATCAGACAAACCCTGAAGCTACTATCACTTATTTGATTTCCTGAGTAGCAATTGTTTGAGAAGCAGGGTGTCATAAATAGCTCTCTGATGGTCCTCCCGCTCCATGCTGGCTACTGCTGGAGCAGCAGAGAATCCTGCCTTGTATTTCTGACGGTTATTTTTAACTGAAACACCCAAACCATTTGTGTTGGCAAAAAAAGGGCTATGTTGTTAACAGGTGCTTTTTAAACATAAACATAGAAAAATTTCTAGATTAGAAAGAGATAAATACACACAATCAATATTAAACTGAACTGACTAGCTTTTGTTCCTTAGCAGACAAGAAGCCTGTATTCACACACACAATTGCAATATATGATACTGAAAATGAAATTAAAAACTGACATAAATTCTTCCCATGATATTTGCATTGTGGAGATGTATTAGAACCCATCTTATCTCCAGTCTGCTTAGCTATAAAAGCAATGCAGTTCATTAGTCACCCTTCTATGCTACTCAAATTACAATATGGGAATTTTTATGTCACTCATATCATTCCTCTTTAGACAGTTTTAGCAGGAGCTCACCTAAATACTAATGTCCTCTCCTGATGCTCTTTATTACTCTAAACCAGCTTCAGTGTCTGACTGCAACATCTGGCTGTCATCAGCCCCAAAAGCAGAACCAGCTGCAGAGTGATGCTGGTCTCTCAGAAACTCATTTCAAACCTCTACAGAACATTTTGCCACTTTTCAGGCTCAGCAACTCCAGGGGACCTTGCCTTTGATTGCCCAGGATGTCCAGATGAAGCCCTTTGTTAAGTGCTTACATGACTAGTTTAAGTTGGCTTGGCGGTCAAACAAAGAAGATACTTGGAGAAAGGCTTTAAAACCTCACAAGGAAGCAGGTTTGGTTTCTATAATTAAGACTACCCTGACAGTGCAGCTCAGACTTTGCTGGAAGGAAGAAGCACAGCTGAGGGGTAAATGCAGACTTTACAGCCAGCTTGTTGGAGTTGCTTAAGCTTTTTGTGACTGATGTTCAGTCTCAGCAAAGACGCTAGGAAGCAGAGGTAGCTTTATAAATCACCCCATGGGTACTGCCCTTTCAGAGGAAGTGTCCTGAGCTTCTTAGAGCAGAGAAAGATAGTAAAGAAAACACAGGAAGGTGAGTGCTTTGTAAGTGATGGTACTGGTGCAGTGAATGAAAGGAGGCACTTGCTCTCTGGATCTCAGTGGTACCCACCAAATGCCCTTTGCTGGTGCTGGTATTGTCCCCTCATGACAGCAAATGCAGCTGTTCCTGAACCTGTGCTGGGTGTGAGCCTGGCTGCCTGCTTACATCTGGAAGCAGAAATAAAACATGCTTGCTTCCCTGGTCTTATAGAGTACCAGCGTGTTCAGCAGTACTTTCAGACAATCCCAAATTTCCCTATTTCAATAATTCTGCACAATTGAGTTTGAGCTGCTGGGATAAATATCTGAAATTAAACCATTTTCAGGTTCTCTCCCTCCCCATGACAGTGCAGCTCCATATCCATGCCTTTATAAGATGTAGAACAAAACAAGATTCAGCAAAGTGTTTAAAATGTCATGGGTTACTTTTTTCATATTTCTACACAGACCTGAATACTTTGCAAATTGTAACCAGGCTTCTCCCTCACCCCAATTTTTGAAAACTTCAATTTAAAAAGAGAGGAAGGAAATCATGCCTTACGCTGCCCCTAAATGTCAGTCAACCTTAAGACTAGGGAACCGGTCCCTGCTTTTCAAATGTCAGTAAGACTTCTCATAAAAAAAACATGGGTGAGATGTCTTTATAGTTCACATGCTGTATGATCTCATTTTCAAATGTTTCTGATCTTTCCTTTCTTTCCTGGTTTGGCTGTCAGAGTAAACGAATTCACAGTTCCCTCCCATCTGCAGCTCCACCATAAAAACAGTCATGTGCCCTCTGATATCTCGATCTTTTAACACTGCCTTTCTTTCCTCTCCTCTCTCCCCCTCCCATTTTAAACAATACACTCAAGTTAGCTTCAGCACATCAGAAAGAATGCCATAGAAATAAACAAAAGACTCTGGACTAAAATTGAACATAAAAGTTGTTGCAGATACTGTTTCTTGACACATAGCCTTTCCAAACATCATAAATTGTCCAAAACATCTTAAACCTTTGCTCTACATCACCCACATAGGACTGCAAAGGGAATACAGCCAAGGAACTGCAGGCTAATTGAAAAATCATTCACTTGAGATACAGTAAGTATCATGCTCCAGTTCTATGAAAGTATACAGAAACTTGACACAAGTGGCATCCTCCATGAACTAAGCAATTGACTAATCAGCAAACTCAAAAGGAAAATAATCTGTTTTTTCCTCCTTTGCATTGCTGAATTTGCATTTAATAATTCATCTGAGATTTAGGGGGGAAAAAAACCAAAACAAAAAACCCAAACCAAAAAAAAACAACCAAAAAAAAAAAAAATCCACCAAAAAAACACCCTTTGAGATATACTGGGTGGCACTGATTCCTTCCCTGCATCCAAGACGGCTGCCTCTCAAAAAGAAAACTACGGTATTGACTGGTAAATCTGGTATAAGGACCCAGGAGCTGCTATTTCTAAACCCCTATTATTCAAAGATTGTTATCAGTTTTCCATTAGCAGGAGTAAGTAAAAGCTTTGCTGTATAACTGACAATGTTATTTTGGGGGAAGGGGAAAGAAGGTTCATTATTGTACTGCAAGAGGTATCCTATCGATCCCGACTTTTTGTAAGATTTTTGTGCTTTTTTTCTTGAGGCCATTTAGCATTGACTTTGCCTATTACTAATTTTACAGTCAGTAGCAGCTTCTAGATTTTACAGGTTCAGTACAAATGGAAACACCTTGAGAAGCTGTTATTTGCCTGATATTTTTAATATTCTGCACTCTGTCCCTCGAAATCCCATTTAGCAGATTTAGTATATCCTTCTACACTATAAAAACATGTCAGAGACATTTCAAGCTGTGTCCTTACACTGGGCTCATGATGCAGTGAAAACAGGCCATGATGTCATGATTCCCAAAAGTCTGTTCTGTGCACTAACAGCATTTACCTTCAGACTCTCCTTTCAAGCCTCAGTAACTGAATTTTTCACTGTCACTAGTTGCCTCATGCCTCTACTCCCTTTGAAGCAGTAGGTGAGCACATATATGCTTGGGCCTGTATTTCTCTGCCTTCTATTGGTATAACATAAGTGTAATTGTATTCAGAGAAATACATCACACTGTCCATTTTGAAATTCCTATATTAATAACATCAGGGATATTGACATCATCTTCTGAAGATCCTTCCATTATCTCTTTTGGATGATCACAGCATGGGTCATCCTTCCTATCTATGGTGACAAGCTGCTAACATGACAAGACAAAACATCACATTTGTGAAGGTTCTGAATCAACTGTTGATGAGCTAATTCCAGTTAAAGCTCTGAATGCTTTCTGTCTTGCACCTTAAAATATATATAAAAATATACAGTGAAGTCTATTAAATAGCCAGGGAAAAAAATCTACTTGGACAACTTCCAGAGAAAGAATACTCAATGCAGAAACAGCTCAAGTAAACAAACAAAAGCAGCCTCAAAAGGAAAATTCTATTAAAAGCACCGATTTACCTCATGGAGCATTATTCTACTTTTTTCTCACTGTCCAGTTATTAGGTATAGGGAGAGTCAGGAAAGGAGGCAGACAGAAGAACTAGATGGATGAGGGATATGTAACACATGGTAGAGCAAGGGAAGAACAACCAGCCACATGACAGCCACAACCAGACCGCAGGACCTGGGAGGAGGCTTGACTCCAGCGCTCCTTCCAGGTATATGAAAAAAAGCCTCTCCATTTTTTGTAGTATAAAGCCACACTGACAGTTCCATAAGAAAATCCTTATGCAGTTCAGATGTACTTATTTATTTAGGCAATCTGAAGTTTCTCAATAAGAAATGTTTCTAGAGATTCAGCAGTTGCCAGGGTGCTTGAAACACTGCTTTCCAAGTCGTGGTCCACAGACCCCTCTTAATCTCCATTTCTAAGGACTTTAGGAATAATTACTACCAAAGCTGAGACTACTAGTTGTGATCTGGACATTTCTATGCAGAGGTTAATATATCCAGTAGAAATATTTCACAGGTCTTCATACCAAGGATGGCTCAAGACTATCAAGGTCTAGAATTCACAGATTTCTTTACTCATTCATTTTGACTTGCAAATACTCAAACAAGTCTGTCCTGAAATTATATTCTCATTTCTCTGGAATATCAGTAATTTTTTGCTTTTCTTTCTTTTCTCTCCTTTTCTAGGCCATCACCCTGCAACTGTGCCTGTTGGGTGCTCCTGGACTCCAAAGAATTACCCACCTATCACAGGGGTTTCATAGCACTGGCTCTGACATCCTGGATTTGCTTGCTGTGCTGAAAACCAGATGAAATGTTGGGTTAATAGAATAGTAATTATTACTGTAAGTGTTAAATGTTGAAACGATAGCAGCTGGGGCACATTTGGGCCTCTGAAAAATCTGCAACAGATGTCTACAACTAAACCACCAAAAATACAGGCCATTTTTTAAATAATGAAGTCTAGCTTTCTGTGCACTGCACTGCATGAGCTAATAATACATAAACTTCTGTAACCTGTTTCAAAATGTATGGATAGAAAAACAGACACAGGCCAAATGTTAAACTTTGTATTTCATGATGAGCAATCATCATCATCTTACATGGGAGAAACCTCAAGAAACAAAACAAAGGGAAAAGATGCCCCAAACTCCAAGCCCTGTCCTAACTTACCCGTGTCTTACTGCACCAGGGTGCATCTTCCCAGCAGGAGACACCCGACTCCCAGGGAGCGACTAAAGAATCCATCCCTGCTGTCTCCAGCCTGTCCAGCTCTCATAGTCAGCCACTGAGACAAACAGACTGTATTTGTCCTTTTTTTTCCCTTCTGATGTCATTAAAAATGAAGAAAAATCAATACAATACAAAAATATACAGAAGAAAATTACAAAATATAATGCTAAATATTTAAAGAGACAGTGCTGACTGCGAAGATCTTTAAGGTTTTATTATTCCCAATTGAGAGTGTAAATGGATTGGCTACTTGCACAAGGCAAGTAACAAAATGGTCTTAACTTGGCAATGCAAGCTGGTAACTACAAATAAAACAAGAGCAATAAATCATATCCTGATGCTTCCCTGTGATTCCTAGATTTTAAGCTGCAGCAGTTTCCAACTTGAATATTCAGATGGAAATAATGCACCAAGAATTGTGGCTTATTAAGAAATCACTGTGCTTGGGCAGTCTTGTTACTTCAGGTGTCCTAAAGGAGTTAAACACATCCCCAGCCTTCCCAGGCAAGTACTGTAATGGGCTACATGAAGCATAACGCAAGGACAGAGAAACACCACCAAATATTTGTTATGCCTAATATTTATGTACATTTATCTAATCTCCAAAATAATACAGGCTGACAGTATAAACAGGCCAGCTGAAGCTAATCTGTGCATGTTCTTAGCGTATGTAAATAGTCTTTTCTTCAGTTTGTTTCCTTAAAGTATGGAGCCTGCAATTATCCCACACAGCTACAAAGGCAGTGACATGCTATCTGGTACTTTTAATAATGACAAATTCAGTCCTGGTGACAAGGGAATTTAAACCCACCAGGACATAAGCTGCAGCATAAGATTTTCCAATAGACCCCAATAGAGATATTTTTTCCTACAGGCTCACCCATTTTTAATCCCTCTGCTTGTTCTGTCCTGGCCCCTCTCAAACACAGGATTCCTACTGCAGTCATTCATTAAATTACTTTCTGAACACTCTCCTTCAGGTACTAAATGAAATAAATTAATTCTACTATTATAAAGACTACATGTGAAAGCTGGGACTTGAGAAGGAAAAAACCCAAGCCAAAACAACCCCCCAAAAATAAAGCAAGAATGTACAAAGTACATCTCTGCATTTCATTAACATTAAACTTCAAATAAACATCTGTGAAACCGTTGATATAGTCGATTGCACATCATCATCTTCCTGTCATGGTTAAATCATTGTATTTTGAGAGTACAACAGAAATCTAACTAGAACAGAGATTCTTAAATTAAACAGCCTTTTCCTTCCACTCCTCTTCTGATAATTTTTCATGTTTTGACAAGAATAAAATGTCACCCGGATTTTCCTGGGACAGTTTTTTGTCTAATCTTTGTTTAACTTAAGTTTGACATGCCTATAATACCTATTTAAAACTGTCTCTCCCTCAGTCTAATAACTCAGCCTTTAACAGATGGATATTTTCTCCTCCACGTAGTTACAGGCAAAGCTAAGAAAAATACAGTGCAGATGGTACAGGGTGAAGTAGTGGTTGAAGCAGCAGTTCAGTGAAAGAAAAGAGCAAAACTAACTAGTCACAAAACCACTTCAAAAATAAAAGAGGAAGAAAGCAAGGAAGACCTGGGATTAGGATGCTTCAGATAACACAGAGAGCTCATGCTGTTGGTCCAAGCAAAGATTCAACCAGACTTAGCTATTTGGACTATGTCTTATGTTGAAGGTCAACCTGGGTGTTTGGCAATAGGTCTAAGCTTCATAGCACAGCTCTGGCATGAGCTCTCCAGGTGCAAGCTCCCAGCTATTCTGCTGTGCCTTGATGTTCCAAGCCTTTGCTCATTGTTTTTTGTGACAAGACACAGCAAGACTTCTTCCCCAGATGTGGAAACTGTGAAACAACTTGCATATCACCCAGAAAAATGGTGGCAGTAAAGCTGGGGGCTTGTTGGTCCTCAAGGGTTGGGGCTGGACCCTACACAGCAAAGCAGGCAGCTTCTGTTAGAAACCCAACCCTCAGCTAGGCATTTACCCTGTGTTTGCACCTGGGCAGACCTTTTCCTGTGAGGATGGAAAGACAGTAGATCTAAGGGCAGAATGGGAGAGAGGATTAACAGAGTGAAGAGCCAAGGGATGGGTAGTATTTGCGTATAACTAACCTAACACAACTAATTTGGCTTGCAAAGGTGGCTACTGGTTCACTTGCAGTACTGTGGAAATGTAGTGGCACGTGCAACACCTGTCAGAGTGACAGCCTCCTGAAGGCTTCTCATCTATGGTCTGGCCTTTTAAATATTCACAGCCTGCTTGCTCCAAACACACATGCTAGTCCAAATAACATTTATGTGATTGATGTAATCTCCAAAATTAAAAGGCATCCATTCACGGGCATGTGGTACATCTAACTTTTACCCAGGATGTGTCTATTTGCTCTCACATGAATTTCAGCAGGAGATAAAACTGAAAGCAATAAATTGCTACAGATGGAGCCCTGAAGAGCCCAGGACTGGCAATGTAATGTCCTGCCAGGATAGTGACCTTTTATTTTTCTAATGAAAATACGATAAAATGGTGCTAAAAAAAATATAAAATGTTCATTTTAAATCATTTAATACCTCCAATCTCAGTCACTAGGTGTACCACCCAGTGTTCTGAAAATTCACTGGTATCATCCCCAGTGCCATTTCAACCCTTCCCACATGGGCTCCCAGCTTTCTAGTTCCCTGTGGGAATGGCAGTCCTAGGTCTCACAACCAAATGTACCCAGGGAACTTATGCAGCACTAATCAGACATCTCTCCCTGTGCCAATAAACAGTATCTCTGCTGCAAGGGAGAAGTTCAGCCCCATCCCTGTTTCACACTAAACATCCTTTTGGAGGCTTCCACTGAAGGCTGCCTTGTTGGTGCTATGGGTACAGGAGGAAATGGTCTTAAGGCCACAACTTCATTTCATCCAAACTGCTACAAAGCCATTGGACTGTGCTAATGGATTCAGCTTGAACTCAGTCGAGGAACCTCAGCCTGGAAGTTTGTACAGCCTGTTGCTGCTCCCCTGTACCAACTCCAGCACTAGCTCTCAAGACCTGTATTTCTTGCACAGTGTTATTTGAATTTATTTCCTTGTAAATCAGCAGCTTTGTGCTTACATAATCACAATAGCAGCACTATCATTATCAAGCTGAATTTCATGTGGTATGCAGTGAATTTTATGGCTGTTTTAATAAACATTATGCTGGTTGGAAATTCTATAATATAAGCAATTTTTCAAGTTAAATATCCCTTTCTTAAGTGTCAGGCTGCTAAGAGGGGCAAGCATACAGAAGCCTCACTACAGATCTGATTGCCCACCAGAAAGGCAGGTGAAAATTAATTCAAGCTGGAGAGGAAACATGAGCATCCAAAGCAGCTCCACAGGGGAGGTCTGGGCCACTCTTTGTCCCCACTGGGACCAGCACCTTTCCATGCAGTGTCCCTGTGTCCCCAGCCAGTTTCCTGTATGGAGAGAGAGGTTAATCACCTCACTAACAACTCCAGCAATAAGGCCAACTGAAAGGAGTCAATCCTGATGGAAATGCTGAAGTCATACTGCCTGCAACTCACACTGGCTAAATTTAGTTTTAGTATTTATTCCAATACAAAGATGAAGCAGTGAAGAATGTGATGCCTTTCTGTTGTGAAGCTTTCCAGTTGTTCCTCGTTGTTAATTTCTGACAGCATTTAAATGTCCTTTTTTCTCCTAATAAGTAATATTATATATAAAGCTCATTTGATACTTAGAGATTTATAGGTTCATACATAATGACATTTTCCCCAAAGTTTTACAAAACCCTTCATTCTCTCCCCAGACCCTTCCCAATACAGCAAATTTAACCCAACTGCCTAACCCATCCTTCATCTTCTAGTCCAAAACTGACAAGACAAATGGAAAACAGAAGACAGGATGGTGAAAAAGAGCTCTTCTGGACATCACTGGGAGCACTGCCTCCTGTAGTAAAGAAAGAAAGTAAGACAAGGCAAGCAGCTTTTATCCACTCTTGCAGAAAAATCCTGGTCCACAAGCAGACTGCAATTCAGTACTGGAAAAGCTGTCTTCTACAGACCCATTATTGGAGAGAGTTTCCATGTATGGTATTTCCCAAAAGACACATTAACCTGTTAAATACAATGGGAGCCAAGAAAACCCTGTAGTCCAGGTTCCATTTCTCCTCCTTAGATACAAATAGTTCTTATTTACTTTAATAAAAAGTAAGATTAAAAATCAAGAGAGAGATATCAATGTCAAGCAGAAAGTGAATCAGACCCTCAGATTATCCCACTAAACACAAAACGCCAGTAAGATGCTGCAAGAAAACGGTGTAATAGAGAAGGTAAGTATAGAATGTTGGGCTTACATTGAAAGGGAGGCTTGTAAAATAAAACCAGCACTGCACAAAGATCTGATTAGCTCCCCAGCTTCTATTCTTAGACAATCTAGGGACAGATATGGCCAAGACAATGTGTTTCCACCTCTTACGGTCTGAAGACACTGTCTTTTAAATACTGAATTTTGCTATCATCATTCACTGAGGTGATTTTTTATGAATGACTGAAAAAAAGCAGATCGTACGCAAGTGGATAATTTGCATATGGTAATGTACTGAATTTAGAGGTGCTGTGAGAAATTTCAAAGGATTTATGCACTGGTCAGGGTACAAACAGCTGTGCTATAGCTGCAGATTTGCCATTGTTATTAAAATGTTTCTGCTTATAAGGGAGTTAATGTAGTTTACACACAAAGTGCTTCATGCTGGACGAAGCCTCAGCCCACACAAGGGACTCAGTGCCGTGGGCTCACCATGGCAAGCACCAAGCCTAGCACAAGCACCAGCGCAAGGACCAAGCCTACTGCTACTGGTGGGGGGGGCTACAACTCCCATAGGGTCCCCGCTAAACCCCTCCTTCAGCCTTTCATCAAGTGGCACGCAGAGAGCAGAATCCAATTTCTTTGAAATTAGGGGTTTTAAGGTAGGCAGAGCTGGTTCCCACGAGTTCTGTCACCGAGTCCTGGCATGTGGCCCTGTGGGCTGCAAAGCCTCAGCCACCAAGACTAAGGACCACCTGCCACCAAGACTGCCTGCCTCTGCTGACCCCCAACATCACTCTCCTCCAGTGCAGCTGGGGGAAAACTTGGTTTAATGGACATTAACCTTCCCACTACTGTCAGCGAGGAGTTTGCCCACCTCTTACACACAGCAAGTCAAACAGACAAGTCCAGCCACTTCTCATTAACTCCCAACAGCACTCTATCTCCTTTCCAAAATGCTGGTGCAAGATACAGGGTTGTATCTGGATAACAAATCCCAGTATTACTGATGGAAATTGTTCTGTCAATGTTGTTAAAAGAAGGGTCTTGCCTTAACAAAAGGGCAAGTTATTCCCAGTTGTGTTGAATTTTTCCATATTTTCAACAAGAAATGAGCAGTTAACTGTCCATTTTCCCACTTTGTTTCCTACTTTTCTATTTTCTTTAGTCCCTTTTTTTGTGATGAAAGGGGAAGGCAAATCCCAGGGAACACAAGCCAAAATACTTTTTTTGGAGTTGGAAATTCAAAGGACTTAACCCTTTAATATCTTTATTACGTAGAAGTTTTGTTATGAAGCATTAAAAATTTATCTATCAGAACTATCAATTTTCAGGCAGCTGTAGATTCGGAATATGACCTGTGGTTTTCAACCTATAGAATCATGATTCAGGTACTATCAGTGAAAGAGGTTGTTAAATCAGTGAACCTTAAGTACAATTAACAATAAGTTACCAATCTAACTGAAAACAACCTTCTGTATTCTCTTTGCACCAGCATTACAACTTCAGTGTAACATAGCCAAGGTTTCTGGTGGGTTCTTTTATTCCATGGTCCTTCAGTAAAATTCAATCCTCCCTTTACTGCATACCAGGCAAAATCTGTTTGCTGATCTTCAGGGTATTATGCAAAGCATTTGGGGAGAATGACAGCAGAGAGAGACTGAATTTTGAGGCATTTGTTTGATCTATTGCTTTGATGATTTAGGCTGATTTGTATGATGGGTTTGGGTTGTGTGTGCTATGGTTTGCATTTTATGCAGTACTTTTCTATGGCTGGATTCTCAGTGATGTTCAGTGTACTTCATTTCCTAGTATAACACAGAGACTTCAAATGAATGAAAAATCCCAGCATTTAGCACCTGCTCTCTGGCAACTCATACCAGAATTTAAATAAGAACTGCGCTGTTAGAAAATCTGGCTGCATTTGAGGGCACTGACCACTTCAAAATCTGGTCTTAAGCTTGGGTTTATGGGATTTTAAGCATCAAAACAACATTCTGAATCCCATCCAGGGAATCCAAAAGAAGACAAAGTAGGTTTCCATACGTGCCTGCTATGTGGTCTAAGGAATCGCTCTCCTATGAATAGAGAATGAAAAGTCTTGGCCTATCTATTTTAAACAGTTGATAAATAAAGAAGGGGCATTGAAAAAAATAGAAATGCTTTCAGGATTGATTCTCTCACTCTCTCACAAAGAACTCTCATTTCTTATTTTTCACAGTTATTTTTATAGCTTTTTCTTCTTTTCTTCTTTGCATTCTGTTCCTTAATAAGTAGGAAGCAAAATGTTCTTTTGGTCAAAAGCTATTGTTAGCATAAATTTTACAAATCTAAACAGATGGGATGGAGGAGTCTGCTGTTATGAGAACTGATTTAGCGCTGGATCACTGAGAAGAGGCATCTCCATTCAAAGAGTGGCACTTCTAAGTCGACGCCAGGCTTCATTACTAAATTCCATGTTCATCTTAAAAGGTTCCCACACAGTCATATTCCAGCAGAAGCACATCCCTCATGCTGCTAAAAGCAGGAAAATAAGAGAAAAATCTGCTAATCACCTGAAAACGAGAGGCATCAATCTATGCAAGTTAGTCTAGCTTTTGCAAAAGCAAGCAGTCACCAGAGTAAACATCTGTGATCAAACACTAATTTAGCACCAACAGAAAATTGACTTCAAATCATCTCTTTGTCACTGTAATTGATTAAAAGTCAAATGAAAATTGATAACATGATTTTCTATGTGTGAACGTGTATGTGGCACAAACTCTCAAGAGCTCTATTGGCTTCATATATTGACTTTTTTCCAAATAAAGCCTCTTAAGAGTACATTAGTCAGGCCACTAATAAACTTAAAATGCAGACTAATTACAACAACACAAGGCATTAAAACGCTCTTGAGACTGTTGAACTTTGGTGCAAAAACTAAATTCTGAAGGGAAATTTGAACCCAAACAAAGCAGCAAAATGCATGAACTATTCCATTATTGCTGGAGTTCTTGATGATGAAGGAAGCTGACTCTCCCTTACTCCACTTTTCATTTAAAACTTCCTTAAGACTTTATTAACTCTTCTCCAGTCTTAGTGCCACATACTATGCTCTTTGCTAGTCTAGAAGCGCTTTTTGGTGTAGGTTACAGATGTACCTTTTTTCTTTTTAACAGATTATTTTCTGCATCACAGAGCAAATGCCACTCTGTATCGACCCTTGAAGAGAATGTAGCCAACAAAGTAGTAAAATGTTATTTCATCTACTCTATGGACAGTGATTTTTCTAATATCATATGTAAATACAACAAATAAAATAACAAACAAACAAAACAAACAAACACACAAACAAACAAAAACAAACCAAAACAAATAAACCCCAAAATATGTTCTCTCCCAGAATGTGTGTTTGCTTTATTATTTTATATTCCAGACTGGACTGAAACTAGGAGGCGAAATGTCTTGCAAAGAGCATTAATTCCACTAATTCAAACTTCCACCTTCTTCTCTACTGATGGGAATATGCAGACGTATGAGAAAGAGAAACAAAAGAGATGTTTCATTTTTAAAGTAAAGAAAGCAAACTTCATCCCTAATCAAACCAAAATCAAGACTTTCCAAAAGCCTTCATTTTACATTTAAGCTGTTACATCACCACAGTCATGCCACTGGCCAAGGATCTATGTGAAATCTATGAGAAATCTGTGTCAGAGAGGTCTTCTCTGTCTTTGCCTCACAAAAGGATGGAGGGCAGCAGAAGGAATAAAATCTCCAACTGCAGATTTGAAATTTGGCTGCTAGCATTGATCAGGAGAGAGATGGGGAATCCACAGATGAAAGGGTTCCCATACCAGATGGCAGCAGTAAAGCAGTAAACAGCTAGGAGAGAGCTGAAATAGAAGAAGGAGGCTTACACAGCTTTTGAGGTGGCCTGGTCAACTTAGAAGAAACAGAGGTGTGAAGGCAAAGCTAATGCGATGCTGCTGAGTGCAATGGTCAGCTACAGCCTATGAATGATGCTGTCTTTGCAGCAAGACCTATTTTTATTTTTTTTTCTTTTAATGCTAAAAAGATGGAAAGAAATATGATCTGACACACGAAAGAAAAAGGAAAAAGACACTGCTCCTCATTAATGCTATGGGGTTTTGTACAGTTAAGGTTCCAGCAAAGATTCTCTGTGTTGATGCAGTGCACAGCATCGACAGAGATTCAGTCTGTCATGAGTGTCAGCACAACATTATCACTTAAAACTCTTCTTTACCCTGATATCTACCAAAAAGCTGGCAAGAGTTAAGCTGCTGGTGAACTTGTACTGACATCCATCATGCTTCCCCACATGCTTATTGCTTCCCCAGGTGTTTACAGCTTCCTCATACTTCCACAACCTCCTCTCCGCTTCTTGCTCCTCTTGCTACCTGGGGCAAAGGCTGCCCAAAGGGTCTATGGCCACGAAGAAAGGAACAGAGAGGCATTCAGTCCCTGGGATGCCTTGGTATGACCACAGCCCAGCTCTCCAACATGAGCTCAAAGAGAACCTTGAAGTGACTGAATGGGTGGGCAGATCTCCCCCAGCCCCCCTGTGCCGCGCTGAACTCCACAAAGACCCCGCCTGTTGCAGCAAGACTCTTTGAGCACTACACCACAGCACCTGCAAAGCTTGCAACAGTCCCACATTTCAGGAGTGGCTCTATGAAGAATCAGATGCAGGTTTTTTAGAAGTAGCCCCATGTATCTAAAAAAAGCCAAGCTGGGGGACGGTCAGCCACGTTCAACACTGATTTGGGCAAAGTAGTTATTTCCACCAAAGGCGCACCATCCCCAAACTGCAACATGTCACCAGAACCTGCAGAAGGCTCATGAAGGCTGAACAAACTGTTTTGAGTAGGTCAGAAATTTTGCATCCCATAGAGGTAAGGATTGATGGAACAAAAATGTAATTAAATTTTAGTGTCTGAAAGGTTGGAACATCTATGGTTACAAAGCATATTCCCTCCTTCCCAAGCAGGGACAGCAGGAATTTGAGTTTGTAGTATGTCCTGGACACTTCATTCCTCACCTCTGCAACCAGCTGCCCTACCCTCTGCTCCCAATACCTGCATAGTAAGCGCATTAGCTGATCATTTCAAAGGTAAAACAGAGTTTGCACATGCAAATTTTATCACCTGTCTATACAAGTAGTGCAACCCACACAGACATTTATAATGCCTGTGTCCGCTTTTACATTTGCGCCTTCGTTTACCTTGGCTCTCAACAATTATTATTCAGCATTTCAAGTGCCATCTGTGCTGCTGGATAAGTAAATGCCTTCAAGTATATTGGAAACAGATTTTCTGAAGTTATACCTTGTACCGGGCACAGTCATAATCAGAAAGATGTTCTCTATGGATGCTGACATGTATTTAGCTGTTTTTTCACAGGAATTGGTGTATTTAAATTTGAAATGTGTATATCTAAGTTACCAAGCAGAAAACAGGCACAGATAATGAAGGAAAATCATTGCATCACAAAAAGCACTTGCTCTCTATGGATCAAATTCAAATCCACACACAAGGGAAACATTCACTTGCACAAGGAGTAATTTAGCCTTATAATAGTTAACTGCATCTTGAGACAAAACCCTATTAAGTAAGAGAAAATATCCCCTACGTTCAACGTGCCAATGCCTCAACACCTCTTGATATCTACATCAGTTGTCATTAAAATGAAAATGTGAACTATAATGACTGATATCCGCAAGACACGTGAAGCTAACTATTCTAAGATGCTTGGTGACAGTTTAAACCAGTCAAAGTGACACATGGGAACAGATCCAGACTAACAAGTCTCTGCCCAGCGTCTTAGTGTAAATGTCAGCAGGGAAGTAAGAGTCTGTGAAAAAATATTTAAAAAAGACTTTTTCCCCTGTTAAAAATCAATCATTAACAACTGTTTGCTAATAAGTCATGTTTTCTTTTCAAATGAAATCATAGTTAGACACAGCCAACTATTCACTCATTCTTAGAGAGATAAAGCCATACAAGCACATTAAAAAAACCCTAAACCCAAGTTGCGAACATAAGTAAATACTGCACGGTGAACTTTTTAAACAAACAAACAAATTGTAGGGAAAGCACAACCACATGGACAGCTCTGGAGTATTTCAAGTCACTGAACAGACAGACCATGATAAAGCAACAATGTGGGAATACCCTTCAGTTTGCTCCTGATGCTGAACAGCATTACTGACTGCAGTGGTATCATTTCTGTGACAGTCAGGCCTGACTGTGCAAGGTACTGCCAAAGTCACTCAGACAAACCCAGCAATCCATGGACTGGGCACCTGAAAAGTTTATTGAATGAGAGAAGTGGGTTAATGGAGCCCCAGCACCAAAACCAACAACATCCAATCTAGGACCTGGACAGATCTGATGCTGCCCGGAGCCTGTGAAAATCCTGAAATAAGAAGCAAAGCGACACAAAAACATTCCAACCCACCACACAGGCCAGGATGACTTCCCCAGTGGAGATTCACCACCTCTAGCATGTCCCAGCAGCTGCCTCTGCCCCAGGGTGGAGGAGAGGAGCAGAGAGAATTCAGGGAGGCCCCGGGCATGTCCTCCACTGTCCTTCTTTTCCTCACTCACCTCGAGTCAGAGCTCCACACAGTTTAATTACAAACCACACACATATGCAATTCTATTAGTCAGCCTAAAGTGCTGGCAGTAGATAAGCTTGTGCTCTGACTTCAGTCACTAAGACATTGCCAACAAGCTCAGAGATTCGGAGCCTCTTTTCTATGCGGGTCCGTTTGGCCTGGAAATAGCATACATATACACTGACTTGAGCTTAACAAAGAATGTTAATTTGGGTCAGTGAACTACCACTAATTGAATTCTAATAGATGTCACCATAACTCAAGTGCTCCAGCTCTCTCAAGCAAAATGGCAGCAGACTGAAGCAGGCACTTTACATCACCAGGGGAGAGAAAATCTGTCCTTCAACTGCTTGGTCTCTTCCCTTTCCAGTTTTAACTACTGCTCAGACATAATAAAAAGCAAATGAGATGCTGGCTTGACAGCTCCCTCCAAAGCTCTTCAACAGCACATTTTAGTTTTTAAAGGTGATAGTTGCTCTCTCCAAAGCTGAACAAACTTTGATCTACTCCATAGACAGGCATAGCTGCAAGGATACAGAACTATTAAATTTTAAAAGCAAAACAAATTAGTTCCCAGGCCCTCCTTCCCAAGATCCCTTATTTGAAACCTACTATTTGGAATTTGTTTTGCTCAAAGCCAGAATCCATGTGGTGGCTGGGAGCAGTAACCCCAAAGCACAATTTTCCCAAGACTTGTGGAACCTGGCAGCATGGGGATGCCAAGAGGCTGCACACAGATGAACACCCAACCAGAAGGAGGGCTGTATTTGCAAAGAAAACGGGAGTTTATTTTAGCTGAAGTAAGCTTAATGTGATTCACACTGGCTTAGCCACGGCAAGGCTCCTTCTTACAAGGCTCATCTAAAAGTAAGAGATTTACAGTCAACAGACCATGAGGGTGCTGGTTCGTGCCTCAGTTAAGATGGAGCAGAGAACACAAGGTAAATTTTCCACCAGCTTGCATCCTCTATAGTCACTCATCCCTGTGCAAAAGAGGTGTGAAACTACTGCAGAAGAACAACGGTGGCAGTTTGCACAGCTATGGAGTAGTGACACAAGGGGCAGGCTGGTGGAAAATCAGCCCCTGTGAATTCCACCCTCTGGGTAGGTCTGTGGTAGCAGCTGACCACACTGGTGATCGTCATGAAAAATATTAAGCAACTGCTGATATCCAAACACAAAAAAACTCCAAAACTGAAATGTCAACTGAAATTCATGGTCATATGAAACAGGCAGTTACACATCCAAGCACCTAGCTGGACCTCAAAATAGTAAAGAGTGTAGGAACTTCCCTTGCCAAATGAGCACAGAAAATACTTGGGGTGGGAGGGGAAGAAGCAAACTTCTTCTTTATTTGCTGACCAGAAAACAAAAATAAAAAGGAACAGATTCAAACAGGCATTGCAAAATCTTCTCAGAAAATAGTCCTTTCTTATTCCTCTGCCTTTTAGCCACATGTTACCATTGTGGCATTGCAGAGAGACACAAAGCAGAGAGGCAAAGTTGACAAATGAATTCTCAATTTGGACCAGCAGGTAAAAGCACTAAACCTATATTCAGTGGGACACACACATGCACAGAGAGATCACTGCTATAAAAATAAGCCCTCCTAGTAGAACAAAGTTGTATGGGGTTTGCACGGCAAAGTAGTAGAAGAGGGGGCTAGAGCAGTGGCTTCTCTGAAAAGCTGAAATTTCCCCATATCTGACAGAGCCAGCACCAGTGGGCTCAAAGACAGACCCAGTGCTGACTAAACTGAGCCCATCAGCAGCAATGGTAGCACCCTTGGGATAACATAGTTAAGAAGGGGGTAAAAATTGCACTGCAACAGTAATGGGAAGAGAGAAGTGAGAATACGTGAGAGAAACAGACTTCTCAGAGAACAGTGCAGAAGGAGGGGGAGGAAGTGCTCTAGGCATTGGAACAAAGATTCCCCTGCAGACCATGGTGAAGCAGCTGTGCCCCTGCAGCCCATGGAGGTCCACCTGCAACCCCTGGAGGACCCCAAGCCAGAGCAGGTGGATGCCCAAGGGAGTCTGTGAACCTGTGGAAAGTCCAGACTGGAGCAGGCTCCTGGCAGGACCTGCAGAACAGCGGAGAGAGCAGCTCACATTGGAGCAGGTTTGCTGGCAGGATTGAAGACCCCACAGGGGAACCCATGCTAGAGCACCCTGTTCCTGAAGGACTTCATCCTGAGGAAGGGACCCACACTAGAGCAGTTTGTGAAGAACTGCAGTCTGTGAAGAACTTGAGGAAGTTTGCGGAGGAATGTTTCCTGTGGGAACGATCCCACGTGGGGAGTCTGAAAGAGTGTGAAGAATCTTTCCCCTGAAGAGGTAGGAACAGCAGACAAAAATATCCGATCAACTGACCACAGCTGACATTCCCTGTCCCCCTGCACCACTGTGAGGAGTAGGTAGAGAATTTGGGAGTCAAGTTGACCCCAGGAAGAAGGAAGGGATGGGGGGAAGTTGCTTTTAAGATTGCCATTTATTTCTCATTATCCTACTCTGATTTGATTGGTAATAAAATAGGCTAATTTCTACGAGCTGAGTCTGTTTTGCCATGACAGTAACTGGTGAGTGACTTTTACCTGTTCTTATCTTGACCCAAGGGCCTTATGTTATATTTCGTGTCCCCTGTCCAGATGAGAAGGGCAAGTATTTAGGGTCTTTGGTGGGCATCCAGCCAACATCAGCCCACAACAAAAAGGATCTCTGAAATAGCTCTGAATCATTCCTAATTAGAGAGCCATCCTTTGATAAGACACATGCAACTTGTCACTCAGGGAATGACCTGAGTCTGCAGTCTGCCTCAGGGGTATCAGACATGGATACTGCAAAGCCTTCTGGTGCCCCAGAGAGCAGGATGACCACACTGCATGCACCAGCCACCTCCAACTCACATGCTCCTCAGCATCTGGGGATCACCTTAGCATTAAGTGTTAGGTCTGGCAAGCACTGAAAGCACAGACCCCTCCATCCCACTGGCTACACTGTGCTGCTGGCCACTCTGTGACAGCATGGGACCCTCAGAAAATAACACTGCATTGGCTTCGACAGAGCCACCTTAGAAGCCCCTACGCACAACCTGTGATGTGTCTCCACTGTGAGACACATATATATCTGTAGGTGAGTACATTCAAAACCTGTGTCCGCCTTCAGAATATTGCCCGGAGTTAGCAGAACAGAGAGACCAAATAAAAAACAGTATTCTCCCAAATTCTGCTGTGCCTTTCTGAAATGCCACCATTTAAAGTATATTCACTGAAGAATATGGATATGGTAAATAACATTGAGCCATTACATAAACTAACTCTAGCCTTTCCTATGCTGTTACCTTTCTTGTGTTATTCATCCTACGCCATCCTGTTCTTCTGCTATGTCTTCACTTATGTTTTCCATCTTCATCTTTCCTTTTTGGCCAGACCCCACAACTACCAGTTCAGCACCAAGTGTCTTCCCTTCCCATCAAGCATTTCATACACCCTCCAGTTAGACTTTCCTATCCATGTGAAAATTAATAGCCCTCAACTAACTACAGACAATGTTATATACTTTTTAATAAATAGGTCATATATATTTCTCTATTCTGGTAAAAAAAAAAACACAAACCCACTGCCCCACAGCTCTCCCCAACTGTATCACACAGTGAGCTCTCTGGCAGCCAGTGTCCACCACGAGTCAGTGGGCTCATCTCTGCATTACTGCAGTAAAGGTAAAGACAGATGTAAAACTGGGATCTTGATCATCTGCAGCTTAAAAAAAAAACCCAACTCTGGCAGTTTTCATCAGAGGAACAGTTTTAAGCAGTGCCCTGCTGCACAAATGCTGGCTTCCGTTAACTTTTACTGCCATTTCAAGGGGACCTGTAATATTTTGTCCTGAACTGTTGCACACCACTGCAGAGTTCAGCTGAATAGCTGTCATACTCTGCACCAATATAGGACGTGTCTCCATGGAGAATAAAATAATCCTTATGTGTATTTCTATATTAATTTATTTAATTTGTAAAGCTCTTTGGGACTCTGTAAGATGAAAGAAGCTACATAAATGTAAAATATATCACCATTATTGCTGTTTTCTAACCAGGATCTTCTATTATGTAGTTGGTATTTTTCTCCCATAGTGTATGACCTTGTATTTTATCTAAATTAAATCTCATCTTGTTAATTTTTACACAGTTCTTTAAACTCTCAATATCCTTTTGTTATCTCTCTCTCTCTGCCTTCCACTGTGTTTATGATCCCTCTTAATTTGGCATCATCCGCAAATTGTATTGCTCTATATATTATTTAGGAAAGTATTAAACAATATTGTGATCAGCACTGACCCTTGTGAAACCTCCCCTGAAATTTTTCCTAAATTGACATTGCAACATTTATAATTAGGTACAAGAGGACACAAGAAAAAGTAAAAGGCAGCAATTAAGGAAAGGAAAATATAAGCTATCAGTAAAAACTCTGACAGTGAAATCTACGAGAATGTACAATAGCTTCCCACAGGAAGGGTTGAAAATCCCATTACGTACTGAAAAATACATTAATAGTAAATAAAACACTAAATAATAACAATGCTTAGCACATGGTGTATATACTGCTTGCCATGTTCAAACCTACTCACCAAAAATAGTTTGGAGAAATGGTGAAAATTCTAGAAGACAAAGCACACAAGAATATTTTCTTTTTCTTTTTGCATATGTAACAGCCTCTCCCCAACCAGCGTGACTCAGGGACAAAGCATTCCTGCAAATAAACCTGTGCTACCAAGGGGATATGCGTATGCCTGAGAAGAGGACGGGATGACCTAGCACTTTTCATTTTTTCTGTTGCTGTACCCTACACATCCCACTATAAACTCTCTATGGGATAAGCTCTCAGTCACCAAAACCCACCTTTACAAATCTCTGTTGTCCTCAATGTTTTTTGTTCTTTTTCTTTCTCTACCTTTTTAACATAGGGGGTAGTTTCAACCTGCTGGCAAAAGATAGGACTAAATCCCTTGTGAAGTGAGCTTTGAGAATCAACATTTTGAGACTCAACAACTGCCAGGAAGACTCCTCTCAAAAGTGTTAGTTAATCCATTTATTCTCTCCAGCCAGCAAGGAAAGAATGAAAGCAGGGCAAGTCTCAAACCTGTGCTGATACTCAGGAGAGATCTCCGGACCAAATCCCTCAGGATAATGTGACCTCTGAGCCTGCTAATGGAAACACTACACCAACACTTGGTCATTCCTATCCTTTGACTAAAGTAATTAAGGGAGATCTTGGACGAAAGGTAACTAATAGGCCCTGGGGAGCACAAAAATTTCTGCTACAGCTTCTTCACGAGGTGAATGAGAATTCTTACATCTCAGCCCTTTCACCTGAGATGATCATCTTGTTCTTGAGCAGCACCAATCCTAGAAAGCACAGCCATCACCGCCACGATCCGCCAGCCAGTCTGCATACACAGGAGAGACAACTACCCCTTGGATGAAATTCTCACTCCCATATTCTGAATCTGGAAACAGTTGGAAAACAGCAGTCCTCCCCTCCAGTAAAAGTCTTTCATTTAGTTAGACAGTACTTTAGTTATCCCACTTTCTATTCCATCACAGCTTTTGGCTTGGGAGTGCAAGCAACTCAGATGCTTCACCAACCTATGCCTAGTTTAAAGTATGATAAAGATTAAGTGTATTACTAGTCTAACCCATCTCCACTGGATTGCTGGCATGCTTAAAATTAAGCATATGGCCCAGTGTTTGCCACTGCTCTCAGATGCCTGAGAGCTCATAGCCCGAGCACTTACTCTCTCCATAGGTTTTGGCAGCCACTTGGTAGCTTGATACCTACAATGCACCATGTGGTATCAATGGAGTTAATGTCTGGCTCTTACTAGAAAAATCTATTTTACAAATAATTAGAACTGTAGCAGAAAGTGTTGACTATTTTCAGTTCTTTTAAAGATTTTGTAATAAACATCTGTAAGGCAGGATTTATGCTCTAGGTGTGGTTATGCAGAGAGAGAAATAGGTAGGATATAGGGAGACCTAGAACCACAGCATGTGAAGAGGGAAAGGAAGAAAGAAAGGAGAGCCTAGCATGGGAGACAGCCACATACCAGTATTGATTTGGACAATTAAAGAGCAGAAAGGACATTGAATACTCCAAGAACTACCAATCTCATCTGAAAAAAAAAAAAAGTCTGGAGTCATGCTTTTACTCCTACAGTCAGGGAGAATGTGCATGAAGCTCTCCAAAAATGGGCGAAAGAGGAGATGTAAAGGTGGCTGGTCCAAGCATCCTGATGGAAGAATAAAGCTAGAAAGTGGTGGAACTAGAAAGCATGGACAAAAAGATGAAAAGATGAACACTGAAAAAGAGAAGCGTCTTGAGGAATGCCACTGACCTACTATGTTGCTCAGCACTCCTCTTAAACTCTGCCTTTGCTAAAACAGGATTGGCATAAACATATGCTATTCAACCCTAGACACGACAGGCACACAAGTGACACCAGATGAACACTTGTGCTTTCCAAAGCCATGTTACATTTTGATTTCCAGAGAATGAGCTGAGGGATGGAAGATTTCAGTGCTCTGGAAGACTGATGTGAACAGCTGCAGCCATTCAGCCTCACTGACCTCTCCTGCAGGAGTTCACGAGGGGTGAGAAATAGGTCCTGGTCACTGAAGAAAGAGGTCAGTTGTCACGACATCTTGAAATCTTGCTGTCCTTGCAAGGCTGTGAGGCCAGGCTAGGCATAACGACTGGGTGCAATGCCTTTTCTGCAGCAGAAATCAAGCCAGCAAATTCCAAGTGCCGGTTACACTTCCAGATCTTTTGCAATCCTTACAGTGCTGCCACCTTGTGTAGATGCCACCTGCGCCTCCCCATCTAAACCCCTGCTTTATTTAATTCTGAATAGCTTTCCTAACCAGTCATGTAACAAGCACTGCTAATGTTTCAGAAGTCACTTACTCCGCAAGTCTTTTAAAAAGAAGACATTTTTTTTCACTTCCATATATTACCTCAGGTTCCCTAGAAGTATATGTGATAAATGTGCTGAATTTAAGAATTAATGCCACATTAGAAGGCATTGATTTCCTTTACAGTAAGATGAGCATCTTCAGGAGCTGGATGGAGGTAGTGAACTGAGCAGACACAGCATGATTCTGGCGAGGCAGAGCATTTGGGGAATTGCTACCACAATAGGAAAAATTTGTTTTAATTAGGTTGGTTGGTGGTTCCCAAAGCAACATGCTGTGAGTGGGAAGGAGAAATGAGGATGGGACTGTAAACAGCTTGTTGTGCTCTCAGCATCTGAGTCACAGCACGGTGAGAGAACTTGTGCTCCTGGCTCAGCTGCCAGAAGAGTCTTAGGAGTGTGAGGAGGGGCAAGGGAGGTGATGTGCAAATGTCCTTTCCCTTTTACTTTACTCCTGAATTGTTTATAAAAGCAGCTGAGGTTTTGCTCTCCTGGACAAGGGAAAAGATCCAAGGAAGAAGATAATAACAGGCAATTAGGGCAGCAAAAATATCCAAGAACAAAACTGACCAAAAATAATAATATTAAAAAGTGAGTGAGAGAGATTTTGTCATTCTGTCTTAGATTATGTTGAGGAGGCTGAACTCAATTTTATTGAGAAATCAATTCTAATTTGGCACTTCACACGCTATCTGGCAGAGGACGCAGGTAACATTCTCCATTGAAATCTGCCAGCTAATTTACTTCTGCTGACTTTACACTAGCAAACAGAAGCAGGAAAAAGTCGTGTCGTAGGGATGACATTTCCCACTAAATATCTCATACTAATATGCATTCTGAGTCCTCCTACGCTTGCTTTAGAAACACATCACCTTGCAAAGGAAGAAAACAAGTAATAAAAACCTCCCCTGGAGAAAATGGTCTGAGCACGAGGCTAAAGGTCCAGCACGTATCCTGTTGACTGAGCTTGCATGTTGTAAGTTTAGATGGAAGGAACGGCTTGAGGACAGTTCAGCTGCTATGGGAGTTCAACATCATCTGTCCTCCAATTAAACTGACTGTGGAAGTCCAGTACCAGCAACTTTTATAGACACTATGTCCTGCTATTGATTGTCAAAAGGCAAAAAAAGCTTTTAAAGGATTGTGAATTATTGACGAAAATGTGTCTGTAGATATTTCAGAAATGTACTGCATAAAATTTATCATGGGTTACGTGTCTGGGAGCACAAAATGTGCCGTTTAATGGTATGCTTTACTGACCTTTAAGCAGTGGCAGCTATCCTAACTGTATTCACAGCTTCTGTGTATTCACTCAGCATTTATATAAAATATCATTTATTTTTACGAGGTTTATGCCACTGAAAATTTTACTTGCAGAGAAAACTATTGCTGAGTGGGTTGTTCATAGCATTGTTTTCAAACATCAATATAAGCAAGAGGTGTGATGTTCTCAACCCGCATGCTTAGCAGCACCTCCTTACTTCATTTTCTGAAGTAATTCTTATAATGTGGACAGAACTAAAAAGAAAGGTGAAAAAGAGGAAAATGTTTTTATTCTTTTGATTGCTTATTGCCTTTGCCTTCACTTCTAATGAAATTCAAGTAATCCTACCTGCCTGGCACAACTGCATTTTCTTTTTCAGGGAAGGCTTCTGTCTTCAGTTAAGTAATATCCATACAAAAGTCCCAAATTTAGAAGTGCACACAATGACTTACATTTCCTCACTCCATTTATAAACCAGGTTCAGTGTTCCATAAGGACCCGATTTCATCCCCTCCCTCTCAGTAACATTCTTTAAGTCTTTACAAAGATCCATTTTCCCTTTCTTATTCCCAGAAGCCTGTGAAAACTAGGGCAAGATGGCCTAAAATTATTATTTTCCTCAAAGTCCCAGAAAACCTAAGGCCACTGGCTCCTCTCCCATCAGGCAGAGCTCTAGCTGGATGAGCCACACAAGAGCAACGCCAGGAGTGCTCAGGCACCCCCTCATCTTCATCTCCAGAGAATCTCTGCCTCACCCACTCAAGGACATGCTCCCACTTAGTCTCAAGACCCAGTTCATCAGAAAGCTATGGACTTTTGACCCAGTCAGGCATTTCATGCCTCCAGATACCTGATGCTCTGAAGACTGAACTTTATCACTGAGAAAAGAAATAGGGGAAAAAATGAATATAACGACATTGTTCTAAATAATTGATGTTGCAATCTCATGCTATTTCCTTTTGTATTACTGCAATCTTCTTAAAAAGATATTCTCAAGCTGTTTATTATAGCAATAACTATAATTTTTCCTTCTCTTTTAGCTACAGTGCTTCACCCATAATGTCGCCTACCGATAATGTATTAAAGACATAAATAAAACAACACAGTATAGGTGGTACAGCAACATACAGGTCGTTAACCAGCCCAAAAAAATGTATTTTAGAGCTGGATTAGCTAGAGCTGAATGTTTGAGTGCCTGCTGTCTTTTGATTTATCCATCGTCGGCTTTCTGTCTATCTCTATCTGTATTTGCTTTGACATTACAACAATGCTGTGAATAAAACCTAAACACATTCACACTTTCCTTTTATTCACCTCACCAGCAGGAAGAAAGGAGACGAAACAAACATCTTTGAATGACCAGAAAATAGAAATCCAGTCCACAAATTTAAACACTCCCTTGTCACTCTCAGTTTTTGTCATAGGTCTGAAGTTTTTCCAGAAAGCTGTAATTTCCTTAAATATAAAAATCCATTTTAAAAATTCTCTGTCTCTTCTGGGATAGACTAAAAATAACCCTGAGTGCAATTATTACCCTCTAACCTCTAGCTTCACTTCAACTGCATATGCCACCTCAGGAAAATGGCCAGCAGCAATCAGCGCCATTATTTGTATTACAGCAGCATCTCTAAACCCTTGCCAAGAGTAAGTCCCAGTGAGGTAATTGCTTGCATGAGTCTAATGTAACAAATAGCCCCCATCTTAAAGATTTTAAATGGTAAAGAGATTTTCCTAAATATATGAGACAGACAAGGAAGGGATGGGAATCAAGTAGCTCCACTTGGCATGGAGGGATCTGAGGCACAGTGAAATTCCAGGTGAGACCGTGCAGAAATCACGGTGGGTGTCACAGCTTAACCCCCTCTTCTCAAAAGTGCCAGCAGCAGCCCAGTGAAAACAGGGTGCTCTGCACACCTGAAAGAAGCAAGTCTGGCCCAACTACCACCCTAAACTAGAAGAGGGTAGGTCTAGACTGGACTTAAGGAAGGCATTTTTTATGATGGTGGTGAGGCCCTGTTGCAGGTTGCCCAGAGAAGTTGCGCATGCCTCATCACTGGAAGTGTTCAAAGCCAGGTTGGATGGGGCTTTGAGCAAGCCGATCTAGTGAAAGGTCTCCCAGCCCATGGCAAGGGGGCTGGGTTGGATAGTCTTTAAAGGTCCCCTCCAAGCCAAACGATTCCAGGATTCTCAGCAGTGTGTCATCACCTTCACTACAGGAGAGCACCTGTTGCACTCTTGAGAGAGTCTGGGCTGCAGGGAAGGAGAGGAGGCAGCACTCAGCAGCAGGTGGCAGGGCATGCTTGCACCAGGGGTAGGAAGCCTGAGAGGCTGCTGTGCTGCTGAACAGGAAAGGTCTGCAAATCAGCAATTGCACGATCTCTGACACCAGAAGAAAAGCAATGACTTTTCTTGAACATGGCAAAGGACAAACCAAATATTTCTCCTTTCTTTAGGAGAGGCATGAAATAGGCTAAAATGCTGAAAATTGCTTCCCACATTTTCAGGAAAAACAGACCTTCAGCATGCTCTTCCTTTTTCCAACCCTGCTGTAGCACTACTCAGGTGTGTGCAGACCTGCAGCACCAATGCCTTTCAACAAAGTGCCTTTTTTATTATTGCTCCCACAGTTCATCCCCCCAAATTAAGAGTCTTATCTCTCTTGAAATAAATCACAACCATCCCCAGGTCTAAGCTGATCTCCTTGATCTACTCTAAATAACCACCTATGTTTGTCACTGCCAAGGGCTTTCTCCATCCAGGCAGTTCTGTATTTAAGCCACATTTTCATATGTTTATGCCCACACTTCAACTAAAGCAGGGAATTATGCCCAGTTCATTAGGATGAGACCATTCACAAGCTTTCTACTTAGCTTACGTGACTAGTATTTGTAGGTTCAGCTCCCTGAAATGCTGCAAACCTCACCTCCTTCACAAGGCAGTGATGCAGGCAGCCTGGCGATGTTCCCTACCTGGAGACACTATTCCCATTAAATTTTTTTATCTGCAATACTGAAGCATATTTTAAGACAAATGCTGTTCTAATTTGCTGTAGGCACTGAAGACCAACATGCATTTCAGTGGAGGAAGTTATATGTTTTAATTGGTTTATGAAGACAAAGCATATGCCATGACACAGTTAAATGATTAACAGATTCCTACGAATGCCTTTGGCATAGAATATCTATACATTCATTAGCTGGAACAATTCGTCTTCTTGATAAAACTAAAATTAGTTATACAGCAGGTTTACTTTTTATGATTAATAAATGATACAAATCTAAATTATCCATCTGAAATGACTGTTTTCTTAGCTATTAATCTCACATTTATCAGCTCCTATAATTCATGTTATTAGTTGAAAAATCTATTTCCCAAATATTTTTAATTTCCTACAAAAACTAAAAACATGGAATATGAAGTATCACCTCCTTCATTATATTATTTTGAAATTAATTCTAAATCAGCATATAAAAAGATACAGTATTTGATGACTTTACCATAAAAATCAAATAGATAAAATATACAACTGTGTCTATATTATGAGCATCTCCCCCCAAAAAACCCAAATTGCTCAGTAATAAAATAGCTCTAACAAAAGATGTATCAGCTCATTTGGATTTTCCAGCTCTCTATAGTTATTTTTGCCAAGAAGCAAAATCCATCTCATTTTCCAGAAAACCAGCTTAGGGCAAAGCAGAGCGGATAATATGGTAAAAGTTCAAAAGTACAGCACTGTCTGTGTCCTGGAGACAAGAGTTCACACATCACAGGTTTAGCTACAGGGAAGAGGTTGAGAACAGATCCTTCTGTCAGCTACTTAAAATGTTTAAGACCTCCTGTCCTCCAATTAAAATGATCAAGGAAGCCTGCAACAGCTTGTATAGGACAAACTGTGAAGCATTCCTATTGAAGACCAAGGGCTGAGTAGGACATCTTAGTTTAGTCATGTAATTTCTGCTGTCAACCAATGACTGTTCCTAAATCCAGTAATACTAGAAAAGAGGAATCTTCTCAGAACCAGAAAAGCTAAGTTTACCATTTTCTACTATCTGGCAATAAGTGGATGGGGAGAAGGAAGGAAGGATGAAGTGGAGGCATCTGGAGGAGCCCCCAGGTACTTACCACTTCAGTGGTGGCTGAGCCATGCCAGGGCGGGTCATGCCCTTCCAAGAGCGCCAGCCCTGGGGGTGGATGAGGGCTGGGGGTCAGCAGCGTGCTGGGATCTGCTCAAAGGAGGGAGCTGGACAGGCTGGATAGGTGGGCTGAATTCAGTAGTATGATGCTTAACAAGACCAAGTGCCGGGTCCTGCACTTTGGCCACAACAACCCCCTGCAGCACTACAGGCTGGGGACAGGGGGCTG
>JAWWEE010000122.1:56130201-56184227 GCA_035221455.1 Xenops minutus | reverse complement strand
AGGAGGCTCAGGGGAGACCTCAGCACTCTGTACAGCTCCCTGACAGGAGGCTGTAGCCAGGTGGGGATTGGTCACTTCTCCCAGGCAACCAGCAATAGGACAAGAGGGCACGGTCTTAAGCTCTGCCAGGAGGGTTTAGGTTGAATATTAGGAAGAAATTTTTTACAGAGAGAGTGATCAGATATTGGAATGGCTGCCCAAGGAGGTGGTCAATTCACCATCCCTGGAGGTGTTTAAGAAGAGACTGGATGTGGCACTTAGTGCCATGGTCTTGTGGACAAGGATGTTGGGTCATAGATTGGGCTTGATGATCCTAGAGGTCTTTTCCAACCTAGTTGATTCTGTTGTTCTGTGACTCAGGTGCCAATGGTATCTTGCTGACCAACTGTCCTCCTTTCCAGCTCAGAGTAAGATTCAGGGCTTGTGAAAATCCCCCAGAAGAACAGAAAGGACAAGAAGCCAACAGCCATAACAGGATGAGTGCTGAATTCTGTGCCACACAGTCATGGCAGATAGGACTGAAAGAGACGTATGATTCGTCAGTCAGAAATATTTGAGGGGGAAAAAAGCAAACAGTATTTTTTTGTAAGAACATGCATGAATTCCAGAAGTTTCATGAACTCTGAGTTGCATGTTGGCCAAACATCCCCATCTGAAATATACTGGAACATATTTTAAAGACCAGTCATACAACTAAAAATGTTTCTTTTTTTCATTTGAAGATGATTTGTTCACCTCTTTCAAGCATGCCTGGCAGTAAATTTCTATGCAAGGAAAGGACTAAATTAGCAAAGAAACATAAACAGGTTAAACTCTGCCTGGGATAACCTGGAAGAGTGAGGTGAATGTTTCTTCTAAGGCGCCTACTATCTGCCTCTAGAGCTGGAATATAATTGCCCTGAGTCTGACACAAAGCAGACCAGTCACAGCACAAAGCCTTCAGGGAACATTTAAACTGTGATAACACCAGAGAGGTGGGGACATGATGGCAACCGCTGCTTTCATCTGAATTAGTAAATATGGTTTATATGTAAAATATTTGTCTGAAAAATACTTTCTTAATCCAGCTGTTTCCTTAGAGATTTTGAGAGAATAATAAATAGAGAAGTGATTAATATAGCACAGTCAAAAATGTTATTTGGTTATTTTTGTCTGTTGTCAAATAAGCCCTTTGCCAAAAATAAAAAAATTTGTAAGATCTGAGTAGGTAAAGTACAGAACCTCCAGCAGAGCATAAGGCGGGAAGCCCCCAGGTTCCTCCCAGCTAACCAGTAGCTCGTTGCTCTGTACAGCCTCCTGAAGAGGGCACGTGAAGAGGGTGGTGCTGATCTCCTCTCCCTGGGAAGTGACAGAACATGAGGGATTGCTTCGAAGCCACGCCAAGGGACATTTTGACTGGACATTAGGAAGCATTTCTTTACTGAGAGGGTGGTCAAACCCTGGAACATTCTTCCTAGAGTGGTGATCAATGCCGCGTGCCTGTCAGTGTTGAAGAGGCATTTGGACAATACTCTTAACATGCTTTAACTTTTGGTTGACCCTAAGTTGATCAGGCAGCTGGACTAGATGATGATTGTAGGTCTGTTGCAACTGAGTCCTGTTCTGTTCTATTCTACCCTATCTTATCCTATCTTTACCAAGTCAGACAGTTAACACAGGCTTCTCTTAGGCATAGGCCTCTCTTAGGCACAGGCTTAAGAGGCTCATTACACAGGAATGAATTTACCCCTGCCTCTCTAGACTATGCAGGAATGGAGCTGCCCATCTACAGAATGTTTTGAAATAGCACTGGCATTAAATGGTGAAAGTACTAAAGGTGGCTCTGGATGCCGATCCTAGAAGTGCAGGGGATAAACATAAAGCTTGAATGATATAAGACCAAGCCTACTTACTCAGGGAAAGAAGGTGGCTAGTTAAATAACATTATTCTCAGACCCAGATGTCTGCACATCAGCACACTTCACATCCATACCTCAGGACAGCACAAAATTCTATTACCAGGTTAAAAACAAGCTAAGTGGTGTCCTGGCAAAACCAAAGGACAGCGTTAATATAATTTATATGAATACATGCATGCACATTTTTAATATAAATATGTCACAGAAGTAATCTTTAAACGAAATGATCTTTTTTACTATCAAATGTCTTTAATGTTAGAAAAACATAAACCCAGCTTATAAATAAAACCACATAAACACTTTGGTACTGGCAATAAACTGAGAATAATTGACCTTGTCCTATCAAAGGATGAGTGTATCTTTAGATCTTAAGTGCTGTGAATGGTTATGAACAGGCTTAAAGTACTGAGCAGCAGCAACCTAAGCACAGCATGCACAGTGCATTTCACAGGGTATTGAACAGTCGAGGTTCGTAGAACCTCTCCCTTGGTTTAGTCTTAAGGCGTTTGATTTCTAAAACTACAGTCCATACAATATCACACATCAGTCCTATCTCTCTTTACACTAATTAGGTATTTTATTATCAAAAAGACACCTCGTGCTATCCTGGTGCATCTATGTCTCTTTTCTTACTGCTACATGCCTGATCCCAGCTTTTAGAAGGACTGTCTTGTCTCACAAGGGAATATTCCCCTTCTGCTCCACTTGATGAGGAGCATCAAGGAGAGAACACTTCCTCGGGCATGATGAAAACAAGGCAAATCATTTTGTCCTCGCGGTGTAGGGCCTAACTCTCAAACCCAATGATGGACTAATCACTGGCAGCACTGTGAAGAGGGATCAGCATGTCCACCCCTCCCAAAGGCCAGTGCCTAATGGCATTATGTGCCATAATGCATGACGTGGAAGGTCAGAGGTTGCCCATGTAACAATACAGACGGTCAAATACCAGCACTGGAATCTAACGATCCCAAGACTTAAGTGCACTGCTATGCGTTAACAGACTCTACCTTAGGAATAAGCCTCATTTTCTCCCAAATACTTCTAGGTAACAATTCCTTATGTCAAATATCACACTTCGAAGCATGAGGTATATGTATTACATATATGAAATCAAATAAAACAACAGCCAAAACAGCAACTGCAGGCAGAACTGATAAACAATTTCTGATTTGAAATCAACTGAGCTTCTGCTCACTTGCCAGTTGTGAAGCCTCCACGATATCCTTTGTCATGGTAACCTGTGGGGATGGAGGGCATGAAGGTCCAGTCAGCCCACCCACCCCTGGGAAACCTGTTGCATGGCCACAGAAATTGCAGCCATAGACCTTAAATATCAAAACTGGCAACAAAATAAATCTGCAAAGTTAACAATTAATCCAATGGTAGAACTTTTTATGATGATTGTCTTGAAAATTCAATACTCAGTAGAACAATAGAACAGTAGAACAATAAAAAATAAACTGTTTTAGAAGCTATCAGTCTAAGATACCTGAACTCTGTCCATTCCTCACTTGTGCAAAAAAATCAAAACCAACCAACCACACAAAACAACAAAAAACCCAAACTTCATCAACTTCACTACTTGAAGGAATTCAGTATTCACAGCAAATGCAGCACAGTGGTGCTATTGCATATACTGCAGCTGAATATTGCGTTCTTGAGCAACAGTGTAAGATTTTCCAGTACTTTCACATCCAGTATCATAGAGGAACACAGAGAAGACTTGTGAAATAATACAAGAAGTAGCAGATCATATTCCATGCCTGGATCACCAGGTGTTTAACAGTGCTGTTTTGGCTTCCACCAACACAGAACAACAGTGCCACCAACATTATGATCAGTAGAAACAAAAATTATATATAAAAAATAAATCTACAGGTACTTTTCCTTGTGTTTCGATCATCACAGAATGGCATTTATATCCTTGTGAAATGAGAAAGAAACAAAACTCCAAAATTTTGATAGCTTAGTATTTTCCATTGTTTTAGTAGATCTGAAAGAGCTAAATGCTTTTGAAATAATTGAATTAGGGACTGAAAGTTTTACAGGGTTTAAAAATTACTACTCTAGACAGAACCAGAAATAACATGAAAGTTTTACATACTACTTCAGGCAGGGATTTCTAAATCCTCTTTTCCAAAACATTCACTCTTCAGCACTACCACACCTTGAAGATGTGAACACACTACATGCACATGCCCCCACAGATGGACAGATACACACCTGCACATATAATCCACATATATACAGAGAGATTACCCAGTGTTCTTCTCCAATTAATATTAACTCAATGGGCCATACTGTACATGAGAAGAGAGGTTATTGTGTCTCTTGCACTTTATACTATGTGTTGCTGTGTTCCCAGCCTTGCCAAAGCCTGATAAACTCTCATTTGAGTGAAATTACCTCTGCTCCCCACAAATGTACATAAGAACTAAAAATTAAATGAAAATGGCAAGACATGTCTGCTTTTATTATTTCGTAGGAAACAATCATCAAGCTGCTGAAGGCTCTGACAAAATGCCTGTTTTCCATCAACTGCATGGCTATCTTGATGGAAGAACACAAATTATTCTGGAATTACTTAAATCCTTCTTGCTCTATACCCTCCCGCTGCAATACAGGCAGTGTATTTTAGGCTATACAGTAACTCAGCACATCAAGGACAAAGCTTAATGTAAGCTTGAGACAAAGGCTGTAGTCTGATTGAGTCATCAATTAGGAAGAAAATTGTGGCTTTCAAGATCTCAGTATGTCAGCAAAGGGATTCATGGCTCCGACAAGTTGCTGGGATTGGTGCACTGTTCCTTTCTCAGGACATTTTGGATTACTGTTCACTCTCACTTGCAGAAGAAAAATTCCTTTTTAAACCAACTGAAGTTACTCAAAGAGCACAACTTCCCCTGGATGGGTAAATGTGAAGGAAAATCCATTTGTTTCTATAAATATGCAGGGCTTTTTTCTTTAAATATTGACACCCACACCCTTATAGATTTCTTAACCTTTAGTCTATCAGCACAGTTGCGGTCACCCAAATATGTGCCTGGCCTGTGGTAAAACTGTGCTAGCTTTGTGACAGCTATAGATCTGTCAGATGACAGAAGCTGTTCCCAAGGAAACATCAGGAAAAGGGATTATAGGAGGTTTTGAAAACCTGTTCTGAAGGTCTGCTAAGAGGAGCAAGAAAGCCCACCTTTCTCCATGAAAAATCAAAAATAGATATAGACCACAGCAAAGTCTGAGATGACAAGAACAATAGAAGATAAAAAGTTGAAGTTCAGTGATAAAACCAGAATTATAATTTTAGCATCACTTTTTTCTTTTTTTTTAAACTTAATAGAAAACTGGCTCCTTTTAGACAGAGAATGCAATCCATTTCCATACTGTACATCCCTTTAAAAGAAATACTGTAAGCTTTTTCCTTCTTTGACTAGTAAGCTGATGTTTATTCATGTGCATGGGGCTACCGCACAGACCTCTCACAGCATGATGAGTGTGCTGGTTGAAAGGTAGGATAGATGACGACTATCACCAGAATTTTTAAAGCAGGATGCTCAAGCTAGCCCGCTTAACCTATATTTAGCCTGCTAAATAAACGGCCTGAATTTTTGAAGTACAGAGTCAGAATTGCCATGTCTCTCACTACGAGAGGGAGATTTGCACGCTGGCCGCTCCACCACGTTTGCCGTGTGGCACCACAGCCTGCCTCCGACCCCAGGACCATGTCACCGGTACCCACCACCACACACCCTGAGGCACAGGTCTCACATGTTGAAGCCCAAGAAAACTGAAATGTCTGTTGGTTTCCCAGGATACTCAGCACTTCGGAAAATCAGGACACTTATTTAGGAGACTAAATATGGATATAAGACCCTAGTGCTAAAAAAAAACTGGCCCATTTAAGAAGAAAGGATGTACGCCATCACCTTGGAGCTCCCCAGCAGACAGGACTGAAGAGGAGCTCTGGCTCTGCAGCGTTCACTCTAAAATCAGCTCCTTTTAAGACTGATGCTCTGCCCTACCCTGGGACTTCTAAAGACCTTGCAGCATGAAGAAATATGGGATGAGTTACAATCAGAGTGAGAACTGGATAACCCTTTCCCAGGGGCTTCTTTGAAAATCTCCCTCAGATGTACTGGGGTTGCAGTCCCCAGAGCAACACACCTACAACCTCCAGCTGAAGGGGAAACTCATCAAGACAGCATTTCTGCTTGGGAAGGAGAGGGACATTAGCGCACCCATGCAGGGGTAGCAGGAGACATTGTCTTCTCAGAGATAAGGTCCCACCTTTTGTCCATCTCAGGGCTGCAGGTATGGCACCTACAGCACATGTGAATTCTTCCCTCACTGTGCTGCTGCCACTCCTGTGTAGCAGTGCAACACTCCCTGACCCAAAAAGGAGGCAGAACCACCTGACTGGAAATTAATTCTTGCCATGGCATGCTTGGTTTGCAGCCAGCTACTATAGGAAAATTATTTCCATGTTTTCCCAACTCACTCTTCATTCATCTGACCTGGCAGAAACAGCACAAACCAGGGAAGCAGAAGAACAGATTTCCAGATCATTTAGTGAGTCTACATGCTGGCTGCAGATGCCTCCACAGCCTTAGCTTTCCTCCTGCTTCTCCCTCATTGGCTCCAGGTCTTCCACTCCTTCACCTACTTGTGGAGCCCAAATCTTTGGGACAGTGGCACTTTCCCATGTTCTGCCTGCACTGTGACCACATCTTCTCCATCACCTCCACACACCTGCTTTCACAGTGACATAGAGAGAAGGGATCATTTGACTTTGATATTCATGACATCCCGATTTTATACTTCGTTTTGCCAGTGCTACAGAGAGATGATCAGAAAGGCACCCTGACACAAGCCACCAGCAGTATTACACAGAGTATCACACTCCTCAGAAGAGAGATCTGTATTTCCTCCTCTAGACGAAAGTTATAGTAAGGGGACCAAACTAAACCAGTTCTTCTGGGGGAAGGGAGTGTGCCCTGTAGCGTTTAGACTGCTGCAGTAACTCTTACCAAGCTGGAACTCTTCCACAGCTTCACCTGATAGGAACACATCAAATCGCCACTTTATTGATTTGGTATAACAGCATAACCAAAATATAGTAATAATTAATGGTAACAACAACAATAATCATGATCTTTTTAAACTCCTTGTAAGAAGCAGTAAGGGGGAAAAAAATTGCTGGGTTACACAACTCTTGAATATTGCTGATTGACTAATTAAAATGCAACAGAGCATAAAAAAATGCACAGACGATGCTTAGGATGTAATGTAAAGAGCAATCACAACCACTCAGTGGGGCTTAGCAGGTCTGAAACGGTATCTAATACTGCAAACTCCAGAAAGGTACTGCATAATGTAAACCCCATTGCTCTGCACACTTTAATGAAAACTGCCTGCCTTTGGATTGAATTGCATACACATCTATTGTGAGTCCAGCATGATAAAGAAAACGAGCATTGTGCATTTAAAGATGTTGCCTCATCAAAAGAAGCTAAAAGAAACCCATTGTAACAGTTTCTACAACAGAATTAAATAACAAGGTGACAGGTGGTGCATTATTATTTTTAAATGGAATAAACTTGCATATATATAGACACAAGGCACATATTTCCTTTGATATTACAGCATGCACCTGCAACTTGTTATTGCAAGGACCTTTATTAAGCAAGAGTGCATTTAGTCACATCTGCAGATTTATAAAACTATTTACTTGTCCTACAATTTGGAAGAGATAGCTTTCGAATCTTAGAACTATTCCTTCCAAGAAAATAAGAAGATAGTGAAAATTGCTCTCATAGGAATATGTTTTCAGGCACTGTAACAAATAAACATATATGTTTCACCTCTACTTAGCTTAAAAAGTTCAGAGATTTTTAGTGCTGAGATTTAATCCACTTACAAGCATATGTCTTTGTATCACTAACCTGCCAGCTAGCTTCCCGTCGCAGCCCTTTTATCCAGTTTTCTTCTAAGTCCTTATTCTCTCTCGTGGATGTTTCATCCATAGCTGATGGAGCTTGCACAAACTCGATTGGCCACTGGCTGTTACACTCTCTTTGTAAGCCTTTACCGAGGCAGCAGCAAGTGCAGTTCGGTGACAGACTGTCATGAAGAAAATGTCACACCACGGGTGGGGGGGAGGCAAGGGGGAGAGGGGATGGGAGGGGAGAGGAAGGGTCGACATGAAGGATCCACACGTGGGAAGATTTGGGGGAGTGTGACCGTGGTCTGACACGTTCCTGCTGGTCCAGCAAATGCATCGCTGCAGCTAGGGAGTTCGCAGGGTAATGACAGAGGGTTGGTGACATTGTGGAACAGCCCTAATTAGATGTAAAGTATAGCACAACTGCTAATACTACTGAAAGCCTTTCCCAAAAGTGTTTTTTTCACATATTGCAAGAATTGTCTCATTTAGTGTCACTATAATTAAGACTGCATTGGGGGTGTGGATTTAAGCAAAGGAAATACAAATAGCTGCTGGGTCTGTGTAAAAAAAAAATATTTCAGTATATCTGTTTGAAAAGTACTTCCTGAACTGCTCTGC
The DNA here is from genome assembly GCA_035221455.1 of Xenops minutus. Taxonomy (NCBI): domain Eukaryota; kingdom Metazoa; phylum Chordata; class Aves; order Passeriformes; family Furnariidae; genus Xenops; species Xenops minutus. The sequence continues at coordinate 56,175,764 of JAWWEE010000122.1, read as the reverse complement.
AGCCAATAAACATGAATAATAATACAGGCCATTTTGATAGAAATGGGCTCATTACCATACTGGCTGCTGAGCTCTTTCAGAGCGCAGGTTCAGCAATGCAGAAATGGGTTCAGCAGGACACAAGTATTTCAACCCCAAACCAGAAAAAATTAGTCCCAATGTAAGACGTCTAAAAAAATTGCTTGAGCTTGCTCTCTGTGCATTGCACTGAGAGATGCCTGCCACATACCCTGAGCATGGCTAGGCTCTCTTTATTATGTTTTTATCGCTCCTTCACTGAGCACCACCATCTTTCATCTCATCAACAGACAGCTTAGTCTCCCCATCAACTCCTCAAAGTATCGTCTGGCTTTTTTAACAAACTAAAAAAATTAAAAATCCTGGAGTTTTCCCTGCTACTTCATTATAATATTTATCACAGAGTAGCTGAAAACATTGAGATCATTGTATTTGGAAATCAAGGTTTCAGCGAGTAACAAGGAAAAAACTTGTTTGGAAGTACTGCTTCAGTACAAAATCAAAATACTAATTTTTAAGCATGCTTTTAGCTAAAATAACTCTTTCCTGTGGAAAAAATATAATGTGATACCTTTCAAATTCATAAAATTTATGACTATTAGGATGAGATTTTTTTAAGTGTTGACTATCCACCATGCACACTGTGTATTTACTAAGCAGGTTCATTTTTCCTCCTGAGGATTTTCATTTGCAGGCCCCCAGCCATCCTCCCTGGGCTGAGCCAGACCTTTGTACAGAGCTGCTGAAATAAAAGCCCCTTCCTTTGCACCTTTCTTCTAGGCTGCTGGAAAACATTTCCAGTTTCCTCAGGTTTCACACATACCTATTGTCACAAATTGTGGGTCTTCCAAAGCTTGAAAATGTCCTCGCCATAAGACTAAGTGTGCCAAGCAGTACTCAGCATACACTGCTCCACATTGTGGCAACATCGTGAGCCTCCCTCCTGCAGCTCTGAATTTCTCCTCCCTTGTATTTGTTTTTCTCTCCTTTCCCCTTTCAGTTAAACAATCAGAGCTCAGGCAGTGTGCGTCTCTGCTGCGTTGTGTGTCTTTCAGACTTGTGTTACATACTGGGAGTGTGTGTGAACACCAGCTCCTCTTATATGTAAGGATATTTTATTTTGAACCCCAGGAGCAGAAGGGAAAGCAGTACAAATATCAGAAGACACAGAGAGAGCATCAGGCTGGTAACAAAAGTGAGGCAAAGGGACCTTTCATTCATAAGTCATCAGAATTCTGCTGTCTGTGTGAAAAACATTAATTTTTACAGATTTAAACAGAGGCACTAGGCAAAGATAACCCAAAGACACTGATCTTGCCTCGGTGGAACACACCCAGTGCCTAGCACTATCCACTCACTGTCCAGCAGCAAAGGAGTGCTTGATCCATATTAGCAGGGTGACAAGGGCCCGTGGAACTGCCAATGCCAAAACCTTCCTCCCAGATGACAACAAACTATAACAACATGGATAACAAATCCTTGAGATGAGATAAGCTCGCTTTTTAAGAGTGCTGGCACTTGCGAAAGGCAGCATCTAGGCAACAGCTGGTCTGATTTTGGAAGGGTACAATAAAAAAGTTTAAAACAAAGCAGGAGGAATTCTTGTCTTATTTTGCATATGGCACAGACAGATGCAAACCAACATACCGACATATTCATATTGGGCCAGGAGCATAATTCTAAATCTAAGATGGATAAAGCATGGAAAGGGCTTGGTAATAATTGTAAATATTAGCAATGCTTCCAATCAAAGCTGCTCTGTATTACAATGAATTATTTTGTGACTTTCCCTTGCCTTTTTCACCACCACAAAATAGCCAAAATTGTACATGAGCTGCGAGAATATGAAGACGCTTATTGTTGGAAATCAAACTCCTTTTTCACCCAGTGTCTTTGATATGTTAGAGCCTGAAGCAAAGAAAACATAATAAAAACAATATATAGATGAGAACTTCAATTTTCCCCTATGTATGAATCTGTCACTTATTTGCTAAGAATCAAATCTAACTCCACATAGTTAAAGAAGCTCCATGCATCACTCCCTGTAATCCAGTACTTAGCTCAAATGTACTTTGTTTGAAGTTCATACAACACACTTGACTTTAACATACTCTAAACAAAACATCTCTGGATATTACAGCTTTGAGTCTAAAAGGCTTTTCCTGCAATTCCATCTCCAATAGTGAGAACAGATTTATCAGCACAAGGTAACAGAGATGTTTCAGAAGCCCATCCTGAGGATTGGATTTGACTAACAATGGGATAATTTTTTTTATTATATTCACAATTTATTACTGTGATACCACTGTATAGCTGCCACCAGTGTGAAGACACAAAGTGAGAAAAACACAAGGTTTTTTTGAATACTGAACTGCTACCCAGACATATTTCAATTTTTCATAACACTAGAACTGTGAAATGGGTGCTGCTTCTGGGCAAGGACTGGCTTCCCACGCTCACAGAGCCCCTCCATGCCTAGCCATCCAAGAACAGTAGTGAGATCTATGTTGGATATGGTCAGGAGGACACATCTCCATCACGGCAGGGTGGCCTGGAGCTTCTCATCAGCCATCTGCTCTCCAGTGGCACAATCAGGAATCCAATGACACAGGAAAGGGTTTGGGTGTTTCCTGATGACCTCAGTACTAAGAAGGGTCTTTAGTGGAGCACTGACTCCACTCTGAGGGACTCAGCATCATGCTGGGTACCAGTAGACTAACTGAGACTGTTACTGGAAGGATTCAAGGATAAATATAAGCAATTTTCACCATGTCTTTCAAAAGCTGTGGTGAGGTCAACTCAGACACAGCAGAGCACAAGCCCACCAAATTTCAATGTATTTCTTTCAAAGCATTAAGTTCTCCTAGCAGTCCTAGATATGCCCACCTTTCATTTCCTTTTCCCAAACAAAACATTGTACTCTGATCTCTTAACAGTTCCACATGAATTAACCCCTGAAGTCCAGCACGTGGTATGCATCAAATTCTTACCACAGTTTTGTTTTCTTCCCACACACACCCATCGCAGCCTTGCAATAACCCTCATTTCTGAGTTTTCTCATCAGAGGACAATGGTGTGAACTAATAAACTTACTAAGGGATTCATGGGATCTCTCAGTGCAGAACATCTCTTTGTATTTCTGCCTCTTGGATGACAAGAATTCAGCACACAGCATATTTGCAGTGCTAGACCCATGGCTGGCACCTTAACTTGTGAAGGCACAAGATTTATACCAAAAAGATCCCTCTAGCACCTTCTAGGAGACTGAAGAGGAAGAGCTTATAAATGTCGTCAAGTACAACTCTGAACAAGGAGCACCATGTGATAATACATGAAAGGGAAAAATCCTGAAGTATTTCTTAACTTTTAACTATACAGTGGTTACTGAGGGTAAAATTTAAGTCGCCCCTGAACCAAATCTAAGCCAGTTACCTAATTTCCTACACAGCCTATATTAAAGCTATTCACACAGTGTTCTTATTCCTCAGCGAGGCTCCCTTTTCGGAACCTGCATAACAGCCCAGAGATAGGAAAGAGCAGTCCACAGGGAACTGTTGTCAAACTTGCTGTACTCAGGATATGTCCCAAACACAATGAGGCAAGGACAGTTTCTAGTGATTACATTCATCTCACCTACATTGTTAAAGCTAAATGCCACCTGTCCATACCCGAGTCAGGTCTCATTAGTAAAGGAGAGAGAAGGAAGGCACCTATAGATAGCAGGTCATCTGAATTCAGCCCAGGTACTTACCTCAGGCTGACATAAATCACCACCCCATGGACATGCCTTTGCTGACAGTGAGAGAAACAGAAGATGACTCTCACACTTAGAGCACTTAATGTCCAAGTGGCCCAGTTGGTACAGAGGAATCCCCCTTCCCTGGTTCCATGCATAGTCAGTATATTTCTGAGTGGAATTTACAATCACCTTGTCTCTAAACACCATTCCCACATATCATGCAGTGCATATGGCCAAGACCAAACCATTGACAGTGCAAGTGAGGGTATGTTTGGGTACCTCCTAAGCACTCAGAACTCCACAGATCCCACTTTCCCCCTGGCCCCTTTCCAATGGACTCCAGCATCTTCTCCCATGTATTTGAGATCACACAAAGCTCATATCTCATTCCCAAACTTAGAACTTAGCTTAAAAGGTACCAGTGAGAAAGGAGAGCTAATGCTGTTGACCTTCAGCGAGACCTGGGTTCATGAAATCCCCTAATCAGTCCTGGAAGTACAGATTGGACTATCCCCAGAGGAGGTGTCAGGTCCCGGTGGAGTCCCTGCACCCTACTGCAGCCTGGCAGAACTACAGCACCTGGCCAGATGACAGTGTGGCAGATCAGCACAGCTGTTAGAGAGCATCCAAAGGAGGGCATGAAAATGGTGAAGGGCCTTGAGGGGAAGCTGTATGAGGAACAGTTGAGGGCACTTGGTCTGTTCAGCCTGCAGAAGAGGAGACTGAGGGGAGAGTTTATCACAGTCCACAACTTCCTTGTGAGGGGAAGAGGGGCAGACACTGATCTCTTCTCTGTGGTGACTACTGACAGGACCCAAGGGAATGGCCTGAAGTTGTGGCAGGGGAGGTTTAGGTTGGATTTTAGAAAAAGGTTCTTCACCCAGAGGGCACTGCAAAGGGCTGCCCAGGGAGGTGGCCACAGCACCAAGCCAGAGTTCAAGAAGCATTTGGACAAGACTTGTGAGTACGTGGTGTGAGTCTTGGGGATGGTCCTTTGCAGGGCTAAAGGTTGGACTCAATGATCCTGTGGGTCCCTTCCAACTCAGCATATTCTGTGAATCTGTGAGTTCAGATGTACCTGCTCTCACATGTATTGCTGCATGTGCCATTTAAATTGATTACCTCTTGACAAGATAAAAATAAAGTTGCCATTAAGAGTACCATAACATGTGACATTCCACAAGCTGAAACAGAGCTGTATTTTCCCTACCTTAACCTAAGTGTCCTTTGAGTAGAGGAGCTTGCTTTGTCTGCTAACCACTCAAGGAGGAGCTTGTTTCTCTGTCTTGCCTATCTTGCAACTTTTAAGCTCCTGCCTGAAAGAATTACTCATTTGTTCGTGCCAGACTGTCATCTCTTTGAAAGCAGAGCCACGAGATCTTAACAGACTGGATGTACATGGCTGTTAAATTTATTAGTTAAGAAAAACAGCAAATGACAAGTGAATAAAGCACTCCTTGGGACGTTCGGACTACAGATTTTGTATAAATCAATAGCAAGTGCTATAAAATGTCAGAAAATACCAAATGAGGAGAAGGGAATCAATAGATACCTTCTGAATTAAATGAGTGATGAATATTCTTTACCAACAAAAATAAATTAAACTACAAAACCCTTTATGTTAAAGCGATATCCAGACTCTTACTTGAAAACCCAAAGGAAGGTAAATCAGGGTTAAAGCTGGAAACTCTGTCCTTAAACAGCACCCCTGAGGAAGAGAGGGACAGAAAGAAGGAGCAGGGAGAGAACAACTAGACTGCTTTGACACAAGTTGAGAATGAAATATGAACTCAAAACGTGTTCCTCTTCATCCTGAACTCCTGTTATTTTTCTGGGCTTCAGTCAAAAAGACAGTGGCCATGTTACTGTAATGTATTTGCACTGTGCTCTGACTGATCTCAGTCCCTGATTTCTGATATCAATACAATATTATAGTAATATAATACAAATACTAAAGTCAGGAATGTTTAAAAGTATTCTAAATCCCTTATCACCAACTGAGGATGCATTCTGGGTATTCCAGGAGTCTTTATACCTCCTAGGAAAGACCGAGCTTGGGGCAGTGGCCTGAAAAACTCAATGAATTTACAGATACATTGCCTTGGTGTTTCTGGATCCCAGCTTTTCTAGAATGCTAGGCCAGACACCCAGTGGAAACTGTACAGTCACAACACTAGAAGACAGAAGACTTGGGTTCACACTCAAAGTTTTGTAACAGCTGTGGGTCTGCCCTTAATGCAGCCTATCATTTCATCAAGGTACATATTTCTCCTTTTAACGGGCCCCAGTTTACAAAACTCCAGTGTCACACACAATCACACATAAATGAGGACCTGCCATAAATGCATTGTCTTTTTCTTATAATAATGAAAGTAGTCCATACATGCTAGAATTCATGTAGAAGAAATCTGAGATCATATTTAATGGAAACACATTTATACTTATCTTCCAACCTCTTGCTGAAGACTGTATACAGTACTCGTCATTCCACTTTGCAGAAGTAGGTCAAAGAAGGGCAATGAAAATTAAACACAGAAAATCCCTCCTATGAAATGTGACAGAAAAGAAAGGGTTCATTTTTTCTTTTTGATTTAAAGAAGAAAAATTATTAGCACAGGACAGGATACAAGTTTCTAGACAAAAGAATGGTAAAAAGGCAGAGGGTCCATTCCTTCTGACTCTCAAAAGAAGGCAAGGATGTACAACAAAAGCCAAAGGTGGCAGACTCAAACCAACAAAATCAAATGTTTTTTGAAAAATATGCAATTAAAGAGTGGGACTTGGTGCTGAAAGAAGTGCCTGAGGGAAAGAGTGTTAGTGCAGCTGTAACAGGACGCAATTCAAACTTAATGCAGATACCACTAACAAAGATATGTGGTTCACAGGATGTGCCAGCCTGGGAAGCTGGAGATTGATTTCAGACGCAGGACTGACATGTCTGACCGCCCTGGTGCTCCCCCAGTACTTCCCCACCCCTGGCTGGACACAGCTGGTGCCAGCTGCTTGCACGGACCAGGCTCCCTCCACTGCAGATACACTAGAGAGCTGAAGATATGTAGCAATTCCTATGGCCTAAGAGATCATCGCTGGATCCTGTCACTTTACCTGGGTAGGGAGCTACTGTTCCTGATGTAGGCTGTACTGGAGATGTCTGCTCAGGGCCAGGGCATTCTCAATCCTTACATTGCATTTACAACCCTCAGTGCAAAGAGACCACAGGCAAACATCAGAAATTAATCCTATTTCTCTGTTTGTACCTTTCTCACCAAACATCCATTTATTATCTGCCAGTTAAAGCTTTCCAACGTGCAAGACAGATGCCAAAATCTCACGTATGACCAAAAGAAGCTGAACAAGAGTACATGCAATTGCCTTCAAGTTCATGACCCTGCTCTGGCAGGATTTGGAGGACCTCTGTTAGGAACAGCAGAGCTAAGGAAATCAACTCTCCCATGCCAGAGAGCAGAAGGTAATGTTTTCAATTTGTTAAGAGAGGAACCCTTCATCATCAGAGGGGGAAAGAAGCATGTGTAATCTATCATACTGCAGTGGACTTTGGAAGATCTGCCCTTCCTTTGTGTGTGCAGGATGGATCAAACCGAAGATGCTGTCTCATTTCTCAGTAAACCAGAACCAGTACAGGGAATACAAAAGAGGATGCTGGCACCTACTGCTACACTGAGAATGCTTATCAGCATTTCTCATAGGACTCTAGCAAAGCAGATTTGTCATCAAGATTTAGGAGACGCTGACCAAATGCAGGAGCACTCCACTCCCCACTCCTGCCATCCTAGCACAGTCACGGATTCCAGCTAATATAGCAAAATGGCCTTCATTTTACTCTGCCCTTTCCCGACCTCTCTAAGGAAATCTGTTCTGCCATTGATAGCTTTTCTGGACGATGCTAATACTTCCCACTGTATGGGGTTTGCATGGCAAGGTTTTGGTAGTGGGGAGGCTACAGGGGTGGCTGCTCTGAAAAGCTGCCCAAAGCTTCCCCTTATCAGACAGAGACAGTTCCAGCAGGTTTCAGCACAGACCCACTGGTGACCAAAGACAAGCCCATGAGCAATGGTGATACCACCTTTGGGTTAAGACAATTAAGAAGGGATAAAAACTGCTGTGCAACTGCAGCCAGAGGGAGAACCTGTGAGAGGAACAGCCTTGCAGACACCCAGGGCAGTGAAAAAGGAGGGCGAGGCACCAGAGCATAGGTTTCCCTGGAGCCTGTGGTGCAGGCTATGGTGGAGCAGGTAGACACATCCAAGAGAGTCTGTGATGCTGTGGAAAGCCCACACTGGAACAGGCTCCTGGAAGAACCTGTGCAATAGTGGAGAGAGCAGCTCCCACTGGAGCAGGTTTGCTGGCAGGATTGAAGACCCCACAGGGGAACCCATGCTGGAGCACCCTGTTCCTGAAGGACTGCACCCTGTGGAAGGGACCCACATTAAAGTACTTTGTGAAGAACTCCAGCCCAGAACTTGAAGAAGTTCATGGAGGACTATCTCCCATGGGAGGGACTCCATGATGGAACAAGAGAAGAGTGAAAAGAGGAAGAACCAGCAGAGACAAAGTGTGATGAACTGACCACAGCCCCACATTCCCATACCCCTTTGCTGCCCAGGGAAAGGAGGGTTTTATTTTCTCTCCTCGGTCCAGCTCAGGAGGGGCTTGATAGAAGAGCTTGGTGGGCATCTGGAGTCTAGTCAACCCACCAAAATCATAGCTGGCTTCACACACTTGCTCGGTGTGTGACACATTAATCCTTGTGACACCTATTCCAGTGCTGGACATAAACTAGCCCGAATCCATTGCTGAAGCCTCTTTACTCATCCTAAAGCACCTAGAGGGAGACTTTTGCGGATGATCCCTTAGCAGCTTGAATAAGAGACCTATTTTGTTGAAGTCCTACCTGTTGTTTGTTATTGTAATAAGCCTTCTCAGTGGAAGCCGAACTGAAAGCACGCCAGCTCACTGGTGCTGCTTGCTATTTCAGGCGGTGTCATGAGCCATACAGTCTGCTGGTATTTGTGCTTCAGTTTCACTGCATGACTCCAACCACTCAGGATCTTTATGAAAGTAATACATTCCAACCTAATCTACAACTAAATTAATGTCAGAACTAAGACAGTGCCCCGAGTGATCAATAAGTGGATTTTTCCCTATAGAAATATTAGAAGCAACTCACATCAATAAGCCTTAAATTTATGGGGCAATTCGGTTCTTCCATTTACAGCTTGAATAACTGGCCTTTGTGTAAGATATTACATTACTAAATAACATGTGCTAAAAGCAGCTTCTCTGTTGCAGTCCCTGACCTGTAGCAGCCACAGATTTTAGGGGCCATCAGCAGATGTAGTGAGGGACCCAAGATTTCCACTTCAACCAAGTCCCTTTCAAAACCAGTGCAAAATTATTTTGAAGTGCATTATAGGCAACTGAACACTTTATGCTCAGATCCACTTCTGGATTTAAATGAAGAGTTCTGGTACTGAGACCTCTGGAAGATGAATGACACTGACTTTGATCTTACAACCATCTATACAGTTGTCTTTAAAATTATATAGCATAAACAATATACTCTTGAATATTACTGGTCTTACCAACAGTCATATAAAACTAATCTACAAAAAGAATGGTGTCTATAAGAAAACAATCCTTCACTAGAAAGACTAACATGTCTCTCTCATTTCTAATTGTTATGATTCCATACAAATTAGAAGACCTGAGTGCCAGGATCTGCTTAGATAAAAGGAATAAAACCCATTTGGTTTTTTCCCCCATGATACAATTTTAGGTCACACAGCTATTGAAAATAAACAAAATAAGCTGAAAATTATACAGAAAAACATTAATTAACAAAAAAAAAAATAAAAAGCTCTTTAAATCCTTCTTATGAAGTCACTGCTCATTCTTGCCAAGCTAACAAGCATGCTCCCTGGACTTAACAATTAAATAAATATTTGTTGTGGTGAAGAGCAGCATAGTTTGCTGTGCTTGGTGCTCAGTGGAAGCCTGCTGAGCTGACACTCCAAGGGCAACAAATGAACCCTACCCTTCCAAAGGAGAACAACCCATCCTCAGCCACCCTGCAACTGTCATGGGACCCATGGTCAAAATGTCTGGGAATTTCCAAATAAATAGTCTTTGATCTGTAAGGGTCTAATTTTCCTGGGGCGAATATCAATTTAGCATCACTGGCCAAGTATTACAGCTTTATTTCGATCAGACCCACCTACCCTGCTTAATTCTCTGAGGTAGGTTCACCATTTTCTCCTACATCGAGCTTTGTGGAAGTCCCAGCACAGCTATCTTCTCTCTTCCCCAAATCCTTAGTGGATCTTAGACTGGTCTAAAATTCTCTGAAAACTGTTCTTCGAAATAAAAGTTACAGTAACTAAGGAAAGTGTTTTCCTCCAACACAACCACTTCCTGATTAACAAACTTGAGGAGCTCAGTAAGGTCACCAATGGCTCTTTTTCATTTCCCATTTATAAAAGGGCAACAACTGCTGTGCTGCGTTCAAGGCAGAGCCTTGTCTTTCACACATTCTATTCCTCTCTGTGATTTATTATGCTGCTTTTATTTAGGCATTATAATAAAAAGCAGGCATTCCTGCAATCTAATAATCTTCAGTTTCTCCACCTGATCAATGCCAACGTGGTGGAGAACTTCCAAGTGTCTTCAGATTAATTTCTCACATATCATCACGGATGCTTGAGCAACAAATAGCCTGCTCTATTCCTGATAATGGAAGATTAGTAATACTAACAACATACAGAACAGATGAAGAGAAAATGGTATAAATCTTTCAAGTAATATATTGCGTCAAATCTTGAGGCAGGTTTCTCAGTGACAGGTCCAAGTTCTTGCAGCCTTTGTGTATGGCTGTAGGAGACACCTTCATTTTGTGAAAAGTGAACAGAAAACAAATTCATTGTCATTTTCTTCTCATGTCCTCTTTAGAGTGGAACTGGAATGAAATTTGCCTGCTTTTTTTTCCAAAGTAGGCCTCCGTGCAAGTACTGCCAGTACCTCTCCATGTGACGCCAGCCCTCAATGTGATGACTATTGTGGAAGTGTCACAGTCTGCCAGGAATTTGGCCGCACTTAAAAATTACTCCTTTTTTACTTATTCGAGGATGCAAATGCTCCAAAAACAAAAGGAATCTTGACTTATCCCTTTTCCTTCCAAAGGGACACTGGGAAATCCAGCTAGCCATGCAAACACTCTGACTGGCCCTCTTTCACAGTAATGCATGTAAAAATAAGTGGCCATAACAGAACTGTTCATCTTAATCAAATAAAGCTTTCCTTGGCTCAACATAAATGTGTCTGGAGTCTTCTATCTTTAGCATGCCCTACCCTTACATGGTAGTGCTACTAAGAACTATTAGTAAAGGTAAGTTTTAAAACAATGATTTTAACGATAAAAGGACAGACTAACATTCCCCATGACAAAGGAATTTACCTGTACTATCCCAAATGACAGAGGATAAAAATACTGAAGTCAAAACTACAAGACCCATATGGACTTGAGTAAGATTACTTTGATTTCTTAATTTGTCTAAATCAGATATGCTGCTTACTTACAGCTAGAGGTAACACTGAGGTGCTTGCCACCCTGCCCTCATCCACAGCCATCAGATCTCCTCTTTCACCTTGCTCAGATCCCCAGCCTCACACACAGCTTTGCTCTGTGAAGGTTCTTGCAGATAGGAACCTCTTATGCTGACAGTGTTTCCAGGACTGTGGATGGATTTGTTATATAGCAATATTGTCATCTCTTTCTAACCTGTTTGTGCATCTTCTAGACATGGTCACCACCCTATGTGGCTTCAGGAGTGCTGGGAATCCATCAGAACAAAGGTGTGATTGTAAGCACATCTAGAATGTGGGGTAGCAGTGTCTTTAGTAAGGCTTCTTCATTTTGTTTTGTCACAGAAGAGGCAGCACTAGTTAATCTACATGGGAAGCCAGCACACAGAGCAGGCTGGCAAAAATGAAAATATTACGTATTTGTGATCACCACTGCAACATGGAGAATGTGTGTGGAGTACGGATGGAGGGGGGAGGATGAGACCTTGTCATAGTTTCCTCTCCGCATAGCACAAGACAGCTGTATTCAGATGGAAGAAAAATACTGAGATTGTTTATTCCACATGTTCCTCAGTGCCACATGTTCCTCAGACTCATGACTTCAATCTCCCTAAGGCGTCAGTACAGCATCATCTGTCTTGTTCTCCTTCATCTATGAGAATCTGAGCAGAAAGGCATTCCTGAGAAAAAGCCAGAGGATACTCATCAATTCCTCAGTTTTATCTACTCCTCTCATTTCTTTCTTTATTTGAGATACTCTTTATTTTGTCTGACTGAATTCCACCTTCTAGGCCTGTCCTCTTTTTTTGTCCCTTTTCCTGCAGAGGCAGCAGACTTACAGAAAGAACTCAGACTGAGCCGAGATCACACACACGTGCATACTGACAGCAGTGGCCCCATTTTGATCAGCAGCACTTTCTGATGCTGCTCCAGGAAGAGCACATCAGCAGTACCTGAGTCCTTGGCACAATGACAGTATCAGTCACTTCCTATGGCCTTACTGCAAACATCCTCTGCTTCTGACCGCTGCCCTGCTGAACCATTCCCCCAAGTCCATTTTCTTCACAGTTACTTTTACTTCTTCCTGAGTCCCTTTCAGCCTTCTCATCTTTCTTTATCATCATAGCAGGATACCCTCCCCTCCCTCATCTTCTCCCCAAAACCTTTTAAAAGAAAAAAGCTAACAGAACAAGAAGGTAGTTTTCACCTCCTTTCTAAAAATCATCAGTTTGATTGTTTTGCCTGCATGCTTTCCCGCCACCCCCTCCCAATCTGCCTTGTCTGTTCAAATAGAACACATTTTAGCAGAGACTACTTATGACTTCCCATCACTGCAGGGAATGATTCAACAGTGTCATCATTTCAGATATACTTTGTAGGTGCTGCAGTAACATGATACTGTGTCCACCGCAACAGTAAGGAGAAGATAAAAAGGCACAACTACAGTGACTGGGTGGAGAAAGGATGAGAAAAAGGGATAGCATCGAATTCAACTACTAGGTCTTTATAAATCCTTTGAAAGTAAGAATTTGACCCACAGAAAAGCCCCGACATCAGTCATCTGTCAACTGATAAATAACTATGCTTATAATAATTATGTGACTCTATCATAGTTATCCCTTTATGGCATCTAAGGGGCTTTAAGGAATGCTAAGGTGGCATACTGGGGAAAAAAACCTGCAAGGAAAGCAAGTGTGCAGCATTTTGAGGTTCAGTGAACTGATCTAGCCTTGGTGGTAAGCTAGAGTGTATTCCCAATTTCTATCACAAGCCACGTTCATAAATGCTATGAACACCAACACAGATACCACACATGGAGTGGCTGTACAAAGAACTATTAGCAGAAAAATAGATGTTTTATTATTGAAGAGCCCTGCAAGTACTCACATTTTAGCAACAGGCTGAGCACAGGGAGCTGAATACCCACAGCCATCAGTGCAGCTGTGTGCAGCGTTAGCAGTAAGTGGATTTGGCGTGGAAGTCAAAACAATGTGCGTGGCGAGCAGGTACCGCGGCTGTCAGGAGGCAGCGCGGTGAAGCACCAGTGTAAGGAAATTTGTCATCTGTGCAGCAGCGGTGACAGTGACCAGCAGCAGGAGGGAGCAGCCGAGGAGGGGAACTAACTGCTGGCATCTGGTTTGTGCTGGCAGCGGGGGGCTGGCGGGAGGGCTGCAGGAACAGAGCCATTTCGTCCTGGGGTTGAACCTCTGGGATGAAAATGCAGCAGTGCCGGCCTGGGGAAGGATACTGCCCGCTCAGAATGACTTTCTCCCAAGATTGACAATTCAGGGACTCTCCTTTTGTTCTCATTTGCTTGCAAATAATGGTTTCCTTGTACGCCTACCAAACAATATTTACGCAGGACTGGATATATAGCTCTCATTAGAGCAAATGCTACTACCTAAATAGGGCTATTTGTGACTCGGCACCTCGAGTTTCACTCATCCCTGGTTTGAAGTGCACTAAAAGCACATTATTACTACTTAAGATGCAAACTACTATGCTGAAAAATATCACTTTTTACCTTCAGTGAAAGAAGTTAAAAATTAATGGTTAGTTGAAACTAAGGTGAACAGTAAACAGAAACTTCTTGTGACCATGTGCAAGCTATTTCCAATCTATAATGAGGTTATACTTACTACTTAGATTAATTACTCTTTTTCTTCTATCTTAATTTATTTTATGCTTTAGGAAACCAACATGTCCACTAACCACACTGTATGTGATAAAGAAACACAATAAAAGCAATTTCTCTCCTACCCCCCCAAAAAACCATTCTCAGTAATGCACTTTTGAATCCAGCATACCTTCTCCTAATGAGGTTTCAGTATACCATAAATAACACTAATGAGACTTTGTCTTGCCAATGTAATATATTTCCTTAATATAGCTTTAGATTTTCTTATGTTGCATGGAAAACTAACAGTCATGGAAAGAAATGTCCTCCAATAGCACATTAAAACCAAAAGTACAATTAAATATAAATGAATTCAGTAATTTAATTGCACTATTGTCATTTTTAAAAATTCAGGAGAAAAGTAATGGTGTATTTTTTCCTTTGGGTAAATAATAAAAGTGCTGAGGGAATCAGATAATATTTAAATAAACATTATTGTGATACCATATGTGATACAAAGGTACCTTTTATTGCCAGGTAAATTCCATGTTTGCTAACGAAGAAAGAGTTCAAAGCATGTACCTTTGTAAGCTGAGAGACTAGTCCTGCAAGTCTTATGCAAGCTGTCCCAGGTAAGTGATGTAGAATTTGACTCTGCTTTTACAGAGGTAATAGTCTAAGTGCCTATTTCCAGCCTCAGAAAGCAGATACTTTAAATATCATCTGCAAAATGCAGCCTGCTAAGCAGAGGTTTACAGTGAAACAAACAGTATATATTTATGCCATCTGCAGCTCCCACTATCCTACAAGCAGGCCAACATTATCTGGGTGGATCTTTTTCCTCTAAAAATAGAATTTCATAGGTTTTTCCCATAAAACCAAACCAAACAACAACCAAACAAAAAAAAACACACAAAAAACAAACGAAACCCACAAAACAAAACAGAATAAAATGTACTTCTGCAGAAAAACTAAATTTTTATTTGTGACAATATAAATTTGAAGCCTATTCTATTTTCAAAGATAAATTAAAATGTTATGCCTGTCACCTCTGCCACCTGTTTTCTCTCAGAAAGCAATGTACGTTTTGTGCAAAATTTCAGTGGAAGCATGACGGGGGTTTTACCACTGATTTTCATGAAAATGAGTTAACTAGTAACTCTTTTTTAGGATTCTGCCTTTAATGGTTAAATTTAGCAAACATCTCGGGCTAGGCTGGGCAATGATGCAGTGACAGCCAGGGGAGATGAAAGAGTAGCAAACTACCACAGAAATTAAATTACAGTAAAGATGTTGGTGCTGATGATGATACAGGCAAGAGCAGTTATGGGTATAAAAATGGAAATAATCAAATCCTAAGTGGAAGCAAAACTCCATTTCCGTATTTCTTTCAAGTCAGAAGAAAAAGATGATCACAGCTTATGACTTCTGAAAGAACTGGCACACCAAATTACAGGCTGGGCATCTGAACAAATGATTAAACCAGGATGGAACTATATGGCTAAAGATTAGCTGATAAAATGACTTACATACTTCCAAAAGGGGAAAGTGAATCATGCAGATACAAGCCTATTCATTTCCTCTTACTAGCATGTGAGGCTTTAGAACAACTCTTCTGTGAGGGAATACCTAAAAGAGGTGTAAACAAATGGCAAACGGCATGAAAATCAACACGGATTTATCAAGAGCAGACTAAACCAAACTAACAGTTTCCTTTGGTATGATTAATGTTCAAAAGAACGTAGCAACCTTATCTCTCTGACTCCAGCAAAGTATGAATTATCTACATGGAAAACCTGTAGTTAAAATGGGCAAGATGAGTTTAAGATAATAACTGTAAGGAAGCAAGAGGCTGATCAAAGGGAAGAGCAAGAAGACTCATATGTGGCTCTGGTGAGACCTTTTCTGGAAGCCTGAGACAGCTCCAACTGCTGGCTCCTGAGAGGGATACAAACCTCAGTGGGTGCACAAAAGGAATGTTAGACAGTTAATATACAGAAAACAACTGGAGTAGAAAGTAGTCAGGTATTATCTAATCTGAAAACAAGAAAGCTTGTGAGCTTCAGAATACAGCATTCTGCAATGGATTTCCAATAAAAACAACATGGGTGGAAAATGTAAATAGTTTTAATATACATTTTGATCAGCATTATGGAAGAATTCTGGAAGAAATAACATGAAGACAGTATTAGAAATAGTAGTGCACTGGTTTTATCGTTCATCTCTATGCTCCTGTTTCCATGTGGTCAAGTGACTGGTCTATTACCTCTAATCTCTTTTGCACAAACTGCATTTTTCTCAAAGTAAGGGAATTTTCCTAACTTAGACTGAGACACACTTAATGTGTGCTGATCCTTCTTTATACCCGAGAGTTTTTCTGCTTCATTTCTAACTAAATCTGTATTTTTCCTTGCTAAATCTGTTGATCTAATAAAAGAATATTAATCCTCCACACAAATGTTGCCTCATTTTTTGGCTTTTCTCAGTTTACTGAAAGTTAAACAACAAAAAGCCAACTGTTAATGGCACACCTATGTGGCCTATTTTGATAGGTATGCATATAAAAACCCCACAAAGTCTTGCTTTTTGCACGACTACCCAAAATTCAGGAAGTTTTATGAAATCACAACAAAATGTGGAGACCTCAAGCCCTGAGGGCTTTGTGCTATGTTTCTTCCTAAACTTCTTTAGTGCCTGAGCTCAGATTACACAGTTATGAACCAACAGTCTTGCCAGATAAGTGTCTAAGTACCACATGTTTTTTCTGAAGAAGGAAAATGACTCCTGACAAAACCAGATCCTCGTGAAGGCTTGCTCAACATCCCATTTCAATTCTACAGATACAGACAAGAGTCAGGCTATTAGAAAAAAATTGCAAAACATGGGTCAAAATAAAGCCATGTTTTTCCCAAAATAACTTTCTCCCCCTGCCCCAAAAATATTAGAACATCAGCAGACAAAACTATGCAAATTATATTAACCACATTTTTTCAAGATTCCATATCCTGATGCCTGTTGTTGCTTCCAGCATAGTAAGGGGGATTTTGTGATTATAAAGTCATAGTAAAATGATGAATTGAACATGTAAGGTCAAATATCAACCTATGAAATCAAGTGTGAGAGAGAAGCAAACTCCAAGGGTGGCTAGCAGAAATGACAAAGGGAAAAAGGCTGATCAATTAGGATTTCAGTTCTAGCTCTAGATAGATAGAGAGATCATTCCCCCATGTCCCTTTCTGGCAGGCAGTATTAGCAGAAGTTATGTCAAATATTGTCATTTCATATCCAGAGAATTGGTATTACTACCTCATTCTCAAAGTATCATCTTGGAGAGGCATGCCTAGACATACACTGGGCCACAAATCTGACAGGACATCTCTGAACTTTGCTGCTTAGAGATGCAGCTGTACTTCGTCAAAACATTTTGACTCGCTTTCAGTTGGAATCTGACTCAGGATAATGGTCCTTATATTTCACTGAGGTTATTTATGATCCATTCTTTTTTTCCCCCCATACGATAGTCTATGACTTATTTTTCATTTTTGCATTACTGCTGTCTTTTCAAAAACCCAGTAACTGCTGAAAAAAGATTAATGAGTCTTACTGTTCACTTTGCTGGAACTGGGTTGCTACTGCTTAGCTACAGCCAGACTCAGGACACCCCAGTAATGACAAAAGCCTGGAAGAAATTACCCTCCAATCTGCATAAGCACATTTAACAAGAAGTCAAGGACAGAAACTAGACAGTTTGATTTTCCTTTTACAAATACAGCTTTTCTTATGCAAGGGCTATGCTGGTATAAAATGTCCATAAGGGACCCCCTTAGCCTACGGCGCTACACAGCTGAAAATCTCGTTCCAATACACAAGGTTCAGAGAGCAAAGGGGCACTGAAGATCACGTAAAACCGAAGTGCTGCGTTCCATTGGGTTAATGCTTACAATAGCAAAAGTGCTCTAAAGTTGAAAGGTCCGCTTCACACTTTTAAGACTACCTGATTCTTCAGTTGTGCTCACACGCCTGCCGTGGTAAGTTCAAACTAAGCCATCTCCAACACCATGCTGCTCCAGCAGTACAGCCTGAAGACCCACCAGCACACCAACCCACACAACTGGTACCCAACACCCACAGCACCTTGGGCTTTCCACTCTGCCTAGGCCATGGCTTTCTCTTAAACTGGCACCTCCAAGGTCAAGTGCCTTGGAGTTTGACCTGTCTTGCACACTGACCCTAGACACACCACTAATGTAAAAACTGACAAAATTTTTTTTTTTCAATTCAGAGGTTGATACTGCTTCAGCAACCACTGACAAATATGAGGTAGGTAATAACAGAACTCTGCCCACACAAACACACACATTTTCATGTGGCAGATTACATGCAAGTCCTGCCAATGTAGTATGTTTTCACTCAGTTCTGTTTCCTGACATGCCAGGAATAGTGGTTTCTGACATAGAAAATACCCACTTGGTGTATAAATATCCAAGACGAACAAGAAAGTCACCCTTATCCTGCTCTTGCTAGAAGAAACCTCTCATGTAGCAGCAGTGATGACCTATCAGGAGCGTAACCTTCTACAGCAAATGTGTGTCTTTGTCAGATATTCATTTAGGAAGGATTTCATTGCATGCTGCTTTAACTTAAATTGATGCATACAGTACATATTTTAAGTTAACTGTCATAAAATCTTTCATGGTGGTTTTAGTTTAATAACAGGATCATTAGATAATACCTTCTTCAGTAAAGATTATGGTAGATTTATTTCTCCAGCAGTATTTGTGAACATGCCCTCCTTGTATTTTTGACCACCAGATATTCCTTTTCCTGAAGGAAAAAAATTTGTTACAAAGTGTTTTTGGAAACTGAGAAGTTCAACACACCCCTTAGCTTATCACTATAATATCTTCAGTACAGATTAGACATTATCTATGACATTGAACTTAACATATAAAAAAATGTGATAGCATACTATGTTTCTTGGGCCAGACTTTGGGTAAATTTAGGAGGAGTCCTGTGGATTTACTAAAGAAAGAACAGACAGTGCTGCACTTCCAGAATTTTAACAACAGCTTTATTCTTCTGCTTTTGCACTCAACCGTCTGTTATTTCAGACAAACATGCAGATTTAAAATTACTTACACCCTTAAAAAAAATGCTTTAGGAAGCTAAAGGAGAAACAACCATATTGAGAAGAGAAATAACCATATTGAGAGAAGTAAACGCTGAAAAGAGCAGCTCCAGAGTGCAGAACTGAGCTTTGGCTTGGTCACCAGTCACCACAGAATGCAAACACCATCTAAGCCAAGGAAGTCCTTTGAATCCACACAAACTTAGGGGAAATCCTGTGAGAATGTTCTTGTGATATTGCTCACATTACTTTGCTTCCATTTTTCTTGGAAATATCACAGATAAGTCTCTTTCAAGGTACTCAGTAATCCAAGACAACAACAGAAATCCTGACAAATAAAGAGATAGGGGTAAAAAGGGAACAAAATCATGTATTTTAGAATTTTGAAAAAATAGTTTAGGAAAGTCCTAACATCAAATTTTATATAAAGTATTCTTATTTTATTCACCCACACAGTTTTCCAGACAAGACATTCTAAAGTGAAGGTACCAATACAGTCTTCATTTTTTCCTCAGGACTCTCACAGCATTACCATTTTAGGGAAGATGAAAAATTTAAGTGTTCATCTCTCATTTAAGCTGTTTGTACGAACATAATATATATATATAACCCACCAAACTGACAGCAAGATTTTCAAGAATCGGTCCAGTTTTTGAGCCACATCTGGTATTCACATCTTTAAGAAAATTCAAATCAGTGCATCTCTAGTATTTCTGTTAGGTATGCTTGCGACACATTGCAAACATGCCCTTATCTGAATGTGAAATGCCTGTTATCCAGTAGACAACATGTATTTTATCATGTTGGATCAGAGCCTGCTCTGTGAAGTAGAACCTCCATTTTGTAAGAACACATTTCTGCTTGCTACAGATAACAAGAGAGAAATCACAAATTCTGTTTCTTCCTGTGCTCCGGCAAGTAGCTCCATTGCCTCTTAATGGTTCTCCACACAGAAACCAAGAGGCAGGGCTAATGCTTGGGATTTTTCTTATCAAAGGCAAAAGAAGATGGGAAAATTGTAGGAGAGAATCAGGCTGTGGGCATCAGAAAGACTTCTAACTAGAGGCCATTAACCCTCCCAAGGAAAGAAAAGGAAGTCATGGGTCCAATGCAGGGGTTGACTCGTGCCTTTCTAGTATCCTGTACCACTTGAATATGCTGATAAGAAATTACTTGGCTAAACGTATTTTACTTTCCCTTTTTGCTCATGTTGTCCTTGAAGGGGACCATCACTCTGCAACTGAAGCAGGCAGAGCTAGGGAGATGGGGCTCTGGGCATCCAGATTACAGGAGCTCTTTTGCTTAGGGAGGGCACCAGCAGCCACAGCCTAGGACACACCCAAGGGAGCTTCTACTAGACTCAAGGACAAAAAAAGCACGGAGAATAGAAAACTTATTAAAACTTTCTTCCTGCAATTACTTGATGCAAATTCTTTATGTTCCTACCCTGAAAGCAAGAAATCCATCCTCTGGTTTTACTGAATCATTAATTTTTCCTTTGTTGTTGATGACACCAAAATTCTTTAGTCCTTCGTGACAACAGTTGTTGTCTTACCAGGGAAGAACTTCCAGATCTCTAAATAGTCATCTGTTCAGTGCCAATCAATCAACTACACAACCACAGGGCTCTAAAGCTAACATTTTACAAATTCTAGTTATTAGTACTTACATTAAGCTTCAGTATACTCAGAAATAATTAATCTTTTCAACAACACTTTGATTTCAGCATATTGTATTATTCACCCTATTTTGCAGGCTGGAAATGAAAATGCTATAGTCTCCAAGGACGCCACAGGCAAAGCTGGGGATGAAGCTTGAGAAGCTACGCCTCACCCACCCACCATCTCACTTTTAAAAAACAGAAAAATCTGACTGCCCACTCACTTGAATCTTAAGTTTTGCACCCATCCTGCAAGCGACCATATATTATGCAGAGCAGGCAAGAACTAAGCTCCGGACTTTTAATTCTCCTCCATCTAGGGACCAGTCCTGCTTTTCTGCAATCTCAATGCAAATCAGAAGTGTATCCATTGAAGTCATTAGAATTGCATCAGTCAAATCACCGCAAGCAATATCAAAACTGCAAAGTTTTATTCTAATAATGAGGAAACACGAGCATTTTAAAACGGGGCTATTGTTGCATGTGGACAACCAGAGGAAGACTTCCAAGGATTTTTAGCAGAGAAATGTGATCATCACTTATCAGTGCCAGAGTCAGCCTTTTCCTTGAAAAAAAAATAAAAATCTAAGGGTGTAGAAATATAATCAATTCAAATTAGCATTGATTTCTAAATAATGTTGAATTAGGTAAGACATTTACAAACTGTAAATCTCTGTTATTTAGTAAGAATCAGCACTGTATGTCACACAGCAATAGACAGAAATGTTGATAGATTGAAGATGAAGAAATATGCCTCCAGAAAGTTGGGAATGGCAGGAACATGAACCCAAGTTCATGTTTTATATTTGAAGTAAAAAGATAGGAGAAGAAATAAGGTCTAAGCCAAAACAGACTGCTTCTCATAGTCTTCTTTAAGCAAAATCAGAACTATACCAAAAATCAAATAGAAAATCCAGACAAACTCCCAAGAGGTCAGGCAAAGTACTGTGGATTTATTTCAGCTTAACTGAGACCAAAATTTTGCATCATCCCTGTGATGTACTATTAGAGGAGTCCCAAAGGAGATGCAGGGAACAATATCTGATCAGGAAATAGTGGTATAGAGGTGTAAATTGGCCAACTATAGGGCTACATAACTTGTCTGTTACTAAGCCAGAAGTAAAACACAGATCACTAGGACATTTATTTTCAAGACAATGATGTATTCAGAGAAGGCCTCTTACCGTGCCTAAATCTAGAGGATTGCAATTATTTTCATTGTTACTCTTTTTATGTGCCTCTGTGATGTCTGCTTTCCAGATCTGGTTTCGCTTCCTTTTAAAAATTTATGTCAAGAAATACCATTTACAGGCAGCTCTTGTGAAATCATATCATGCTTTACAAAGCTTTGGCCAAATCCTGGGGGTGAT
Source organism: Xenops minutus (assembly GCA_035221455.1). Classification (NCBI taxonomy): domain Eukaryota; kingdom Metazoa; phylum Chordata; class Aves; order Passeriformes; family Furnariidae; genus Xenops; species Xenops minutus. The sequence goes on along the minus strand of JAWWEE010000122.1, from coordinate 56,153,633 downwards.
TTAAGGTTGTTCTTGGAACCATCCAAATAGGATATAAAAGCCAAGCCACTTCCAAACTGTCTGCTTTTGTAGAAGAGGAATAAGAAAATCAGTCTTTTTGGTTGAAACATCCAATCAAGAATGATGGAACAGAGGCTCTGAGTGTGTTATCAGCATATAGATAACATAGTGCTAGGTGCTATACTCTCCACAGAAAAAATACTTAGGATTTCCAGTGAGTGTGGGAAACTCACACAAGGCCAGCTTTTCAAGAGCACCCAAGGAAAGTACCTCCAGTTTCCAAAACAGATCCAATTTTCAGCAAGGATTTTGTTTACCTTTGGGCTAAAACCTGGAGAAAAGCTTTTGTGATCACCTGCATGACAGCTTCTTCTGCCCTAGTCTTCCTATCCCTGAACAAAAGTAGGATACCACTATATGGCCATCAACATGTTTAATTGATTCCAACTGAAAAGGACCTTGGATGTACGAAGTTAGAAAACTACACAGAACCCTCATAAAGTAAGGGGTAAGTGAAGAAACAGAGCTGCTTATGCACTCTTTTCACGGCTTGAAAACTACTGTTTAGGGACAACAGCCATGTCAAACACACATTCAGAGTTGTTATGAAACATCAGGAGGCAAAACTGAGCAGTCACTGTGGGGATTTACGTATGTCCCAAATTCCAGCTCAGTCTGCAATCCCAGACTGTGTCGCAGATTCTTCCCACTTCATAAACTCCTGTGGTACGTATGCATACAAATGTGTGCCTGCATATGAATTACATACACAGCCCTGTGCTCAGTTTATGTAACTAAAAAAATGAGCCAAGAACAATCTGCAGGGGACATACCACCTTTCCCCTCCTGCCTCTCACACAGGCTCTCACAGTCTGAGGAAGCACTAGGGAAACCAGCACAAAATACATTCTGCCTCTGAGCATTTGGCTACTCTCATCTCTTTCTGGAATTAGAGTTATGACCATCTCAAATATCCAGATGAGAGGCCACGGAAAATGTTTTAAAGAAACACAAAGAGTTATCACTACTTACACATTCCAGACTTCTGTTCAGCTGCAAATACATTAATGCAAGCAAGAAAGAAGAGTGTGATGTAGGAAAGGAGGCTGTCTACAATTTATCACTGCTGTGCAGACATGCCCTGAGAAGAGAGCTGTGCTGAAAGCCCAAGTATAGGAACATCTATATTAACAGCAGTTATTTCTGATTTGGTCTGAGGGACTTTCCAGGCTCAAGGGGCTCACAATGAAGGACTGGCCAGCCATGAAGAGCCTGCAGTAAAGCTGAAAGAACATGTAAATTGCTCTGGTACCCCAACAGACTTCTGCTGTTTCAGGGATGCTATTCTGATCTCAACAAGGAAGGAGAAGCCCCATTTTCTGTTTTGCTCACCGATGCACCATGTTCCTATTTGGGCTTTAGCAGTGGGTTTATATCTGCCAAAATTACAGATGATAATTCAATTTAGGAATGATTGCAGAATTGATACAATTGGCTAAAAAAACTGAGTCTGAACTGGATCAGGTCCTCATCTGGGGAAAAACAGTGCATCAGAGTAAGATCCAAGCATGGAGTGGGTTAAAAGTCATATAAAAATAAGAGTATATTCTGTATTTTATTAGGACATTAATAAAGAAAGGCACACAAAAATTATAGTTTTCTAAAAGGTCAAAAGACAGCTCTCTGCTCCTTAGAATATATTTTGCACAATATTCAAAAATGATGAATAACTTGGGGAAATAACTCAACCATAATTTTGCAGTGGTATCTTCTTTGATGTCTAAAAAGACTACATTTGAGCTGGTTGGGAATTAAACATTTAACTGTAAAAAATGAAAAAGCCTGTCAATACTTTTTGAACCAGCTATATGAACAAAAGCTGCAGAAATTGGCCCTCTGAAATTGCTGCTTACTCATGCTATTTATTGTTTCACAGTTCTCCTTCCAAGTTTTCTTGTGCATAAGTTAATTTAAAGCTGTTTGTCTAAAATCAGGTTCTTCTGTCTTGCAATAGTCTAACTTTAAGTCCTTAGTCTTAAGTATCCATCTCACATACTTATTATATTACACATGTATAAAATAATGCAGGCAAGGAAACCTGCAGTTTTTCAAAACGTGTCTTTCACTGTGTGCTCAACTTTAGTCTCTCCTATGTGCTTTACAGGACTTTTCTCCAGCTCCAACGTATTTTTCCCTAGCTAGCTTCAGAACCTTTTTCCAACACTGGAGTGTCTCTTCATGGCTGATCACACGAGCAACTCCAGACTACTGCCTCAAGGGTCAATATTTAGCCTTAGAAGTAGAAAGAAGACATACATACACTTACCACAAGTGAAAAAAAAAATCCAAAAGTAAGCTCTAATCTCACTATCTCCAGTTGTTCCCAGTCTGTGGTTTAATTTACTGCTGGGTTAGCAGGGTGTTCCACAATGCCTCTCATAATTACTTTCTCAAGGCTCTAATTCAACTGCAATTACCCACTGCGGAAGTTAAGAGAATTGGATCGCAGCTCTGCTAAGATCCAGCTAAACCACCCGAGTGAGCAGCTGGCCAGCCCCCAGAGCTGCTTCCCTCGCCAGCTAAGGTGAATCCAGACCTTGCTGATCCATGTGGTGAGACTATCTCTTAAGGGACTCTTCCCGCTTGGCCATCCCAGGCACCTGAGTCCAAAGAATCATTTTCACAAGACAGAAATACTTGTGTTTAGTTTTTAATGTGGAGTAAAGAGTCACACTAACAAAGCAACCCAGCAGAGCTTCCTTTCACACCCACAGCTGACCAGCTGGGTTCATGGCTCACAGCTGGCCAAATGATCTAGATAATTAAAGAAGAAAAAAACCCTCTCTTTGTTGTTTAGGGATTTCAAGTCTGTTTCATCAAGAACATTATGTCCTTGATCTATCTCTGCTCTTTTTTGACTTTTTTTTTTAAAACTGCCAGATTTAAAGGCCACTCTGACTCTATAGAAACTGCCTATCAACCATCATGGACCATACCTACATAAAACAAATGTCAGGGCAGGAGGCTCTCGAACGAATGCTCAGTAGAGTTCCCTTCACTCACAAAAGGCCATATACTGTATAGGGCATATGTTTATGGGCAGCCCCAAAATGCCCACCCTGGGACAGGGGCAGCAGCAAAGCAGCAAGTGCATTCTGCATGCAAATAGCCCCTCGCTCTGCCCTGCTCCCCCTGGTTAATCTTAAACATGTGGATCACTGTGTCCACACTACACCCTCTAATGGGCTTCCCACACCAACATGTGGGGGCCTGGCCATGCAATCAGACCCACCGCAGTCTCCACAGAGCCTCACAGAATTCAGCGGTATCAACACCAGTGCCTGCTGAACCAGCTACTTGTCGGGGAAGGACTGAAAAAGGCAGTGGTACGGATTAATTTATCTCTGCAATCTGCTTTGACTGTCACTTTGCTTAATACCCAGCCCCCTAACAACTTTCAAGACAGGCCCAGGCATCCTGCATTTCAGGAGGATGCAAGCTTATGACACAAAAATGTATTTACTTCATGATTTAGCAAAACCCTCTTCACACATTTTGACTGTAGAACCAACGTCCAACAATGTATGCTCTTGGTGACAAACAAGAAAAAAACTGCACACATTAAAGAGAAGAGAGAGATTTCAATTATGGAGTAATGGAAAGGCGGGGGTGGGGGAAAACTGATTTATGAATTTCAGCATGAAAGTGGCTTGCAACACGATGACTTTGCCAGGACAAAATACCCTGCAGCATATCTCCATAGTTAAATAGCGCAGAATTGTCACGTAATACAGCGCTGCTAACAATGCTGTCACACAGACGCTGTTTAGTCAGCACCTGCACCTATATGACACTCCACAGTTTGTGAATGCTTAGGTTCCCAAATGAAATGTGATACCTTGCTAATGTAAAAGACAGCCTAAACCACATTACCCCCCACGCGCATCCTACTGACCTTAAATTCGGTGCCTTTCACGATTAACCTTCTTGCAATTGAAAGATTTACCATAATCCCACTTAGCTATTTTCAAAGTGTACAAACTCTGTACGTCGGCACTGTTACTGCAGCTGACTGCACAATTTCTTCGTTTTCAGAAGGCAAACAATACGGTTTCAGACACACTCAGCTTCCATCTCCGCCACTTGACCTCCCTAATTTAGAGCATGAGCCCCCAGTGTGGCAGTGATGCTGTCTTTGTTGAGTTGCTGCTCTGTGATAGCTAATACATGCATACATTACTGCTGACATTTAAAAACATTCCTAACAGTTTGTGTGAGTACATGGTAAACAGATGCTATGGGATTTTTTACCCATTATCAGTCATCTCTGAAGACTGCAGTAAAGTGACAGGTTGTTTGAGACTCTTCAGTCTAACAGTGAGAGATTTATTTTTAATAGAATATTGATATTATGGCACAAAATGCCATTTGGTGTTTACTTTTTTTTTCCTCCTAGAGCTGCAGTTTAGGGTTTTTTTAAGCTTTTTCAAGCCTCTGTTATATCTACTACTCTATTTTTTATGAAAAAAAGTTAGAGACTTTTATGAACTCTCTGATTAAAGTACCTCCATCTGAATGTAGATTAAAAGTTCCAACACCTGAGAGCATTAAACCAATGAATATTTATATAGAAAAACAGCAGATGAATGCACTTTAAATCTTCAATGAAAGTCTAGTCCTGGGGTTTATCTTATTTTAGGGCTTACTTTTTATTAAAATGAACTCTTGCATATTTACACTACAGAAATAAATGTTATTTGCAAGCACAATACAGTAAGAATCTTACAAATGGATGGCCGTGGTGAAAAGTAAATGTAGTCCTCAAACTAACTTACTTCTTTATCAAGTATATATGTAGGAGGATGCTGCTGGCATCGTTTGGTGCAGAGTGGGTGTGTTCATTTTACCTGTTTCTGATTTCACACTCTGTGTCAAGCAGTGTCCATGGAGTTACACTAATCAATGTAACCAGAGCTGCACCAGTGTAAGGCAGTGCTTTTGGCAAGATGGACCATTACATATGGTTATCCTTGGACTTCAGTATTTGCGTTACACCGCATGCATCTGGTTGCTACAACTAGAACCAACTCGCACTGCACCTTGCAGCTGCCATGTGTCCTGTCAGAAGACAACCAAAGTGAGAAAGGACAAGTCACTGAACCAGTTTTTCTCAGGAATGGTATAGGACTGCAAGGTCCCCCAAACCCTGCAACCTTCTTTAGCGCTGACTCCAAACCTGTCTCACTCAACAGATGTAGTGAAAGTCAACACTGCCATTGACCCAAGTCCCCTGGCAAGACAATGATGTCTACAGAAGGGGTGTAGTAGTGAAAATGAAGGAAAAACAGCGACTTCTCTTCTGCACAGGAAGGATCTCCCCATCTCTCTGCATCCTTCTAGCAGCAAAAATCCCACTCGTTTACGCAAAGATTTACTCCTCATTTGAATGGGAAGAAATACATGGTTTCAGGGAGCTGCAGCACTACTGGGAACGAAATCTTGATGCAGCCCAAGTACCTCTTAGCAAACCCCTCTTCTCTTCAGATCTTGTGCTTTGCAAAAAGATTTGTTGCACTGTCTCCAAACCTAGGCTGTTCTATTTTGGTTTTAAATGTAACCTTAGAAATAAATGTTTACAAATCAGCTCATTGTGTCTTTGTTTTGAAGCTTAAAGCTTCCCTTTGATTGCTGCCTTTTTGACATTTTGCATAGGAAATATGTTTGCATGTTCACAGCGCTATTGAAACAGCAATTAGATCACCATATTCCAGCTGTTACAAGGTTTTGTAATGCATTTTCCAATAAACATTTTCAAGAAAACAGAACTATTTCAGTATGTCAAGCAGATACACTGAGATTTTTTGTTCAGCTTTTTTTGTCTTATGTTTTTCTGCGTGTTACCATACTTTTTTATGTTCTTCTACTTCCCTGCTTTTAATGCTACTTAAATAAAAAGGGTCAGGTTTTCAAAAGCAGTGAGTGGTTGAAGGAGTTCTGATTTTGAGGGCCAGGGAAGCTGAGCCAATGCAATTTTCAAAATATTGAACTTTTTGTTTTATGCTACCAAGCTCTGCAACTGAGACTGCGTTTTAAAAACTTGCTATTATTTCTCTAATCTTCATTAAAAAGGACCATCTTTACCATTTCCAGGAACCATCCACCTTCCCATCACCCTACCTTTCTCAAGAATTTTTCCAATTCAAACAAGAAAAAAATACATTTTCTTGCCCTGCCTGCTAACATGAAGTGATTTCCAGCAATGCAATAGAACATGTGCATCAGATGCCAAGACAAATAGCATCTAGGCATGAGGGGCAAAGGTAGCAGCGCCTGAGCCTCAGGGGCCAAACGCATCAGAGAGAGCCTCAGTTGTGAGAATCTTCATCATAAATGCTGAGTAACTCAGTTCATGCTAGTCAATAACCAAATTCATGATATACAGCAGGCAGCAGCAGTTGCCTTGGTGGAAGAGGAAGATCTGCAAGCTCTTGCTTTATGTTTAGGATCAGGTATCAATTAATGATTTTTTTTCTCCTTACTTGGTGTTTAATCTTCCATTGTATATATGACTAAACCCCAGAAATTCTCCTTTGAATTTATTCTATCTTTTCTGCTTCCTGACCTCACAGGTCACCTTTCTTGACCTCATTGTCTTACAAGAACTGTTATGAAGATTGTTCCTACTTGTTTTTCCTACTTCATACAATAAAGAGTCTTGTTCTGTCTAAAGCCAACAAATTGCAACTGAGATGGCTGATTTATCTTCTGTGTTTTTTGACTGATCACTTTGAATTTGGTGTACTCTAAAGAGATCAATACATTGATTCTTTTTTTGGGGGGAGGAGGCGGGGGGTTAGTATATCATTATCAGGGTGTAACTGGATTCCTTTTCCAGATGGTAAAAATTCTGAGAACTACTGAGAGGAGGAGAGAGGGTTTCTGAGAGATTAGAGAGCTATGGTGGGAAACAATCCTCAATCAATCCCACTATTTCAGAGCTGGCTGTCAACCATTTGATGGTAGTTGCAGACAAATGTACGCAATGGATCTGTGATTTCTTCTCCTAAATTTAATAGTAAGAACAATAATAGGACAATGAAGACTTGAAAACCTCTCGGGAGGCTTTCCCTTACCTCCAGGTAACTCCCACACTTGCACAGATGCTTGCAGTGATTCCACCATATAGGAGGCTGGTACATACAATCCAAAGAAGAGCAAAACCTGGCACAGGCCAGAGTTTGTGTCTGCCCACTAGTTAGAGGGGCTTTCCATTGCTCCATCAAAGTCTCTCAATTAGAAGTGCAAATGTATGAAGGCTGCAGCAGAAGGGGTTATTTTAAGTTTCCTTCTCATCTTCGAAGAAAATGAGCCATTATAAATTCTGCAGCTGCCTGTCTATCACTGATGGGACATCACCGAGTTGGGGCCATTTCAACTCCCTCGGGTTTCAAAATAATTATGCATGATTTTGTCACATCAAGATGAGTTTATTTGCAATTCCCATGCCTCATGCATGTCCAACATAACCTTGCAGAGCACTCCAGTACTGGTACCTGAAAACGCTCCTTGTGAAAAGGTTTGCTCTTCACATTTCACCCAGTCTGAAACTACCACCTTAGTTGCCAGTTAAACAAAAGTATTGATTTTAAAATTGCTCTTTTAACCTACAAGGTACTACATGGCCTCCGTTCAGTGTCTCTTAACTTTATGTTCTTAGATGTACGCTTGAATCTGCTGAGAGAAATCTGCTACTTGTCCTAAGTTTCACTGGCAAGCGTTAGAAATGAACAGCTTTTCCTCACTGGAATTCTGTCCTGGAAAAGCAGAAGGTAACAGTAAAAAAAATTAAAGCAGGCTAAGAAAACATTTTTTTACAGTAGGTTACAAGCTCTCTTTTTATTGCTCTCTCTTACTGTCTAATGAACTCTGTGACAATTTCTATATTCCAATATTGTTTTATTACCAATTAGTTATGTTAAATACTCAAAGACACACTGTATGAATGATAATATAACCTAGCAAATGCATAGTAGTGGGGAATTTTAACTCTTGCATCCTAATTATCTGCATGATGAAAGAAATCAAAATGGTTTCTGTAGCTGGTAGGTACTCCATGTTGTTTTTTTCCAATAGCCTGATTATCAGACAAGAAGTGGGAAAAATTCTGGAGGGAAAAATAGGCAGAAGTGGAAGGTCACCCATATGCCATTTTAACCTCACAGGCATTGATACCTTTCAGCCTTATTAACACAAAAGAGAAGCTATTAAATTATTTAGACCATCTTCTGGTCTAAAGGATTACTTCAGGCCTACTGAGACAATACTTGGTGTCATGTCAACAGCAGTCCATGAATGCTTGGGGTAGAATACAGCATTCTCTTGGTTAAAAAGGGATGAGAAACATGAACTTTCTTAGGAAACCCAAAGTGGATCCACAAACAATTCATCAGAGACAGTCCAATTCCTTCCCTCCCATGTCCTCCACCTGTACGTACTCTTGCAGTTTTATTTTTTTGAGCCATATTATTTAACTAAAAAGAATTGGAAACAGAGATCTATCAGGAAGATATCCACAGGGAAGCTTAAAAATCCCAAAGACCTCCAAAACAAATTGTCAGGACCAGGCTCCAGCAAGAAAGCTGCATCATAAGCCAGGACAGTCTATACAACCTGCTGATCAATGGTACATGTTTACATTATGCAATTATTGAGAATGAAAATGTGACCCATGGAATTTTCACATCCCTAGTTGTTGATGCAGTGATTCCTCGAACAACTGTGACAAGAAAGCATCAGCTGGTGACTAATGCAATCTTCTGGAAAGAAAGCAAGCTGCACTTAACACTCCTTTGTATAGTCTGTCTAAAGGACAACAGGATGTTGGTTTTTCTTTGGATGTGCCATTACAGGCACTAGAAGATACTGAGCCAGGAAACTGTTCTAGAGACAAAAGACATTAGAGGACCAGAGGAATCTGACAGAAAATATGTCCCTTGTACTTGTGTGCAGCTGCATCAACAGTACACCAGCAAGGCAGCCTCTAAAAGGTGACCTGTTCCCTTTCAAAATATTTAAAATTAATACAAGTCTTGTGTAAAGGGATAAGTTTCATAGATGCCATCCACGGAACTCCAAGGAAAGAACTGATGGGTAGATGACTACAAGAGAGGTGCAGATGGACTGACAGATGTGAAACAAAGTCAGTTACGAGCAAATACAAAACCGAATTATGTGAACAATTCCAAAGCCTTAAAATGGAGGAGGTGAATCACGCAGACCTAACAGCTGTCATAACGAATTAAACTATTCCAAAATCGAGATAATTTGATAGCCAATTACCTGAAATAATAAAAAAGGGATAAGAAGTAAAGTCACCTATGGGAACAAAACAAAAACCATTTCTAATATCCCTGACACTCCTCTCTTACTGAGATCTCCTCTCCACATTAAGTTCAAGCAATTCATCTTCACTTCATAAGCTGTGCAGTTTTGATCCTGCCTGCATGTTGATGTCCTGACTGCTGGTACGTCTTCCCGCTGCCTTGTCCCACATTATCTGTCAATGTCCCTTCATGTCTCCCTGTTACATCTTCTTCCTCTCCTTCATCATCAGCACACCCTCCCTCTTTTGTGCCACGCTCCCCCTCAAAGTCCTTCAACAAAACACAGTAGGCAGCTTTTTCGTAACACATCAGAATAAGGCAAAAATCCAGAAAAAAAATCTGAACCACCTTTAGACCAAATCTTTATCTAATCAGCTAACATCTTGTAAAGGTGTAGAACAATCTCCTGCTGTGGGCTATCAAACTCAGCACCTGCCAGGATTAGGTCCTTTAATTGAAACTCATTATGTGCTCAGGAAAGGGAAAAGGGAGTTTTGAGCTCTGAGGGGCTTAAGAATCCGCATGTTTCACTATTAATTCATCAGTACACTATCTTTTGAAACAACATACAAAAAAGAAAATGTTTCAGCCAGATCTGAAACACTCCAAAGAAGAAACGAATGGTTCAATTTAGTACTTTCCTGAAATGACCATTGTACAGAATGAAAAATTCCAACAGAATGCTGTTACAAGAAAGCATTTGCTAATAATGCTTCTTACTCCCTTGTTTAGAGAAAAAATTGGCTGTTACTAGAAGAGTTTTAGAGACATGTGGAACTGCAGTCATATGGATGCAGAGGCTGGAATCTGGCATTAATTTCAGTTTGCTGGTTTACTGCATCTTGTAAGCATCTACACGAAAGCTGTATTTCTGCACTCACTATTAGAAAACCTATTACAGAAAAGTCATTTAGGATGAACACCCTGCACTCATAGCCATAGGTGTCTTCTTCAGCTAAATTAAAAACCATAGCCTTGTCAGGTCATAAAAATCATCGAAATTTTAGTTACAAATTATACCACAGTAAGCGTCAGCATCTTTTCCACAGATTTAACATTGTTTGAAGATAAACTGAAACAAATCGGTGCAATACTTAATTGACCTCTCAACAGCATCATTGATAAAAGAGTCTTAGTAGACTTTGGCAGACTTTATCTATGGCTACTAAGACACCATACAGCAACTCTTCTAAATAAAGTGTCTCAAATTTTCTCTGGTGCCCTAAGGCCTTTTCTATTGCTCTTGTAGCATAAAGAGGCTTAAAGACAGCAGACCTCAACCTCAGGGATATTTCCTGCGTAACGAGACTTCTCATTAATAAACGAGGTAATAAACAGTTGCAACTACCCCTGTTCCCCAGCATATTAAGTACATTAAATAAGAATGATGCTCTACCCTATGCACCATACCAACAGCTCCTAAGGTCAGGGCTCAAGCAAAATTCAGACAGTCTGAAGATCTTAAGGCCTGGCCATGCAGAAGAACTACCCCAACCACAAGAAAATCTGAAACAACTCGGGGGCATATTTGTTGCTGCTTCTCTTTGCATATAAAAAGGGATGGACAACCAAGTAGTGAAGCTGAAGTCACACACTAAAGCTCTGCTGTGTCAAAACTCTGTTGTCTGGACAGATTAAGTTTGATGCCAGATATTAGTTTGATTCTAAGCTCTCTTGAATAGAGTAGTATCATCAATAACTGTTCAAGCTCCTAACAGAGGGTGGAAATGACCCCAGTGATGATACTGCTCTCAACAACACAAGGGCTAAACAGGATGATGAATTTTTGCCTTAAGATCTGGTATTTTGACTTTTCCAGGATGTATATTAAGGTCATACAATAGATACAAAACATGTTTATGTATTCAATAGAAACAAACATGCATCTAAATCTATTCCTGCATGTTTTACAGAAAATCTGATGGTACAATATCAGTGCTCAGTTATAATTCATTGATGTGCAGCAGAAGGAGTTTCTTTCAAGAAAGCCCTTGAAAATGCTGATGACTAGCAACTATTGGTACAAACCAGTTTTACAGATCATGGAAAATTAGTTACTTACATAAGCATGACAGATACAGAATAGTCTTACAGTAGATGGGGAAAAAATTGTGTGTTATGATCCGTAAATCGATAAATATCCAACAAATCAGCAACACAAACAAGATGAGAGAACTTTATTTCATCTTCAATCAGAAAGTAAGAAATATACTGGGAAAGGTAGCATTGAAATAGTAACTGTGCTAATTTTCTACTCATCTAGTAATACAGATCCTCTACATTTCAATAAATTTCCCCCCCCTTTGTGATTGTATTTGTATCTGCAGAGCTTCCAAGCCCAGGACGCAAGCTGTGAAATATGTTAAGCTGGTGCTGGTTTTGTTTTTTAATAAAACAGAAAAATGACAATATAATGCTTTAAAAATCAATAGGCTCTTTTGCATTTAAAGTACCTTAGGAAAATATTTTAAAACCACAGTAACGGTAAAAATGAGCTGGATTCAGCTGGCGGAAAGCAAATGCAGAGGCACAGTAAAGATTTTAGCCATTGCACAGAAAAAGAAAAAATCTCCCACTTGCAAAGCAAGAGGACACGGGCCCTAACACACAGTATTACTCAGGCAATTGCCGAGGTCTCATTTTTTCAGTATCCAAAAGCATTTTAGAGAAAGTAGAAATCATTTTTTGTCTATATCCATTAGTATACAGGGTGAGTGACCATAGAAAAGTCATATAGATTATTTTTGCCACTAATATTTACAAATCACAACTCTATGAGCCCCAATTGTCTTTGACATTGCCAGATACATTGTCAAAATTGTTATTGTCAACTACAATACAATCCCCAGCTTCTTCGTGGCATTCTTTGCAGAAGGATTTCAGGGGTGTTACTTTTGCCCACATGGAGCCCCTATAAGCCTGCAGTGAGCCTGAGTTTTCCATTCTGTATTCATTTACTGGTACTGGAATGTGGGAACAGAGAGGCAGGGAAAGCAAATTGGGATGGTAGGGTCCTTTGGACTGCCTGGCTCACACTGTGACACTGTATTTACCAGTACTTCACCCCATCTCATTGTTAACAGTTTTCAAGCATACACAAGAAAGAGCTGTGTAAGACTCCAGACCCACACAGGAACACCAACTGAACAGGCGAGTATACGTTTCATTGGCTTGGATAACCATCTGTGCATGGGCTGTGGGAAATCTCATAGCAAACAAAGTGCAGGATAGGTGTGAAACGTCAGTTTTCATGCCCACACACACATACACCCCCTACCTTCAAAAAGCACATGGATAGATTTTTATGCAGTAGGGACAGTAGCACTTCTGCAAGTATTAGGACTTTTTTTTCAAATCTACAATTTAACCTTCACCTAGAGCTGTCATATGTCCCAGCTTCCCCAGGCATGACCTCTTTTTCCACCTGAAAGTTTATTTCCAGATGAACAAAGAGGAATTTGGCCAGATGCCTCGGATGTACAAATCTCTACAGCCACAGACGTGGATGTCAGGAAGTCCCAAGCAAATGGTTTCAGAGTGTGTGCAGGCCACCTGTATAGCCCCGCTGTCCGCAACTCTATCCAACAAATGATACACAAAACTAGGGTAGACCCAGCTCCCTTACTCCATAGGAAAAAAAATATACTAACGCAAAATCTATTTGTAGCTGGATCCATAGGAGCAAGATTCAAAACCTTTGTTGTGTGATACCCATATAAAAATATAAGTCTGAGAGGAAGGGACAGAAATGCATGCATAGCTGGCAGATCAGAAGGGGCACTACAGGAATCTTTAGCAGGCTGATACAGAACACCACATTTACAGCCCTCCTGTGACAGAAGACAGCATTGCTTTACTATACATGGGAGTCTCTGCTGCCTTCTGCTGCAAAGTTTCAATTACCCCCCTAGAGTATGTAATACACACATTCAGAGACTTAGAAACCCTCCTACCCAGCCAGCAGACATCTTCCAGCATTGGGATGGATACAGATCTGCTGTTCCAGTGGCAGAAACGATGACAGCATTTTTTACACGTATTTTCAAATTACATTATTATCTTGTCTAGACTGTGCTTTTGCCAAGACAGGTAGGACCAGATCTTTGAGGGCCCTTCTAGTGTGATATTCTACAATTAGTACATATAGGCTACAGTTCTGTAATTTGTTCACCATCCTAAAAGTAGCAAAAAATCTCAAACTCTTTACAATTTGGAGCAACATAGAATGATTGATGTGGTTATCAAAACAACCAAATCAAGATTTTACATTTGCTTTCTAGTTGCTCAAATATTTCTACAGACACTACTTAGGAGCCAGCATATGTTTTGAGAAAGTAATTTTCCCACTGTATGCCAGCTTGCATGCATTACGGTTTGTACTTTTCTTTAAAAAGAAATGGGAAACTGCTGAGATATTATTGTACTCCATGTTACCCAGTTACCATTTTTTAACCAGACACATTTGTCATTTTGTTGGAAAAATAAGTGTTTGATACTTATCATATTCTCACAGACTTCAGTCACTATTACTTTTTAAAAATGCAGGGTAGGTGAGGAGCCCTTTTATTATTTATATTTCCTGTGTCTCTTCTCATGCTCTACCTCTTGCTTAAGGGAATCAGATTAGTAGCCGTAAGGGCCAAACTCTAGACTAATAAATGCAGTGTTTCCCAAGCCTCTAATATAGTTGGCTACTGGGCCTGCCTGTATAAGAACAGTGGCTGTGAACTCTGATTTGTGAGCTGCTGAGTGCAGGAAATTCCTGATGGGACCTCCAGAGCACATCTCCTTCTGCTTTTCTGACTCCTCCATGCACTCAGCCTGCACAGTTAGGACGTACCCAGATGACAGTGTCAGTACCTATTCATATGGGAAGAGCCTGACAGTGGTGCAACAAAAGCCTGCGAGCGCATTGCTTCCCCTGACACAGAGCAAACAAGCAGGCTGTGCAAGCATGGTGGTGGGTGTCTACAACCATGCTCAAATGGACTCGACACCCTCCCTCCTAATAAGTCCAGCAGGGGGGTGAGGAGGGCGCTACTTGTGGGATAAAACATTTTTCAGGGGAAGATTCTGATTTGGTCTATTCATTAGCATGTTATAGAACACAGACAAACAGAAAGGAAAGTTTATCTCTATATTTGATGCACTGGACTAAGTTCTTGGCTATACCTTTTCAACAGAGGAAAGAAAAATGCCAGGAGGCTATGTAGAAGGATTTAAAAAATATTAGACATCACAAAAATAGGTCTATTTCAGAAAGAAAGTAGGAAAAAATTTTCATGGATGTTAACTGGAGAAAGATATATTCATCACGTGCCTGCATATGGTGCTCAACACAAGAGCCTGGATCGCAGGTCTCAACCAGGTCCATGATAGACCCCCTCAACAATTCCAGCCCGATTCAAGGAGACCAAAATAAAAGTCCAGAGTACCACACTTCATCTAAAATCACTTCAATATTTTTTAGGTAAAAAGAGAAACACTGGGGATCTAGATCTGCCTTCAGCCAGCTGTAGCATGGCTGACAGCTGTAAGCAGAAGATGAAGATTTTCCTTTGCGTGCTCGCCCAGCTGCCAACATCCCACACTGGCAGAGGTGAAAGGCCCCTGACTCACTTGTTTCACCAAAATACCCATTTGTCAAAAAGTGGCATATTAATTACCACACTCCTTGTTCAAGGCAAGCACTGCATTCCTTGTCCTCCAAAGGCCCTTCCAATCCCCACTCTTGGAGCATCTCTCAGCAGTTAAGTCGGAAAGTAGGGAAAACACTGGTGATGCTACCAAACATTCCTTTGCTGCAGACAGAGCAAAGGGGAGATAAAAATTCCCTGCTGAAGCACGCCCCCACAGAAACCCACTCTGCTCTCCGCCTCCACGTCCAGCCTGCTCCAGCCATCCTGAACCACAGTTCCTCTTCCTCCCCCAGAGCAGGCACCACTGCATTCTGCCTGCATCTCCACCTCCCAACACGTACGTGCTGCTTCCTACCGGGAGGAAAGGAAGTATTCCTCAGAAGTCCCTGATGGCACCAGCATGTGCTACTGGGGAGCTGGGTTATCTCCCTCTCTTGTGTGGCTTTACCTGGAGCACACCACAACTTCCTTACGCTTAGCAAGGGACCATCACTACTCTTTGTCACTCCCTACAGCCCTTCAGCTGTCTGCCAATTAGACCCTAATCCCTCCTCGCCCAGTTTTACCCCCCAAGGGCACACTGTCCTCTCCTGTGGTTAAGTCCATCGAGTTGCCAGCAAGGAAGGGTCACAGAAACACAGCCTACCTCAACCTGAGAGCTCGAACAGAATAGCTTTGCAGGGGGCACCGCTAATGACCAGCACCGGGTTTATTGTCCCTGGCCTTGAATCAGCTCAGGAGAAAGGACTCATGAAAACAGAATCCATCACTCCCGAAAAATGCCTGGCACAGTGTGGTAAGTTCAGCTGCAGACCACATGCATTTTCTGGCTTTGAACAGACTGCACGAGTCAATTCTCAATAAATTCCAAATGTACATTAGAACAGGGAAACATATTTTAAGTGGGTTTCACATCCTTCCTCTCTTTTTCACCTGAACTGCTGGAGATTAAGCCTGCCACTTCGCTATTTCAGTCTTTTGCCGTATAACAAGACATGAAGAGAGTTCATTACCCTTTGTCAACCCCGAGTCACCTGGATGAGACAGAAGGAAACAACCTGTGCCTGAGTTGGGATTTTGAGGGGGGAAGGGATGGTGGCAAGGGGAGGGCATACAGGGAACAGCTTTTTAACTGCACTTCCTGAAAAATCCTGCTGTAGAGAAAATGACTGACGGAGAAAGCAAGGCAGTCTGAAAGCAGCCACTATGCTGCAACCCACTCAGGGAGCTGAAGAAATAAGTGGCATTTTTGTACTCGGCGTGGCCTAAACAAATAAATTACAGTCTTGATAACCTTTTATTTCAGAGCTGTGCCATTTGTGCTACTCCAGTTGGATTGTGTCATTCCCAGGATAAATCCTCAATTGCAAGGGCTTTAAAATTGAGCTATAAAAATTTCCTCTGGGCAGAAATCTGGCAAAATGTAGCACAATGGAAAAAAAAAAGCAAAGGGAATCAGTCTAAAAATAGAAGGCAGTAAAAGAACTTGGGAACCTTTAGGTGGACAACAATTTGTCAAGCTTTTCTCCCTTGCACTCTGGTAGGCAAAAGAGAGGGTGGGGGCCATGCTGGAGGGGCATGACAGCTTACCCCCAGTTTCTGAGAGAAGCACCTTCACTGCCAAGGTTTGGGAAAATGGGACAGTGGCCAAACTGACAGTATGAGTGAGAGAGGTCTCCAAGAGGGAAGGATGAGGCATGCTGAAATACATGACATGCTGCTCAGCCCCAGGTGACTACCCTATCCAAAGGCCATCCCAGAAGCTGAGTCACCCTTCTAAACAAACTCAGCCTGCCTAAATCCCACTTACATTCCTAGCCCTGCTTCTTACTGGCTGCTTCCACATTTGAACCTTGCTGTGGTTCTCTCTATCCCTGCTGAGATGCCTTCAGAGACACCCTGCTTGGAAGCACTAGGCATGAGGCTGACTCTGTGCTTTATTACCTCATAAAAGCTAAGTTTCTCTCTATAGCTCAGTTTTTATGTGCAAATTAAAATAACTTTTGTTTAAGTTTTCTGCTACCAGACAACACAGGTATGGCCAGGAGAGCAGATTCACAACTAGTGGGAAGTTAGTCCACTGAGAGTTCATCCCATGACAGCACCTGGGGCAACGCCTAAATTATCTGTATTTACAAAAAGAAATAATACCTCAAATATATCAGAATAGGCTGCAGCACTGAAGAAGGATGGAAATTACAGTGGAAAATTAAAAAAAGCCAACCCTGTAGAAGTCCGTTCCCCCTGAAAAGCTGGGCACACTGTCCTCAAAATGGAAAGGCTGCCTGGAAAACACAATGCAACCCCACAGTACCACACAGTCAGGAAGGGACTGAAGATGACACTTTTCAAGCCTTGCTGATATTCCTCCTATTTTTAAAACTGCCAAAAGAGCTCAAGTTAGCTTCTAACCTGAAGTCCTCCTATGCTCCCAAGGAACCATCCCCACAGGAGGGACAGACACACTAGCACCAGCTCTGCCTGTATGATAAGGTAGCAAGTCACAGGCCAAAGCTGGTGCCAGGCCATCCAGAGAGGTTGTCACAGCGCTAGCTCGGACTAATTTTCACGATGGCCTCTTCGCAGAGTCATACCCTGATGGTAATGCAGCTCCTGGGCAACAACCAGAGCTGCAGCAGCAGGAGGCTTGACCAAGTACACCACCTCTGAGCAGCCTTTCAGCCTGTTTTGGGGTATTGCAGGGAAAAAAAAACAAACTGAGCTACAGTCAGTGTTTAAAAATAAACAAATTGGGAACATCAATTCTCTGTAATACTGCAAGCCCTAGGTAATGCTCTTTATACAGGGGAAAATGACATTGAAATTTAAAACATGTTTGAATCCTAATAACTTAAGGTGTCATTATTAGCATATGCAAAGAATACAAAACAAACAAACATATTTTCTTATCTTTGAACCATTCCTCCAATAATATAATGTTTCCTACACGTGAGAAGTAACACGTTTAGGTGGTAGCCGCCAGAGTTAATGACATCAGGTACTGATGAGACGTCTTGGCATGCCCCAAAGTTATGCAAAATAAAGAACTACTGATTTGAATTGCATCCAACTCTGCAACTCTCTATCTTCAGGGCAATCCAAGAGTAGATTTGTTTGAATGTTTTTCATTAAATGCCATCGTGCCATACTAGATAAGAGATTCTATTTGGACTAGCAGCCACTTCCAATTTTCGCCCCAAAATAAAAGAGGGTTTATCAATTCCAATCAGTTTTATCCAGAATTAGTTGTCAAGTTTCAATAGCTGGCATGGATCTGAAAACATAAATTCAGCACCAGTGTCAAATGACTATACAACCTTGTAGAAGAGGCCTGAATGTATAGTCCTGCTGGGATTGACCAACTGCATTTAAAATATCAGCACTTTTATGTTATAATAGCTCCTATTAACAACAGTTGGCTGACATTAGATACATTCAGGCTAAGCATCAATTAAAAAATTGCTTATCTGTTTGAAAATCTGGAAAGCAGGTATGAGTTCTCACACAGGCAGAGGTAATACAAACAAAATAATTGCTGTGGTGTCCTGGGACTCCATCATTTTGACTAACAGACACTGCCATTTTCCTGTCTTCTTTAAGACAGGACCTTACATATATATGTGTGCCCCTGTCATGCTGTGCTGCATTTCTTAGCCATCATCTTTCATTTTTAAAATAGCATCATTTAGAAGCCCTGCAGAAAACCAGGAGCCCATTATACTGGGTATTATGCAAACAAAATGTACTAAAATGGTTGTCCCATATAGTTCGCAGTGCAAGCAGCCATGAAAGGTATCCTGCAATCATCCTCTTTACGGGAAACTGAGGCACCACTACATTCAGGGTATTGCCCAAGGTCACAAAAACAGCCACTCACCTCTCCTGAATCCAGGACCATAAACCTATACCAGTAGTAAATGCTGATATCCAAAAGAACTCATTAAACTCATTAGGGACTCATAAATGAGCTCAAATAAGTGCCAACCAGTTTAAATGTTAAATAGGTCATTGCTAACTCTGATCAAAATGCTTTATTCTTCATTGTATCCGAGAGTGATTTAAATTAGAAATACAGACATATTCCTGGGAGCAAGAACACAAGGTTCCCTACCCAGCCGCTCTAATCACTGCCAGTCTTTACACCCTGCTGGCTGTCTGCCCAGCTCTGGCAAAGTTTTGGGCAGCACTTCAG
Organism: Xenops minutus; assembly: GCA_035221455.1. NCBI lineage: Eukaryota > Metazoa > Chordata > Aves > Passeriformes > Furnariidae > Xenops > Xenops minutus. The sequence goes on along the minus strand of JAWWEE010000122.1, from coordinate 56,134,419 downwards.
CTTAGAGGGGTGAGAAAGGTGTGGAAGAACTCCTGCTCCCTCCTCACCTGCAGTCCACCACTGCAGCCACACTCCTGAGGGTAGGCATGCTGATAGAAAACCCAAGGAAAAAAGACAAACCAAACCCTTGAACACCTCAGCATGGTCAAACCTTCTGATCAGTCAGCTACATTGTGGAGGTGGAGATGGGTATTTTTCAGCTGTCCTCTAGAAGGAAAAAAACCCAGTCAATTTGTCCAGGGATACTGAGGAGGCCTCGAGGAGAGTGCAAAGGGCTCTCTTGAGTGGATCAAGACCCTTCCCTACAATTAGCAGCAAATAGTCTGGAATGCAGAATTAAGAAAAAAATTATACTCCTCTGCATCTCCTATTCCAGTAAGCAGTAGAGTATGTAGATGTGTTGTTTCTCTGGAGGCTGGCAGGTTTTGGTTCCCACTATCAAGAGATCAGCCTTCCACAGGCAACACCAAGGAATCCCATAAGCCTGATATACATCTCTGGGTTCAATTTCAGCGTCTTAAGAGTGTCCACGCTGCCTTCTTATCCATCACAAGCTCCGCTGCAGTCAATGAGAGCTAAGAGCAACAAAGCTCTGACACCCCCATCAGGGGTATCTGGCAATTCTTCAGGACAGTTAATGCAGAACAAAATACTGCCTGAGTCAGCCAGGACAGGTGCCCAAAAATAGCTGTCAACCACTAACCTCAGTTGCACCATTGCCTGTGTGAGGAGCTTAGTTTCTGGTTGTCTGGTCAGATCTCCCGCTGTTCACTTCATCATACACATTTCTCATTCATTAATATAACAACAAGCTCCCAGTAATAGGATCTTGCCACTAGAAGATGATTTCTTACTTTCAAAAATAAATATCTCAGTTTCACCTTCACATTTTTATAATAGAGTAGGAGATCTTCATCTTGTCAAGTTTTATTTTCATCCCACTGACATTATTTCTTAATTAAAAGAAAAGATAAGTAGATGGATTCAACCAGGTGCTGTTGCTGATACGAAGCACAGTTCCTTGGGAAAATAAAAAGAACCAAGTCAGGGAAGAAGGGAGTACGCCTGGCAGTCATTTTGTGTAGCTAGCCACGAGCAGTGGTAGGTGGCCTTAACTGGCTCTCTTGGTTGTTTGTTCCGCAGTTTTGCAATGTCTTCCAGCTGTCTTCTCACTTCCTTTATTGTTGTATTTATTTTTTAATGATTCTCTACTGAGGAGTTTCAGCTAAGAGAACAAAGAACCAGCAGCAGCAAAGCATCATCTCCCTCCTCCCCGTGTGCGGGGCAAGTGAGGATTTTGCATTTCATACATCATTTACAGCTTGTGGATGTAAGGCTGCCACCAAGCCCGTCATGGCTCAGACAGCATCCCAGCACCAGAAACCACAGTTGGCAGCCAGGATTCAGAATTTCACTAAAAAAACCTGTTGGGAGAAGTACTTTATAAAGAATTACTGCTTTTGTAAAGACTCGGTCACTGAAGAAATAAAACATTTTAGTTTGTATGAATATTCTCTTTCAAACCAAACAGTCCAGTGTATGTCAAAATGCTGTGTATTAAAGAAAATGTAAATTGCATAATGCTTTGCTCCCCAAGAAACAACTTACATTTTGAATGTGTTTGAGCTGTACCTCTTCACCTCAGGGACCAATATAATCACTGAAGAGTACAGTATCCTTTCAAAAGGACTGAAGAAGTATTAGAAACATGCTGCTCAGCTGGAGACAGAGGTCACCAAGCAAAGAATAAACTACAAAACTGAAAAAGTTTTGCATTTACAGAGTTTGTTCTAAAGGAGAGACGTAACAAGCAGCTGCAGAATATGAACAGCACAAGGTGAAATTAACTGTTTTTCTTATTTAAATAAAAGAAAGAGGTTCTCTGGTTTCTGGGAGGCAGAGTTTGGGGGGCACAGACTCCTGGGTGCTCACAACAGTAGGCAGTAGAACAGACAACTGAAACTCTCCAGGTCTGTGAGTTGGCTGAGCTGCTTCTTTAGGGTACCAGATTGGAGCTGCACTCCAGGAAGAAAAAAAATGTGTTAAATAAGAGAATTTAGGAAAAGAATCTGCTCAGGGACAAGAAGGTAAGGAAAGAAAAAAGCCTGTCCAGAAACCACAAACTTTTGTGGAGATGGCCATTATTTTGCTTTAATTCAGACCACAAAAATGTTTGATCCTCTATATAATCGTAAAGCCTTGAAATGATCTGTCCTGCAAGGCAAATCTACTAAATAATGCAAAGTTCCCAATGGAAAAGAAACCTTCTTCCATCTAGAGAGGGATTTTTAAAGGGCCACATCAGAGATCTGAGCTTTTAATTGTATCTTGCATTTAAATTTAACGATAGGCCAATTGTTTTCTTAGAATAGGTTAAGTAAAAAGCCACAATGATTTAAAAGCATTCAAAGTGAATGCAGGATAACAAGAAAGACATAATTAGAGGCAAAAGCACTTTCAAACTGCATATCCTTAATTCCAGTATCTTAGTGTGTAGGCAGGATCTTACCCTCAGATGCTGGGTCATCTATGGTATTCGAAAGAGCAGGACCAGTCAGGTTCATAGCTGAAAATGGAGCAGATCAGTGACTCTGTGGAAAAAATGCTGCTGGTTGAAGCCAAGAAGCACGCTAAGCACATGTCATTCAGTGCAGCATGAAAGTCACAACTCATCTAACTTCCTGGTGATAGGGATGCCACCACTCAGGACGGAGGCAAGGCTGGGCTGGATTCTAACTGGTATTTTTAGGATGCAAGTGAACACCAATGAGGTGCCCCTGAGCAGAGAGGCAGGAGGCAGAGCTGCCCCATCCTAAGCCCTCTGTACCCTGGTACAATCAAAGCAGGCAGGCTGATCCCCAGGTCTGCCCTGTCTGTGAGGGACCCCTGGTACATGCAGCAGCAAGGCTGGTGTTTGTGGCAGTCCACCACTGCTGTCAGTCACACACTGTGTCCTACCAGCTGACATCCGGGCAAACCAGATCAGCAACCAGACCTCTCCTGGACAAGCAATTCACCACTCTACCATTCTGTTTCACTACTGTCTCCCCTAACATCCACTAGTGGAAAGGAGGGAGGGAAGAAGCAGGATGAAATTATTTCACTTCTTTCTTCATTAGCTTCTATGATATGAACAGAACCAAGGTCATGGTTTGCAAATTGTACATTATTTTCTCCTTTAGTTAACTTATATATCAGTAAGCATGGGAAATCCACAAGTGGGAATAAAAGGGGAATTTAAAAGTTTAAAGAACTAAATTAAGACATTTCAAAACAGCATTGAAATATGTTTCCCCACACAGTTTGTGTTAGTATCTAATAAAATTTAATATATCCTTAAATTTAAGCACAGAATTCTTTGCAGGACAGAAGGAACATACCATTCAAATAATTCACAGCTCTTTGATTAACATCACTTCAATTGGAAGACAATCCCATCTTCCTTTTTCTTCCTCTCTTTTTACAGTATTTTGTATTTACTTCTTCCTTGTAGCAAGGAAGTCAGCTACCCGTTTATTTAAAATCAGATCCACCTGCATGTTCAAAATCCCACCATGTCTGAAATGGTGGGTTGTTTGAGAAGCAGGGAGTAGGGACAGCTCTGTTGCTGCTTCTGAAGAACATCCATAAAAGGATGTATTTGGCAGTCAGAAAAAGAGCTGTGGGGAAATCTGCTGGGAGATGAGGAGCAAAAGGAGAAACAAAGGTACTGGGGGCACTGCTGGGCTGGGGAAGAAGCCCAGTGCCTCGTACAAACTGAGGGTGGGACCACCACTGACAGCTATTTCTGGGGATCCCCACAGGCTGTAGGATTGTACAGAGAGTCACTGTCTTGGCACTTGACTGATTTTATATGGGAGCTCAGCAATTAATTATAAGGCACAAAATGAAGCAAGAAGATAATTTGTTTGTTAGGTGCAGCATAGGCACTGAACATAGACTCGCAGAAATGCCGAGTTGGAAGGGACCCAAAATCATCCTCAAGTCCAACTCTCAGCACTTCCCAATAGTCACACCATGTGCCTCAGAACACTGTCCAAACACTTCTTGAACTCTGTCAGGCTTGGTGCTGTGACCACTTCTCTGGAGAACCTGTTCCAGTGCCCAACCACCCTCTGGGTGAAGAACCTTTTTCCACTATCCAACCTAAACCTCCCCTGACACAACTTCAGGCCATTCCCTTGAGTCCTGTCACTGGTCACCACAGAGAAGAGATCA
>JAWWEE010000122.1:56093601-56130101 GCA_035221455.1 Xenops minutus | reverse complement strand
CTGCCCTTCGCTGCCCGTCCCGTCCCTTCCCGTCCCTTCCCTTCCCTTCCCTTCCCGTCCCTTCCCTTCCCTTCAATGGCTGCCAGGACCATGAGTTACATCAGCGTGTTCCAGACTCCCAGAATCCAGAGAATGCAAGAGATGACTCAGTGACCTTCCTCTCCAAATCACTAAGGAGATAGAGCACAGAAGGAATGTTTTTTAATGAGCCAGTAATAAACTGGCCACAATTAGAAGAGCAGCTTTGTTTGAGTTTGTGTGTACATATATATATACACACATACATATATCCGCAGAGAAACACTTAATAAGATCAATACTCTTATTGAGCATATTTTCCTCGCTATGTGCTTAGCCTTTCCAATAAAATGATTCATATAAAGCACATTGAGTAAAACTGTGCACTCAATGTATTATTTTGGATATTCAATACCCCTTCAGATATCATTCTCCTACCTGGAAGGTCAGGCTACACTGTATCTCTTCATTCCTACATCCCAGTCAACCAGTAAGAAACACCTCCTGAGTTAGGAGATGTACATTTATGTTTTGTCACCCTCCAGCTTACAAAATATGGCTCCGTAAACATAACTGGCACAAGGTAATTTGTCATGAAATGCTCACGTAATTTCCTTGCTCCTTTTTATCTGCAGAAGTGATCAAATGCAACCCAAACTTCTTCTGGTAAATATCATCCCTCCCTAGGAATGGAATTCCTTTTCCTTGGTTCTTCTTAGATTTGACTAGGAAAAAACTGGGGTGTTTGTTTATATAATTTTGCTCTTGTCAGGGGAGGCCAGCCTGCCTGTGATGCCAGAACTCCTGTCTGTCTGCCAGTCTCACTTCTCTTTCACGGATACTTCATCCCATTGGAATCAATAGGTAGGAATCAATAAAATGCAAATGCTGCACTTTACCCTGGCTGCTTCAGATTGCCTTCCTCCAGCCCTGGAAATACTGCAGCTCTCCCTTCACAGCCTACGTAAGGCAGTTCAAGGGAAGAGGAAAGAAAGGTCGTGGCAAGCCAATGGGCAAAAAAAGCAAGGAGGCTTGCTCAGCTCCCAACCAGCATCAGTGGGCACACAGGTATCTTTTTTTGCTGGTACTCCACTGCTTCAGGAACGAGCTATGCACTGCAATAGCCTCCCAGAGAGAGACTTTGCCAAACACCAGCAAGAGCAAGGGCACTCTTGGTGTACTTTTAGAAATACAAAACCTATAAACTGCTTCTCTGAGCTCGGCAGGCTTCAACCACTGTTCAGGCCAGATGGCTTAAACCAGTCATTGTTTCACCACTGCCATGAGGATAAAAGCTGTACACCCATTCATCATCACATTTTTAACCCCAGCTCCTTCCTCAGTCTCTTTTTGACAGGCTGCTGCCTCTGACAGCTTCACCTTCTGCAATTTCCAGACCCCACAAATCATTACTGGCAGAGCAGGAGCTCAGTAAAACAAGCCAGTTGTACAATTCCCTCTCTAAACTGGCCACCAACTGTACAAATGCCTAAATAAGTCAGTCTTTCCATGTGGGATTTCCACAGAAATCATCACCCACAAATCACGTCGGGGATAAAGGACTGTGGCAGGGTGCCTTGGCAGAGCTGTCGGCAGCATTTCTTGCCACAAGGCTTATCAATTTGAATACTCCTATTATTCCAACACTTGTTTAGCTTTAACTTATTCTGGTTTATTTCAAACAATAATATAATTTGTATGGGCATGATGCATTTCACTTCACTGAGAAGTTAAGGTCTCCAGAGACTCACACTAAAATCATACTGATATTGTCAGCAATGTAATTGCCACACAGTCTCCACAGACTTCTATTGAAATTGCTTTCCTCTCCTAATCTCAAGTAGTAGGAACAACATCCCAGCAGAGACTCCAAAGACTTGCAATGGAGTCATGTTCCATCATAAATGGTCTCGTAATGATCCTCTTTAGACATCCTTTGAAACTGCCAAGAGATTGGTGCTGCGCAGTATTTATTTTCCACGATGTTCTGCAAAGGACATTAATGTTCCCTCCCTTGAATCCTGGAGCTCACGTCCTATTAAAAAACTTTATGAGCAGTAACTACTGCTTCACTGCAGTCCCCCACAGAGCCTTCACTATATATATTATTATTTTGCAAACTCCTCTACTGAGTTGCAATGAAATTAGGAAACATACCCTTTACCCAACAGACTGGAGCGGATCCCAAGGATCTGTTTTGCTCTATGAAGTAATGACAAGAAGAAGGGAGAAGGAAAATTTATTTTTTCACCTGCAAAACAGACTATCTACTTGGGAGCCATGCTGGCCCATGACCTAACAAAAGGGTTAGCACACTTGGTAATAAAAGTTGCTGGCTTTGTACAGTGGAGGCTGTAAAGGTTATTTACCTCCTTGTTTCCCATGGTTATACATTACTGCCAGCAGGCCAAGTTCACCTGAAGCAGTGTCATGTTGAGAAAGGGGATTTAAACCCACATGGGTGTCGGAGAAGGCTTAAACTGCAGGATGGAAGACAGATCCTAAATCTGGTCCATCTCTCTCTATTTTTAACACCTCTTCAACTCAGATAATAAGTAAACAAAGTTTCTGAGTTTCTGAATAAAGTTTTTTCCCAACAGGCAAGCTGAACATATGCTCAGGTTGCAGCACAAAGCAAATTTTGCAAGAAGCTTTTTAAGTCCTTGGTCTCAACAGGTTTTGAGTGGGAGTATCAGCAAGGTATTCAATCCTCTACTGGGGCATTTCCTGTTTCAGAGAGAGGGACAGAGTCACAGAATTATTAGGTTGAAAAAGACCTTTAAGATCAACAGGACCAACCACTAACCCAGCATGGCCAAGGCCTCTGTTAAATCATCTTCCTAATCTACATGTCTTTTAAATCACCTCTAAGGATGATAACTCAACCACTTCCCTGGACAGCCCGTTCCAATGCTGGATGATCCTTTCATTGAAGAATTTTTTACTAAAATCCAATCTAAACCTCCTCGGCACAACTTGAGGCTGTTTCCTCTCATACAATCACTTGTTACCTGGGAAAAGAGACCAACCCCCACCTTGCTTCAACCTCCTTATTCACAGAGAAAGAAGGACCACAATTGATCAGAGGCTTAAGGAACAGAACTCTAGATTCATCTCTCGTCTATGCTTGTCCTAGGATTCATGTGGTGCTAGCACTAGATGGCTTTCAGAATGCCATCTCAGGTGCCCCTGACTCCCCTTCTGCAAAAGGATTCAAGGATAACTGCCTGCCACATATGACATAGGAGATTGAGCTTTAATTGCATAAAGGAAACTAAGAACACAGAACAAATTATTCTACCTTCTGGAATATCAAACTACTGCTATGCAGCAGAAAATGGAAGAAAAATCCTTTAGTCAATTTATACTTACCCCAACTATTTCATTGTGGCAGTCATGTGCTGGAAATCTCATATAAATGTTATCTCTAGCCTTTGGCTGCATTTGCCGTGATATTAGATGGTACAGACGCATTTCATACTGAAACAAAGATTTCTCTGAGTTTAAAATAAAGGCTGATCAGCTGATCAGCTCTTTATGAAAAAAACATTGGCATAGAAGTCTTTTGCATCCATGTCACAGACATGAGAAACCCTCTGAGTCAAAGGATCTACTGGGAGAGTACTAAGGACAGGATTATTTGCTTGCTACATAATATTAAGAAACTTATTAATATATAGCTGCATGTAAATGTAAGATATAATTACCACTAATAACAATTACTCGAGCACTGGGGAGAAATGGATCAATGGTCTTATCTTGGTCTTGTCAGCACCTGATCTTTACCGTGAAAACTTATGAGCCAATCTACATAGTGAATTAACTGAGTCACAGCTTATATTCACTAGAGAAAGAGCCCTGATCTGCTGCCATTTCACAGTGCAGATCTTAAAATCAGCAAGCATTTTAGTTTTATGGCTGAGTAAGATCTACTGCTCAGCACTATATGCTTCTATAATACCAAATATTGTAAACTTTACTTTGGCTTACACGGGTCCACTGTAGGGTAAAAATAATACTGGCTACTTCTAAAATTTAACAATCATAAGGTTTTGGCACAAGCCAGTTTGAAATAGTAGATCATTTTTATGCCACGAAATAGTTCATTGTTTTATTTTTCATTCCTAGACAAAATTGTATCTTTTCTACCCATTAATGAACCCTGCCTAAAGTAGACATTTACATTCAGCCTATTTACCTGATGCATAATGCTTTATGAAAAAAATCAGCTCTAAACAATACAGCTAGAATTTTATTAGACTTTTGGTGCAAATAATAAAATCTTTCTACAGCTAATGAACTGCCCAACAAAGCAACTTTGTTACTTAATAAAAATAAATGCTTCTAAAAACATTCAAGATATTAGAAAAATATGGGTTTCAATAAAGACCTGTTTGTACATTTTATATTAATTGACATGTATTACTTTCAGATTTTCTGCAATTCTAATAGCATGAAAATGAGCAGGAGGAATGGTGACTTTCAGGATAACTAGTTTATATTAGAATCTCTATATGTATAAGAATAAACAAATACGTCATTATTTCATCCAGTAGGACAGACAGATCTGTTAGCAACTCAGAAGACGGACAAGCACCTAGTGATGGACCTACTCTGGTAGCAAGCAGTCTCCTCTTAGTATTTGAGGTTTGATCTTTATTTCTTAACGTTTGAAATATAACATTAAAAACACAGTCAGAGGGCTCAAACAAAGGAAATGTGCCTTCCTGGGTTGAGAGTTTCCATCAATCATTCACATTTGTAAGTAGAGCAGAGTACCAGCATGTACTGCCAGTTTCTTCCCCTATAATCTCCCTGACTCACTTGAGAAGCTCTCCTGGTCTTTCCACTTACTCCTGAACAAGGATCATGCCAAAGCACTTTGCTCATGTGCATATGTGTGTCTATCTATATATGATACAGAAGATGAAGCTTTTTGAGGTCATGGCCTCTCTGTAAGTACTTTAAGAGATTTATGCTTATAGACTAGTTAATAATAACATGAAGAGCATGAAGATTTAACTTTCATTCTAATTCTCTGTACGAGATTAGACTGAAATCTATTCATCAAAATATCTGGACAATAGAAGTGAAGGGAGATAGTTTTCAGAATTTCTAGACAGAATGGACCATGAGATCATGCTACACGATCTCTGTATCACCTTTCACACAGATGCTCTACACTCAATGAAAAATTTCAGTTAAATTAAAACAGTTCAGTTCTCAGATGACCAGAGTTAAACATTCAATAAACAGACACTAAAGCTCAATCAAATACAAAAGACCTTGCAAATAGGAGGATATCAGGTTAGAACCTGACAGCAGAAAAACAATTCAGGAAAGATGACGACACATTCACAACTGTCTGATCTGACAGACTTCTTGCCATCTCCCCATGATGACAAACAAGACTACGTTTGTGTCATTTAAACACAAATAATGTGACTCCAGAGAGCGAGCACTGGTACCTCATTTCAGAGTCCCACTTCCAAGTGCAGAATACAACAGGCTTTTGAGGTAAACAGTTATTAAAAAATTAAGAAATCCAAGTAATTGCATGAGGGGAAAAAAAAGGTCCTGCTCCTTCCAGGTGATTGGCTGGAGTCCTGAGGCACAAGACTTCATTATAACCACTTTTCTGAGGTGGGACTTTAAGCGTGATGGATGTGCTGAAAGCAGTGAAGGTGACCCAGTTCTGCTCACAGCATCCAAACGAAAAAGAGTAGGAGGTTCTCTGAGCAGAGAGCTGAAGGAGAACACACACCCATACCTCCCCATGGCTCCAAAGGACAATAGGTACTCTCCCACAGGTCAGTCACTTCTTCCAAAAGAACTTCACCTCAACAAGCACAAGCCATGGCAAGCCCTGCACCTCGTAGCAAACACAGCATTTAACTGCCCTCATCGCTCTCAATAAATGTGCATTATTCAAGGATGAATTTGTCAAATTTCATATTCCAGCAACTGAACTTCTCTGTGCTTTTGCAACCAAACCATAAAGTTGCCATCCCTGATTGTCAGCCAACATCACTTTCCAGTGCATGCTTCTCCATTCTCTTTCCAGCTGTATGAAAGATGTTTCTCATCCTTACTTAAAGATCAATTACATGCTTATTCCTCAAAATTTATACACAGCTCACCCTGACAAGCCCAGCAGCTTTGCACAGTGAAGGATTTCAAGTCCAGACGTGACTTAGATGAGGCTAAAGGTGATTTGCAGGGCAAAATCCAGGGGACAACTACCACTGACTTCTGAAGGGCCAGGATTTATCCAGGCTAGTAGTTTTAGTAGAAAACTCTCAAGAGTAGGTATTTCAACCTGTGTCTTGGCAAATTTTCAGATTAGGCAATTATGTTCCGCCCTCTTAAAATTCCTTTGAAGTTTCACTTGGAGAAGTTAACCTCCCTTCCTGGACCTGCAAAGGTGTGAAACTAAAAGGAACTATCCCAGAAGCAGCAACACCTCAGGGATGCACAAACAACCTCTCTCCAGGCAGATTATGAGGCACTCCAGTATGAGAGGGAGGAAATATTGGCTCAGAGACAGAGGAAATTGCAGTGATGATCTTTAAAAGGAAACTGCAACAAGGTTAACAAGAGATCTGTGAACATTACAACAAAATACAGACAAGCAAAAAATTGTAAGTTCTTTCCCTGGAAAGACAAGTGTTAATATGCTTCCCTTCCCATTAACAAAGCAGAAGTGTACAAGTTGTTAGTATTTGCACAGTAACCTTCAGAAATCCCCACAAAGAACAGGAGATTAGCAGCACTCACACACGCGTTGCTCAGCACCTTATGTACTCGTCTATGAAATTACAGCACTCTGTATGTACACAATTGATGCGTAAGTGCAGCTCTTTTTCAAGGGCACTAAAACCTGAGAGTTGTACAATGACCAAAGTGAGAGACGCAGCAGTGTAAAAACATCCAAAGGCTTCACATTGCTTTTTAAGAATTAGTGTTTGTAGTACAAATTTATTGATGCTTAGTGATGTTTTGAACTGATAAAATATTTCTTTAAGTGCTGTATATTTTTGGTTTAAATATCTTTTCTCAGAGTAGTTAAAAGTATCCTGTAAAGAAATGTGCAAAATCAATCACCTCATTTAACGCAATCATCAAGGAACATCTTTATTAATTATTATTACTAATACAGAGCAGCTTATATTTTAATATTCATAAATACTACACTTCTTTGCTGGACCATCACTAAAAGTTCAAGCAGAAAATTAGATGATTTTTAAAAAATGGGGCATATTTTTATTTTACGCCTCATGTTAAACTTGTATTTAACAAAAGAAAGAAGTCACTTCAACTATCCTATGTTCAGATCATCCCAAAACAGCATTTGCAAAAAAAATTGTTCTTGCAGCACAGCAAAATGTCCTAAATGCTTCTGATGGTTTTCTCATGTATATCACTTGTCACAGTTTGGCATCAAAGACTGGTGACAAGTATGTCCTGAAGACACCTCTCTCTCCCCTTCCCCAATGACATAGTGCCTAAACAGTTGGCTTATCATAAACAGCTGTCTCATAGATGGTTGAAGGAATGTGAAATTAATACTATCCTAAAAACAACTAAACTTTTCTCTATGATATGATTCTGAAAGAATAAAGGCTTTTTACTATTTCATGTTTATTAACTGGAGAAGGCCACAATAGCCTGTTTAAATTTAAATTTTAAACAAAAAAAACCAAAACACCACAAAACACACAGACCACACAACGTGCCAAATGAAGATTTCCTTAATTTCAACAACTTTGGCCTGCACAGTTCCCTAAATGTCTTTTTTTTATGGAGCAGTAAAATGTGTCCTTATGCAAGGAAATGATCCACTGTCTGTCTGGGGAGAGAGAGTTCAGGCAGGTTTGGGCTGCAGCAAAATCGGATCCAAATGAAACGCTAACTTGGGCAGAGCTCCCATGTACGTTTCTGAGCTGCTGCTCTACCATCATTTCCATCCTCTGCAGCTGCTTGAGTGTTGGGGTCTGAGATGAGAGTAAGAACCTCAAATTCAGAGGGAGAGACAGGAATCACTTCTGGCATTCTACCCCTTTCCTTATCCCTTCTCCTGGGAAGGAAAAAAAGAGTAAGTTGATATGAGAGTGAATTCTACTTTTGTAGCCAGGATTCAAAATTCATATTTGTCTCTAGAGTTTGATTCAAGAAGAAGTATTGTGAAGCAAGAAGCCTCTAGTGTACAAGCATTTTAAAAGATGTGCTCAGTAGTTTTATATATATATTTCTTACTGCTGCCTTAGAAGAAACTCCTGCCAAGACAGCACACTTTTTAAGAAAATGGAATAGCTTCCCTTAGTAACTCTCACTCCAGTGATGTCTTCTGGTCTCACACCCAACCTTATCCTCCCAAAAACAGAAACAAAAACAAAACCAATACAAAAGAAAACAAAAAACCAAAACAACCCCCCCAAAAAACCTAAACAAAAAACCCGCCAAAAACAACAAAACAAAACAAAGAAAAATAATAATAAAAATTTTAAAACAAAACACACAAAAAAAAACCAAACCAAAACAAAACAAAATAAAAAAACCAACACCAAAGAGCACACAAGACATTCCTTAACTAACAAAGATCATAAGCAATTCACAGTGTAAGTCCTGTGGGGCAAAATCCAGGTAGCGTAAACATGGGTGTAAGTCATACACTCTGAGCCTCACACACACTGAGGGGCCAGGAAGAAAAGCAATTCACTTTAGGGACCATCAAGAGCACAGGAATGCACCACATTCCACCAGATGAACTCGCACACTCTGTTCCCTGCTGCACCTCCAGACACTGTCTGAAGACACAGTAGGTAAGCACTGTTCTCAGGAGATGATCGAGAGAAAGGTCAGCAGCACTTCTGATTCGCACCTGTGACCCGACCCGTTACAGCCCGATGCTTCCCACAACTCCTTTGCTGCTCACCTTCACCTGCCATAACACAGCCTGTCTTCTTTACTGGGCAAGGAGCAGGATCCTATCCTCTTACCCTGCAGTAAGGGCCCCCATTCCCCCTTACTGCCATGTAAGGAATGGTCAATAGTTAATAGTGAATACATCAGAGGCTGCCTCTGCCAATGAGCCATACCTCCAATCAGAACCCGAAAAAATAAACTTATAATCCCTTCAGTCCTTTTTACATAACTGAGCCACCCTTCCTGGTTAGCAAATAAAGATTAAAAGCATTCAGTTCTGCAGGGCTATCCACCAGGAGAAATAAATATGTTGCTACTAGAGAAACTCTGCCCTTTACTGAATACTGGAGCCCTGTTAGGCTCATTGCTAGCATCCATAATAAATACAGTGCTCCTAAATTTAAAAGACCCATTTAAAATATTCCTAGACACAGTGACCATTTAACAAGTTTATACTGAACAGCGTAAAAGAAAACAGAACAATTTGGTTTTCAAACACCCAGCACTGATACTATTGACATTTAGCTCCCACCCCAGCCTTAACCTTATCTTCTTCGTCCTTGTCTCTCCCATTATTCTTCCTTTCTTTGTTTACTTGATCTTACTTTTCTCATCCTGTCATTTACACAGTAACATTATTTTAACGAGTACATTTGAACAGGAACTACACCAATTACTACATCATCCATTTTTGCTTAGCCTTTATAAAGAAAGGGTGAGGAAGGAAAAGATTAAACCGAATGCAATAGTTTCGAGTTCCTTGCAAAGTGCCACTGCATCTCAAGTTAAGCCTGCTCTGCAGTGAATGTATAAAATATATTCAGTGCCGTATAAGTAATGACATATCAATTAACTGTGTCACAAGGTCTAAAAATATGCAAATTACTGTACTTCAATTAGAAAAATCTACATCCTTGGAGAATATTGTAAATCAGGAAATTTGGGAGACATTAAGAGTAATCAGTGAAGGAAAGCATGCACTTTCCCCCGTATCCTATTTTTATACATACATAATGAAATAATTATAGCTACACTGTATTTATGCCTCTGCAAAAATATTAAAATCTTAAGATCTTTACAATGATAAATTTAATCCACGTTACGTTTGCAGACAACATTAATTATATGAAAAAGAAATCTATTATCATTCAATATAACTAAGTTGAAACTAATTTGGACATGTAAATTAGACATAAGACTTTTCCATAGTACCAGTATATTAGAAAACAGAATTTCAGGAGAGATAGATTAATTAAAGAGGTCACATATGTGAAAAAGGCAAGTATGTTTCATTTGATTCTATAACAAAAAATATAGAGATAGGAAAAAAAATGTATATACACATGTTAAGAAAGAGGAAAAAGAAAAGATTTTTATGTTTTAACAGCAGCTCTTCTATTATTATTTACCAAAGCCTATCAGTGCAGGGTGTACACCTGCAAATGTGAATGGCAGTGTCAGTTTTCAAAGACTGGGTCATTCACCACTATAGCAGCTGTGGTGGTATCTTTTGTTTGAAATTCAATTTGCATCTGTTTCAGAGATGCCATAAGAATGCATATAAGGAGCAGGCACATGACTTGGATCTGCAGTAGCTCCATTCCCCACAAACCACTGTAGCCTTCAAAGGACTGTACAGACTAGCAGGAGACAATTTCCAGGAGTGCTATAGAAGAGGAGGGAAGGGCTGCGATTGCCTACATGTTGGAAAGCCTATTGAGAAGCATGTTCATACTCTCTTGTTCACCATGTTTCTCCGCCTCCTGAAAGTGTTGATGGTGACTACGAGGTGATCAGGACCTTCTGAGGCATTCAGTGTTGTTTGGGACAATGCTGAACACTCCACTGTGCCTGGGTCACCTCCCACTGAAGTTGCCATGGTCTGTTCCCCAGACAGCAAGTGTTAGGAGACCAGGCTGGGAGTCTGCCAGAGATGGCTGGGACATTTGTGGAAGGTGGAACTACCCAAGCACATGGATTCCCTAGCAGACACAAGCATACAGGGAACACACACACAAAGGCAGTCAGATTCATACAGGTACCAATTGTGAAGTTGAAGCAGTACAATATTCCACCATTAAAATTGTGGGGGTTTAAATACCAAAAACTATGGTCTTGCCCTTATCTGAGGAATCAGGAGCATACAGTGGCCAGTGCAATAAATCACAGATAAACAGGCAGGATCAACAGCAGGAAAGATAGAAGAACAGAACTGAAACCTCTTAAGCACATTTTACTTGGGAGCTGAGGCCATCAAATCCAGACAAAAGATGCTCAGAGTACTGCAGTCTGTAAACATCAGAGGACTACAGAGATCTAGTAGGTTCAAAGCCATTTGGGCTTATTCCTGAGGTTCTCCACAAGTCACTTAGGACTCAATTCTGCTCTCATTGAAGATGACATGTTTCCCCACTGACTTTGAGGAAATAGGGACCAGCCCTTCATGAAACCCATCTTAAACAGCTGTCACTGACCTATGTACAGTTCCACTATTAAAACAGTATCACACACACACACACACACATATCTGTCTAACTGGATCGGACTCTTATCAAAATCTGAGATAAAAATGGATTTTAAAAATGTATATAGGCCAGTTTTACTTAAGCAGAAGAGATTTCCGATAAACATGCAAATAGGAATTTAAACAGCAATTTAAAAACCACGAATTCAATTCTCATTACTTATGCAAACTATCATGGTCTTGTCATGCTTTATTTCTCTGCTTTATCATTTTATCTATGGTATTTCCCCTCTGTTGCTGTATTTTCTTTTTTTCCTGTCATCTACATTTTCTGGATGTGTTTTTAATGTCCTCACCTCCATATTTTAACCTTTCAGGTACTACAGGATTTACAGCAGCAGGCAGGGAACAGGCATTCACATGTAAGTAAAGGCACCTCCTGTAATTCCTGATACATAATTGCAGGAAACAGAAAACTTAAAGATATTATCGGACAAGTAGTTTATCATTTGAACCTTAGGGCATTTATAGGCTAGCAGCAGAAAACAGATAGACAGATTTACAATTACATTTCTACATCTTAAAACGTTAAAAAGCTGATAGTGGTTATTTATAGAGAATAGCTGTATCTCCTTTAAAAAATTATTTTATTTAGTTCAATCTGTGCTAGATTTATTGTCATATTTCTGTTTGTCATTACAGTTGGGGAAAATACGAGAATATCCATCCTTCCTGAACTGTAGAACAGCTATCAGATAAGGATCAGAACAAATTCTAAAAAAAAACCCTCACGAGTTATGATTAACTCTATGTAAAAAGAGGACAGGCAAGGGGAAAAAATATGAGGAAGAGAAAACCATAATCACCAACTACCATTCCTAGGGGAAGGGGAAGGGAGGAAAAAAAACCCAAAGGAAAAAAAAAGCAGAACGAACAAGAGACCGAAGTATATGCTGTAAATACAGCATGCATTTTATTGCCATCTATGTGCTGCTACATCCCAAGACCTTGCAATTTAGTTGCCTATTATTTGCCTTTAAACATTAGCAAAAGAGATCTACCATTTTTGAAAGGTAATTATACTGTAATGCAGATGGCAGTAAAACAATTACACAAGATAAGCCCTTGCAATGATCTTTACAAAGCAAACCAAAAGTAGTACTGAATCATAAAAGACCCAACGTGGAGAAGGCTGCATTGCAGCACTACCGCTCTGCTACGGGTTCCCCTGCAAAAGTGGCAGCGCAATATTGCAAACAGCATAAGACACAGACACAGTGAAGGTTAAGCACTTCATAAGTTTAAAGGATTCTTAATCCCCGACTAATCCTTTGCAGTCTCTATTTCGTGTAGATTCCAAAATACTCCAAGTGCTATGGAAACACTTGTTTGGGTGGTTTTTTCCTCCAGTATAGAGTTTAACTTTTACACCCTCCTGTTATCCACAAGCTCTGTTGGCACACTGCCTTTTTAGCAGGAATTTTTCCTGCCTCCTGAAAGTTGTTGAGACACAGTAAATGCAACTGCTGAGGAATCATTAATTACTATTAATAGACATCTCTGGAGATGAAATGAACTATAACAAGTAGTTTGTGTGACTGTCACATCAATGCACCTGGCATTTTTACGACTTGCCAGTGACTCAGTGGAGATTTCAGATGGCAAAAGGTGCCTCATCAATGCATGCTGATTGAGAATGCCAGTTCCAAATACATTCTTCTTCTTCTAAACCTTGACCAGCCATTCAACAAATCAGGGCACTGTGATACATTACAGATAGAAGCTAGCATCAGACATGCACAGAAAAGAGGACACACAGAAGACAGGATCTGATCTTTGCTATTTTCCAGAGCATAAAATAGCAGCCTGTCATCTACCTTTTGCAGGTCATTTTTATCAAGTTGCAGGCCAAAATGACATTTGACCTCCATTTTCCAGCTAGCCCAGAGATGATAAATTTAATGCAGACAGTGTAAATGAATAGGACTTTACAAGGGAAAAGTTGAATTGGTGAGAATTATTAGTGTTGAAGTTTCTGCCCCTGCATTTTTCATTTCATTTTTCCCCCTACAGTTTTTGCCATCCTTTTCCTGTATTTTATTTCTGCTCTCACCATGGTCTGACTCTCTTCCACCTGGAAGGACAACATTTACTGCAGCCATGCCCTGGTCACCACAAGCATTTTTCTCCTTCTAGATAATTAAGAGTGCAGGGTGGCAGTGGGCCAAGTCTGCAAACTCACCCAAAGGAGTCAAAGGGATTACTTTTATGTAGCAAGAGAGGGTAAGCCAAGGTAAAGCCAGCAGGTACTTGTGTAGAGTTTTACAGCACCCCACTTATACTGTAGTATTGTACTCCTCGAGGAAAAACATGAAAAAAAAAAAATATATGCAAAGTTATGACCACCGGTGACAACCTGCTAAGCCCATGCTTATCTTTACTCACATGCAGCAACAGGGCTCAGGCTATAACCTCTTCAGAGCAATCTACTTTCCATTACAGGTTAGTAGAGGAAAGGTCCCTGCCCAGAACTGTTGGCTACGACCACGGCTGGAAAATAAAAACTTCATCGGTTTGCAATAGATTGTTTGAAAGCTTGACTAGCCTTCCAACAGAGATTGTTACTCTTTGGCAGCAGAGAACAAGTCTTTACGCTGACAGTCCTCTCCCATTAATTGCTTTGACGAAGGAAAGAAATGAAGACTAATCGTGGACCCGGTGGACCCCTCCACCTGGCCGCAGTTTCCATACTCAGTCAGCTGTCCCAGAAAATCTTGCCGTTGTCTTGGATATCTCTCTCCATGCTATTTGAAAATAGTGACTTACTGCCAATGTAAATCTGATACTCCCTTGCTTAAGAAAATGTGGTTTTATTATTAAAGCAGGATGCCTCACAAGAGAAAATTTAGCACCACAGAGAACAGCAATGGATATATTTCATTATTATTATTGTATACAGGGTGCACTGGTTGCAAGAGGAACATCTGTGCTCCTAATTTTATTATAACTTCAAGTATTTACGATATCCAGCGAGGCAAGCAGCATGCAGCATGTGTGCATCTGAACGAGGACAAAAACAGATACACGACAAACTCCTGAGACCCAGCTGAAACACTACATGGCTCCACCTATTTCTCTGTGACAGAGAAGGAGCAGCTACACACAACAGGGCCATAAAACACAACGGAAACCACAGCTGAACTTACCGGGACAGAGACCTTGTATTTCCAACGGTCTCCCCCTTCGGAATTCACTCTCAGTGAGGAGATGAGGTTGAGCACAAATACTAAAACTATCAGACTGCAATTCAAAGCTGGCAGTGGATCTTCTACATTACTAAGTGCTGAACAGTGGAATGGCCCCAGGAGTGTAATCCTGAATTAAACTACACGAATTCAAGTACCCATAAGCAAAAGATGTATAACTGAAGCAGAGGGAATTAGAACTAGTTCCTTCTCTTGAAGAAACCAGATGCTTTACAGGCATATTGTACTACTTCTCTACCATGGTGACAGATGCCTTAGTGATTCCTATAACTGGTGATAATGACAGTGATAAAGGTACGTTATTTTTATCCCACTGGACTGACAAACATTATCTTTGAATCTCAAAATCTGGAAAAAGAGAGAAAGTTCAATGCCAGCTCTGTGACAAGCAAACATATAAAGGGAAAAGTCCCGTGGACCAGCCATCCATGGAAAAAGAACATGTAAAAAAAAAATTCTTTTCCACTACTGCAGAAAAATGAGAAGTTATTCTGGGAGGGAGGAAAAAAAAAAATCCTGTAAATACTGTTTTAACAAGTCCTTGTGGCTGGCCTGTTCTCCATGTGCTGTTGCAGCAATATATCATACAGCTGTTTGCACACCCACTGATCTGAAGCAATTCCTCTCCTCTAACACCCCAAAGGAGGCAAGGCAGGTCAGAAAATTTTACATTTTAGACAGCATTTGAAAAACTTTTTCCTGCAAATATACATATTGCCCTTCATTTATTTGCCAGTGAATCCCATGCCCAATGAATCCAGGCACACTCCTGGCTCACGTCTAATACACATCCAAAGGATGCCTGGGAGCTGGGGTGTATAGAAAGCAGAGCTATGGTTGCCCAGGCTCCTACCCATCTTGCAGCATCTCCTTTACCCACTGTCAGAGGCAATCTATTGGGCTAGGCAGCCCACGTATCTGACCTTGTAGAGCATTTCTTGTGCTCTTATGTAGTACACAAACCTCCCCAGGGAAACTCCCATTGGGTCTTCCAACACAAACACTACACTCATGGGAATATCTTGCAGCCACATATTCCAGCCCACAACCTGATTTTCAAAATGTAATTGTTTGCCTGAGAGCTCTTATACTGCAATCATTTAGATAAAACAGCAGCCAAAGTAGAACTATATTAAAGTAGAAAATTAACTGAGCAAGTGGAGTAAATTCTGACTAGGTAAAGGCATGATGACTGCTGAAAAGAGGGAGGAGAGCAGCCAGGCAAGGACTAGGGCCAAGCCCTTGTCGGCTGCTGCACTGACACCTCTGTGGTGAGGTCCATGGGGTTACCCGTGCTGCAGTAGGAGGGCAATTCTGCCAGCTAGTGCTCATTCCTTTGGAAATAAAAAGGGAAAGAACACTCTATGCTGGGGAAAAAAAAAGAGGGGAAAACCAAGAAATTAAGAGACAATATACATGAAAGCAGATGACAGAGTCTATAACTTAATCTGTGCTCAGCCATGCCTTTGCTGCTAGTGAAGGTCCCCGGGTGCTGAGGATGAAGAGGGATCAAGGTCGCCACCCTTGAGGCACACAGGGTCTCACCCCGTGTCTACGAGGCGAATGATCCGTGCCCAGCACAGCCGCACAGGTAAGGGCAGCAGCACAGAGTCATCCTGACAGAGCTGTGCTTTTGCTGGTGCTGCTCCTTCTGCGGGGACGGGCAGGCACTGCTGTAATAAGCTATCTTGTCAAAAAGCACAGTTTTGCCAGGACAAGCTATTTCCAGCAGTCCACCCAGGACTGCTTTGCTGTTGCAGTGTGTGGGTATAGCTGCATCAGCAGCCTGCTCCTAATGGAGACAGAGCTTCAAGGCTGCTTTCCACATGGAAAAGGGCGGAACGGAGGGCAGCCGTCTTGCCGCTTCACCTCCTCCTACTCCTGGAACCAGTAATGCAAAGAAACCAGTTTCCCAGTAATCTTCTGATGTTTCTGGCAGAAACAGGTCATACTAGAGAGGCCATATGGCTGCGCAGACATATAGATCAGGATTTCAGGCATTCTCTGACACAGAAAGTGAGAGCAAAAAGTGTCAGTGCAACATTTAATACATCCGTGAAACTGGATAGTGCAGGATATTGCTCAGGAAAAAAACAAAACTGTAAGATGGAAAACTGATGACTTTCAATACAGATTGATTTGAGGAGAATCACAGAGGGCACATCAAAACTGCAGAGCTATTTTGCAGCTGCAAGGAAGACCACAGAATTACAAAGCTGCTGGCCTTGACCACTGCTGGTTAAAAACTACAATGAGAGAGGTGGCCAGAGACCATTCCACTGGAAATGGTCCCATTTGTCTATATATTTTCAGATTTTTTTAAAAAATGCATTATAGATATATGCTGCACTGCAAGCTTTACTAACAGCAGCTCCACAGATGTAAAAAGCTGCATTCAACAGGCAAAGTACAGTATGTCCAGCACCTTTATTCATACACACTCACTCCTGTCATCTGCCTATACAGCCTTACAGCCCAACCGCAACAAACCACATGAAGATAAAATTAGCCATGATCTTCATATTGTATGATCCATCAGAAGTCTGCTATCATCACGGAACAGCTGGAACAATTTGAGGCTAAGCATTTCAGCAACAGACTACAGCCCTGCTTGTATCAGAATTTTTCAAATGCAGACTAGATCAAAACCTCCTGATCTTGGTATTTTAAAAAAAATATTTTTGAACAGAGAGATTGAAAATTTAGCTTCCTACACCCATCAAAAAGAGTAAATAGATACTTTATTTCATGTCCTTTACTTTCTATAGTCTTTATGGAGAAATTTTCTCAACAAGTTGAGACATGCTCATCTACAAAAAAGGAGTATTTTGAGACAGAAATTGAAAGAAGAGCAGGTTAACACCTCCCTTTGAATTTTTATGGATAATGCATATGCTAATACCACACTTAAAAATTCCAAGTGTTCCTTGTATTAAAAAAAAAACAAACAAACAAACAAAAAACAAAAAACCCCCAACATTTTTTTCACCTGACAGTACTTTGCAGCTGACAAAAGACATCAGCTGAATCACTGCAAAACGCTGCCCCGGTGGCACTGAGCTGACTGAGCTGTTCTCTTTCAGGGTCAGATTGCCATTGCCCTGGAGCAGGTGTGGTGCAGGGGATTCTGCTGGCATCCCAGACAGACCCCACAGATGTTTGCTGTGCAGAACTGGCAAGTGTTAAAAAAGACTCATGGGGTCAGGCAAAAACCCCAGGAAATTGTGAGGTTGGCTCCTAAAAGGGTACTAAGACAACTTTGTAAGTGTAAAATCAAGTAAGATCAAGACTTAGAGAGAAACAGCAGGAAACAAGAGACTGATCCTGCTGGGGGCTAAAGTGCCCTCTAAACTTAACAACTTCCAGAGGATCGGCAACTTGTGAGAAGGGCATCACTTCACAAGATCAAGCTCCTCGGCAGGATTTGTGGGTGCTACTATTCTTGGCACTCTCATGGCTTCATGTATAATTTTGTGCAAGTACATTAACCTTGTTGTGGCTGAATTCACCCTCTGTGCTCTTCCCTTCCTCCCCCGCAAAGAGCTTTCTGATGTTTGGAAAAGTCAATATGGGTTCTAAGATATCTCCTTGTAACTGGATGAAAAATGGAGGGCACAATTCTGCCATCCTTCCTCGTTCAAGCATCCCCAGTGCTTTCAGCTGTGTTAGTAAATGCTACTGGCCATGACTAAAATGCTACAAGGTAGGACCTTTAGCAAAGGGAAAAAAGGATACTAAATGTCAATGCTAGAAACTTCCCACATCTTAAAGGAGCAAGAAATATTTAAACATGGAATTATGCATTGAGTACACAATTCTTAAACGTATCTAGAAGTCACATTCCCATTAAAAAACTGCATCACACACAGACAAAAAAAATCACTCTGTTAAAAAGAATGCTCTTCAGGCAATAAAATCAAGCCTCCAACATTAGGCAATGAAAGAATTATGGTTGCTGATGCAAACTTAATTTGGTATCCTTTGCGTATACATTATCATACACTCTAATTTTGTTAACATTTTTTTAAGTGCACTTCTCCTTCACAGCACAGGATGGATGGTGTTGAATTAATAAAGCAAGTATTCAATATTTTGTCTTATCATTGTTCAGGGTATGGCCTTACGGCTTGTTTCCTGCTAACTATTCAAATAGTGCTCTGAAGACAAAATTATTAATTTCCTTATGGGCTTTTCTATAGCACTCATCACTAAAATAAGTGAGGGTTTCACAGACACTTCACTAATCTCCACCAAATCCCTGAGAGTTGAGGAAACTATTATTCTGCTTTATACATGGAGAGCTTAGGCACAGATAAATTAAAACCAGACAAACCCAATAATTTAGGGAAGCCTGCTTTAAGATGTCCAGGCCATGATTTTTCAGAGTCTTTAACATTGTGCAGTGCTTTGTATCTTCAAAGCATGACTCTCACTGCTTTCAGTCACAGCTATGCTCTTCTGCAAAACAGGCCCTAAGGCTGAGGCTGGGCTTCCAGAAAAATGTGAAACATGCAATTAGTGATCATCTTTAAAAAGCCTAATTTAAGGGGTTTAGAATCACTGAGAAAGCTGTGACAGGAGAGAGAGAGCCTCATTCCAAGTGAACCCAATTCCATGGGCACAGTAATTGACCAGAAGGCTGAGGAGCTCCCTGCCATCGCTGCCATTCACCACCAGCCTCCTGCACCTCTTTCAAGTGACAGCAGTCCCGGTCACAGCAATCCTGGCTTATCCACCTACCATTATCTGTCCTGCACAATTCACTGTGCCTAAATCCTGGGGAAACAACATGGCATCACGGGTGCACGACTGTTACAATGTGTAAGGGCCTAATTAGTATAGCATTAATAACCCGAATTCTCCTATTTCTTAAGAGTTCAAAAGCATATTGTTTTATTGCAGATTTTTACATGCATTTTTCTTTATTTTTCCCCAAGAAGCAAGAAACACTGGACTGTAGCATCAGGTGGCTAACCTCTTACTCAATGCAGCTTTTAAGTGTTAAGTTCTACCACATAGATTTGTGCAGCTTGTAGAGTAACTGACAGCAATAATGTATTATACTCACTGATGTGGACAAACACTTGAAAACAGATGACAAATACTCTTACCAGGAGAATTTAGAGGTATTTGGGAACAGCGGAAGACAGATGAGGACAACCTTCCCAGTTTATATTCCTTACGATTCTCAAAGCAATCCGAGTCTCCTTGCCTAGACTAAGGACCCTCTTTGTCCTCACTCTCCAGCCCCCAATCTTTTTGCATCTATTTTTTCCCTTCTCCCCTCCCTGACTCATCCTTTTTACCTGACCAGACCCTGTTATATCCTCCCATGCCACTGTATGATCTCTCTCCCTTTTAACACTTACCCAGTCCCAGAATCTTCCTGTTCCAGCCTCTCACACGTCCCTCTCCCATGATTTTTAATGTGTTCACGGAACCTGCTCCCCCACACCAGGCTCCTGTCCACATGATTTTTACTGCTTCTCCAGTCTCCTCTTTAAGCCAGTTCCAGTCCTGCACGATTCTCTTAGAGAAAAGGTAGTTCCCTGTTTATCCGCACAACCCTGTTGGACTATCAATTCCAGTTTTATGTGTAACTTTTGCTTTGCAAACAGGATTCCCCATTCTTGCTCAACACCTTCAACTGTCTTATTCCTACAACTTTTTTTAAGCTCTTCATCAAGTCAGTCCCAACATGATCCTCCAACTATTACATTTCCCTCCTTTTCATTCCAGCCCCATTCTGCCCAAGCCCCTGGTAAACTGCACCATCTTCCTATCTCTTCCTCCACTCACTGAGAGCTAGCTTTCCTCTTTTTTGCAATTCCATCAGTTTTATTTTCTGCATTCCTCACATAGCCAACTTGTGTCTTCTCAGCTCTGAAGCCTGGGGACCAGACAGGACTGGTGCAGCCCAAACAGATCAGGTCCACGTGAGACTCACTTGGTCTCCACCAGTTACACACTGGCAACACCTCATGCAGACACTATGGTTTTTACCAAGCCCAAGAACAGGCAGAGAAATTCAACTGTAACACTAAAAAACGCCTATTAAAATCCTAAAAGGATACATTCCAGCCTTTTCCTCCTTTACCAAACACCGCTTAAAAATGGGCTTGTTTTCATGTGCACAAAAGGAGCATCCTTGACAAAGAAAATTACTTCCTTGCCTGTTGTCAAACCACTGCTACAAAACACAAGCTGTTCAAGAAGTCCAAAGTGTTTCTTAAAAGGAGCAGAATAGCATATTTTTCAGCACTTCAGAAAGTTACTAACTTTATATAGTATTTGCAAAGAAATTTTGCCAGAAAGTGTATGAGTAAAATGGCTAAAGCAGTGGGAAAGGGGATCCTTTAGGACATGCTACACAGCCTTGCCCTCCCTAGAATAACTCCAACAATTTCTCATTTCAACCAAGAGAAGCAAAGCCAGGAAAAAAGCTGAAGACATACTTTGATGCAAACCAGGGAAAGCGCATTCCAGGATCAGGAGACCTTATTGGACAAAATCCTTTCTCCCGTTTCCCTAAAGATGTTCCAAAAGTTAGTGATACTAATTCTGCTCATTCTACCTACAG
Source organism: Xenops minutus (assembly GCA_035221455.1). NCBI lineage: Eukaryota > Metazoa > Chordata > Aves > Passeriformes > Furnariidae > Xenops > Xenops minutus. Next base: position 56,108,848 of record JAWWEE010000122.1, on the reverse strand, counting down.
ATGCTGGATGAAAAGCATCGGCATTTGTTGTTTTGACTGAAGAAATTAACTAATATTCAGGATCCGACTGCAGCTTCCATTCAAAAATATATTGCTTAGGGAATTGCGCATGGCTTGAAGGCAATCCCGTTTTATCAAGGATAGTGTACAAGATACTCCCTAGTAACAACAAACAAGAAATAAACATTTGCCTACTTCTGTAGCCCAAGACTTTCCTTTGGGCCTTCGATCATACTAACAAGTCTTTTGTTTCTGTGGACTTGGGTTTTTTTAAGCTTTCCCTCAGAATTACATTTCAAATGCTGCTTGGGCTGCCCTGCCTTCCTTCCACTGTCTATTGTTCTGCCTGAGCTGCTTTTGCTCATGTCAACTCATGCACTTGTGAGCACACACACATGTGCCCCCTTCTGTCACACCAGACCAGCAAAACAACACACAGCTACTTTCATTTGCACTTGGCTGCAAATGCTGTGTATTTTTAAGGAGGTTCTGACTCAGACTATGATAAAAAGCTTCTGAAAACTTTCTTCTTCATGGCTGAAAAAAGGGTCATCACATCTGCCAGCTATCTCCAAGTTTCATCATCAGCCCAGGACAAAGTAAAATCAGACTTGACTCTGTTCAGCCATACAGAACACAGGTAATTCCAAACAGACAACAGGCAATGTGACTTACCCAAAACAGTCCAAATTTCTGATTCTCTACCCAGGAGGTGGCTATGTTGAACTTACAGACATTTATACCATAGATACACTGTTATGTGCTTGTTTTAGAGACAGATACACCAAAGACACGCACTCAGGAAAAAAGAACCCTCATCTGTTTACTAACTATGTCCAGGGTTCTTAAAGAGTCTAAAAAAAAAAAAAATAGAAAAAGAAAAGCTCTCAGTTCTCTTTAAATCTGTAGATGACAAACATGTTAAATAAAGAAATAAAGCCATGCTCTGAACAGACTGCCAGGCACTTAGTTGCAGTGACCTGTCTTTGGGAGCCAGTGGCACTCTGCTGGCCCCAGGCAGGGACCTCAGCTTTGCTGCAACCTCCAGCACGGTGCGTGCTCTTGTGACTTGCGTGACTCCAGTCTGTTTGAAACCAAATCTATCAAGGATCACAAGCTCAGGAGAAACTGCGGTGACATCGCAGCCTTTTTCTTGACTGCTAGAAGCACAAGAAAAGGGTTGCATTTTGTCAGGCCATGGTATGAAGTCGGGAGGTTAACAAAAGGAGCAGGGGAGAAGAAGAGTGAGGGCGCAGGTGGGCATGTGGCACGGTGCTGGTTCCTTCAGAACTTCCTCAACTTAGCACCTCACAGGGAATTTTAATTTCAACAGTTTTGTAAATTACAAGTGCTTCTTTGTACAGTTAGCCTGTGCTTCAGAGCATCTAGTAGCAGGATGGAGAAAACACCAACATACAGACTAGAAACTTCATTTTAGTGGGTTTGATACCAAGAAAATACAAAAGATGTGGAGAATTATGTGACTGAACATAAAAAGGAGCAGCTCACTGAGCACTGTAGCTATCTAGAAAACAGACATAAAAATTCAGAGAAGAACTGAATGAGAAGCAATAGCACAATTTACTTACAATCTGGAATATCAGCAGGATTTTAGTTTGTTGTTTGTGGGTTGCTGGGGTATATGGTACATTACAGTAGAGCATCAGCACTAATTCTACATGGCAGCTCCTCAGAATACCATCTGCTTCCCCGGTAACTGTTAATATAGTTGTAATTATCTACTTCTAAGCACTTTATTGGGAATATCATTTGCAAATTAATCAACTACAGACCGGTAAAACAAATGACATGCTTGTCTGAAAACAACAGCATTATTTCAAATTATTTTCCTAAGGGTTAGGAAATATCAGCCACAGCCCAAGCTGGAAACAGGGCAAGGAAAGGTCTGTGTTCAGCTTACAAACGTTGATTCCAGCTATGCCCACCATGAATTTGTGGGTACATGAACAGACAACTGGTCAACAGGAAACGTGCACTGTGAGATGCACCACCACTTCTGAGTACCCTTCTCATTGCTCTGTACAATCCAAGTTCTTCCAGGATTTTACTCTGTCCTGGAATCTTGCTTTGATCCAGGCTACTCCAACCTCTCTGCTCTTGATCACTTCCCTTCCTACAGTACTTCTGCCACTTTTGCACAGCTCATACTCTTTACTACTGGCTTCTCTGTTATTGCTTTCTTTCTTCGGCAAGAGACTCTTAGTCCTGAGTACCCCAAGGTAAGTCTACGCAAACCAAGAGTAGAAATCATAAGATGATGTCCAGTCTCAGATCTGTGATATAAAGTCAGTGCAGGATTTGCTCCTCCAAACCCCTATTACATATTCACTAGGTTGCAAAACTAAAAGCTGCCAAATGCCAGCAAAATACCAGGTTGAGCTGCACCTTCTGATAAAATGAAGTATCTTTAATTATTTGAAAGATGGTTGTATGAGGAATGATGAGATACCACACAAAAGCACTGTCCCCACCAAAGTTTCCAATAAGCTATTAGGAAAATGAATTTAGAGGAGCACAATAAGCAACGAAGCTGCTATCAGTTTACTCATGCAGATACCATAAATAGCCCTTCTATGATAATGCTGTTGAGTGAGAGATTTTTAAAATCACTTAACTTGTAATTCCTGAAATATTAGAAGCCTTGCAAAGTTAATACAATATTCTAGCTCAGTGAACAAGCAATATGTAAGGCATGTTTTCAGTGGCATCTGTTTGCAATGTCCTTTCTTTGGCAGTAGGTCTAAGTGCAGCACTGTCTAATGGCAGACAGTGGGGTAAGCTGATCGATAATCGTGGAGTGCCATTTCTACATTCATGGTTGAAAGCTCACAAATAAAAGCAAACAGGTTATCTGCTCTCTGATATAAGTGTCCTCAGATCACTGTATTCCAGCATCTCAGCACTTTTCTTATGCTTTTCCCATCAGTGCCTCTATCATCTATTAATGCAACAATCAAGGTTAAAAGCAAAAAGAAAGTACATTGTTTGGGGAGAAAAATTAAATTAATTTCTTCGGAGTGATAACTTCTGTGTATTGCTTCAGTATGTGCAGAGCTAGCTCCTCAAGCAAAAATCCTGCTTTTTGACTTTAGAAATATGGATCTATTTTATGTTCCTTTGGCTGTACACTATTCAAGGACCCAGATGTAACTTTATTAAATAACAGTTCATAGTAATAAGAGTTTATGTTCTTTAAAAAATTGAAGTCCTTGAACAGAAACCCACTCAAGAATCAAAGTAGCAGACAAACAACTCAGCTGGTAAAGCTCTGCAAAACTAAAGAGTTTCTCTTCCTTCTCATTGCTGTTCAAGTGACCAAGAGTTGCTACCTATCATCAAGGCTGAACAGCTACTACTAACTGCTATATTTGTGCATGATGAACCTTTTCTTAAGAGTTACAGACACTTAACTCCAACAGTAGGCATTTCACAGTAACTGTAATGAAATGGCATTCTACCTGTGCCAGTCCATTCACAATGAACTGGAACTTTGTATATGATTCATCACCTCTGCTTTTAATATTTCATTAAACTTCATAAAATAGCCTGGAAAATTGGCATGAAACTCCATCCGAACCTTTCAAATTTTTACACTGTTTTTCAGACATACTTACAAAATATATGCATCTCATTTTATTCATAGAAGGCTATGTTCTTCCAATAGTAAAACAAACACCTTCAGGAGAAAACCTAACTGTCTTTTAACAAATTGTGCAGCCTCTCTTGTAGATGGCAGGTTTCTTTGAATGTCAGCTAAAGCAAAATTTTTGCCAGATCCATGTATAAAGTTAACATCTGCAAAGAGCAAACAGTAAAGATATTTTTTTTCTTTAGCAAAAAAGGGTATTTAGAGTATGTGTTCATTATAGCATATAAAATTTGTCAGCTTTTTGGGAACGCATTGCATTCTTTAGGATAAAATGGAATGGAGTTAGACCTCCATTGTTTTCAAGGGCTTATCTCAGTAGATATCAGCTAGTTTCTGGCCCATGAACTGTTTTTCACATTTTGCTGAGATTGAAGCTCTAAGTTTTGAGCACGAACTGCTGGAGAATAACATTTGTAAGACAAAGACCTCTGTGCAGAAATTTAAATCACATCTTATGCCCCACTTCCATATGAAATCTTCATCTCATTACACGAGAATTAGCAACTTCAGTGTTATCTTTATTTCTTGCACTAAATATGTTTTTCCAACTATTGTGCATCACAACCTTATTTTCTCTCATCCTAAATGAATTTTACTGCTTATTAAATCCTCACTTATCCTCTACTTAGTGCTGTGCTGAGGCTTTAAACAACACTGCATGCCAGAGAGCAATTCCTGACCTTCTTTCTCTTATCCAAAGTAGCACAACGGTTAGGAAAACACCTCCCTAGGGAGTCAAAATTTCATACAAACTTGGTGATTCTTTTTCTGATATATTTATTCATAGGAAGCAGGTCATTTAATAATCTAAATGTGGTTCTCAAGCAAGCCAACTTTTAAAATTCTAATTAAAACTTCCAACCTAAATGGGCAATGGAGAGAAAGGAAAAGGTGGCCCCATTTTCTTCCTATTTCCAAAGCATCACTAAAAATAAACAAGCACAAGAAATAGGAAGAATTGTGAGAACAGCACTGAAGATCTGACACCAGCCCAGCAGATGAATTCAGAGCTAAGATAAATGCTCTAATCTTAATGTAACTTCACGGTGCCCAGTCAACTGCAGGGATCTCTGAACAATGAGTGCTTCTACATAACAAGTGAACAGAAACACCTTGAGTGGACGCAGTAAGGCAAATTAAAGCTGCAAAGGCAGCTTCAGCTCAGAGAGCTTGAGGGTTTGTCCACTGAACATTTGAGCTCCCCTTCTTGTGCAGGGTTAATTTTGCATGGGAATGTAATTGTCAGCTGCGGGGTACAGCCCATAAAAGGAGCTGAGAGGACGGCAGATTGTCCGGTCTGCCTTGGCTGATCCACCTTGTGCCCATTTCCATAGCTTTTGCTTGCAAGAAGCACTATTATGAATTTTGATTTGCCACACTGAGCTCACAGGAGGAGTTCAGGTGGCAGAAAGAGGCACATTGTTTCCAAGCTGAACTTGAATCAGTCCTGAAAAATCCTCCTACTAGTTTTCTGTAATATTTCTTTGCTAGTAGAAGGGCTTTTCTGATGCATAGGACATTTCTTCTGTTCTCCTGAGCTTCTGCTCACTTTACAGCAATCTCATGAAGGCCCCCCGAGGTTGCTCTTTGTGAAGCAAGACAAATTCTGAGTGGGCACAGACATCTTTGCTAGCTCTTACACTGCATCTTACTCATTTCCTTGCTCCACTGTGGTTCTAACCTTCTTTCAGATTAAGAGCAATTTACATCTCTTTAACTAGACGTATTGGTGTTATTACCATTGCAGTCCTATTGATTGCAATGCTGCACTTAGCATCACTGTTCCAATTTTATCATCCTTAGTCATTCTTGCATGACTGTGTATTTATGTACAAGTTCTATTATTTAAATTAGCATATAACATTAGAAAGGAAGCATGACAGAATTAAAACAAACTGAAAAGCACAAAAGAATGATGCCAAAATGCTGAAAATAATGCCCTCCTTTTCTTGGATATATCAGCACTCAGTTACTTGGATTTCTCTTACAGGGAATGCTCTTATTGGTTATTTTGAGACATTATAGACATAAAATAATGTCATCAACCTTGAAAACAGAGAAGTGCTTATTTTTAAGTTTCATATTCTGCTCTACAGTACAACACAAAAAGGCAAAGAAAATGTTCCAAGAAGATGCAAAGTACTACAAACACTTGTGACAGACGTTGTTTACCAGTGAAAGACAGAGTAAGACAAATACTGTTGAAAACAAAAAATAGTTGTTTATACCATATGATTGCAGTAACTAAGAAATCATGAACATGGTCTGGAAAAACAGCATAGCATTTTGTTGGATTCTGCAAAGGGAGCAATAATGTATCACAACATCAGTCAGATTCCACCACCCCATCAAGCATTTCACATAAAATGCGGAAGAGCAAAGACAACCCTTACTCTGAGCCACAGGCCAGACATTTCATCAAATACCTGAAGAACACGGTTCTCTGGATTTGTGTAGTGTCAGCTAAGGCCTGCTTCCCACCATTACCTTACCTCTTTCTGTCTCCACCATTTTTATTCTTCCTTTTGGAATAAAATTCACACCAAAACTATATTTCACAGAACACTGACTGCACCTTTCCAAGGCCCCCAGTTCTGTCCTGCTTGCTACTACTTTTTAATTGTCTTGCAAAACTGAAGGAAAACCTTACAATAGTACCAAGTGCCCACAAGTTTACTGACCAGCTTGAGTTCAGTACCTGTGTTCTTCTGTATGCCAGAATTACCTCAGTAGAGCTCATGATGGATCAAGCAGAGATTAGCCCCATTCCTTAATGTAACCTAGTATACCCGTAATTCCATGACTCCATTAAAAATACATACCTGCCTTTCCCCTGAGGCCCACAGTGACTTATCTTAAAACAGTGTCAGTCAGTCTAATGAGAAGCAGAAATATTTTGCCTTTTCAAAAAAAAAAAAATAAAAATCGAATGTCTTTGAATATTTGATAATCCAAATAAGAACATGCAGATATGGCAAATAAAAATTCAGTAACTGCTGTAATCAATAAGCAGGTCATTCAGCAAATCCACTTTCATTAATTACGAGAAGGAAGTATTATTTCTTAAGACAGATGCAAAATGACAGTCACGTGTTCTTACTTCCTGTTAGCATCTTGATCGAATCTGGGAAAAAATAGTATGTCTCATCTCTTTTAAACAAACAAAAACTCCACTTATTAGCAGTTGGTGGTCTGACAGCATTTTAATTTTAATGAAAAATGTGCTTTCACAGCCAACCAGGCCAACCAGTCAGTCCATGAGTGGTCTCAAGACTGGCTTTTGCCTTAAAGTCCTGCTGTTCTTTTCAGTGTGGATGGTTACAAAGCTTATTCACACTATTTCTTAATGCTCTCAGTGGGGGTGGGGACCTAACAAATGCTTGGGTTTTCCATTTACAGCCAGAAAGGAGACAACAGATCAGCCTTTTTAAATTTTAATATGGGGTCTTGTGAGCAACCAAGATATGAGAACTGGAAAGAGGAACTGAGGGGATGTGGAGAAGGCTAACTATCAGTTCCCTGTGTACTTAAAACTTGTTAGCCACTAAGGCCTGACAGTTAACATTTAATTCTGTGTGTAGGACTGTGGGGAGCAAAAGTGGGCCAGCTGCAACTCACGAAAAAGACAATACAACGTCTTATTTCACCACCGTAAGCTTTGGAGAGAAAGGTCTGTTCTGACAAAAAAACAAAATGTCCTAAGAGTAAAAATGTTTCAGCCCCCACTCATATCTGTTAACTTACCCTCTAAATTCCCTCCAGGCAAAACAAACCAAACCAAAATAACCCCTAACTCCCCCCAAAAGAACGGGAGTCATAATTCCTTTTTTTTTTTTTTTTAAAATCAAACAGCTCACTGGAGAGCATTTTCAAACGGAGGGGATACACTCAGGAGTGGAATTCAAACACATCTAACCTAGATGCTCATGACAGACAAAATCTGTCCTGACATATAAATGATGGAGGTTCAGCATTTAATAGTTTGGTAAATCAGAAAGACAGGAAAGAGCTGATCCATATAATCCAATGAATGTCAGGATCAGGATTTAAAACTCAGTCCAGCACATAACTAAAAGCCAATGTAACAGCAGAAGAAGCAGAGGAGTATGTTCTACACAAAGCTAGTACAGGTTAGCACCTTAGCTGTGTAATTCTCCACTAAGCTATTCATACTCTAAGAGAGTTACCAAAAATAAAACACAGTAGAACTACAGAGAGTGTTCACTAGTTTACGACGTAAACACAACAATCATCTGCAGGTACAATGCAGGACAAGCTGTCCAGGGCTTGCCTTGATTTTTAAAAGACATTCATGTCTGCACAACAAACAAGGTTAGTTAATAAAAATACATCTCATCATACAGCAGGTCAAAATGACTGATGTATGACAAAACAGATTTGATAAATTGAGTTAGTAATCTTCACAAAGTTATTTGGCATTCATAACAACTCAGAATTTATATTTGCACTACCTGATGGGGGGCAGTTCATATTATTATTATTATTAACAAAATACCAACAACTGATTCCGCCTCCAAGTCAATTCTATTTACAGTTCATCATTCCATTACAGCAAAGCAGCACTGGCAGAGATGCAAGAAAAAGACTTCATCTTTATAAAGATTATTTTTTTACATGCAAGCATAGACAGGCAAACACAAACATATTTTTCTAATAAAGGAAGGAGATATTACAAATTAAATAAAGATTGGAAAGCTAAAATAGAGAATTATGTAATTTTACACTAATTCAAACTGGACATCAAAGCATGCACTGTGGAAATACAGTCCAGACAGTGAATAAAATGGACTCTGTGCCATTGCATCCCCATACAATACAGCAGAGGGTCACCAGAAGGTTGTTTTCTGGCATATCTGCAGACATCTAACAGCAGAGTGAGAGGTGAAGTGTATTTCTATAACGGTAAGACCCTGGGCCTTCTAGCCACAACTCTTTTTAACATGTTAATAAGACAGTAGGTATTAAAGTAGGAGAAAATGTGCAGTGGGATCCAATTACATAACCTTTCACTAGTTAGTCATATTGTACGCCACCCAAAATCTTCCCAGAGGAAGGGTAACACTCTAAGAGTCCAATTAGTTAAGGAAATATGCTTAAATTGTGGGTTGCCACTGAAACACAGCTAGTTTCATTGCACAGACAGTAGCTAGAAGGGTAGCACTTTTATACCACATGCATAACATATACATCTGTTAAGATTCAGTGAAGCACTTGGGTTTTTTTCTTTTACAAGAATCACAAACCAAAATCCACTAATAAAAGAGTATAATTTAAAATTTAATATTAATCTTATTCACAACTCTAACTTGGAGGCTCTAACAACTCTTCTTCAGCAGGGAATCAATTCAGAATTTACGCAAGCGATGGATTTGGCAAACCCTCACAGAGTACAGTGTACTGAAGGTACTCTTCACAGACTATCAGGAGATCATGATGCCCTTGGGAGTCTCTCTAATTAACAATAAACTGCTTTTACAATTGAAAATGCACCCTTCAAAGCCTGGTGACACTATGGATACGTCAATTCCTGATCCACATGCTTCATTGTATGCAATGTCTTTGGAAATCAAGGGCAACAACAACCTGGAAAATATTTTTCAACATTTGGACTGTTGCCACCAAATCAATAATGGTGGAACAAAATGAATTACAAGATTCCACAGCTTCAATCACAGAAGAAGTAGAGAGTAAGCCAAAAAGAGAAACCACAACTTACACTGAGAGACTAGTTGGACTGAATTGTACATAAACTTGGATCTAATTAAATGAGACTAAGGACAAAAGGGAGGTAAAATCATTTGATAGCTTGCATGGAATTGGTCAACACAAAAGGGTACTCAGCTCATGAAATATTTAAGTAATTTCTCTTGATCGGGCCAGACAATTGACATGACCTCCACACGTGAAGGACAGGCAATGACACAAAGAAAGGAGAAGGCTTAACTCTCAAGATTATTACGACTTTCTTGAAAAGCTTTTCCAAGGGACTCGGATTTTCAACACTTCAGGAACACAGGTTCAAAATTACTCACAGAAGATTCAAATTGGAGAAGGTTGTGAAATACAGATACATGAAACACAGCAGTTTTCTCAAAAAAGAAATGATGTGCACTGCTTTGATACTTCTGCACTAAACATTTCTGCCTTGTCAAGCCTCAGCTCCATCAGCAGCCAGCTCCTCTTACTTGCTCTCCACTAGCTTCCCCCTTCGGCAACAACAAACATGGAATAAGCAAGAGCACCACATCGGAGAGCAGCATGTTTGGCTCAGGTCAGAGGGTAGCAGGCCACGTGCTGGAGATCCTCTGGGGAGCAAGAAACTAGTACAGATCACAGCACTGTCTAGCAGAGAACTAGGTATCTTCCTGTTACCACAAACAGCCTTAAAAAAGAACAATCCAGCAAAATGCATTTTGAAAATGACTGAATCTGTTCTCCAAGTATCTTAAGCCACTCCATAGAACCACATACTCTGACTTACATTCTCTGGTCACCTTTAGCATCAGCTATAGCTTTAAAATACTGCATTTTTCCAGTGCTCTGTAAAATTTTTTAAGTGGTGTTGTTGAGGATATAGTGTTCATTTTACCATTGATGCTGCTTCTGTAAACCGAATCTACGTCTGGAATAAGAAAAGTCCAGCATCAGTGCTGAACTGATTCTTCTGGGAACGATGACTTCTGTTTATACCTGTATGACTGCTGGGTACACTGGAGAACATTCCATTAAACTTTCATGGCTGATGCTTAGGTCAAAGAAACTGCAGTGAGCTACAATACAATCTGCTGCTTTTTCGTAAATGCAGGGCAAGCCAGGCAAGCATGTATTAACATTTACAGACTCAGACTCAAAATGCATGTAAGTGATGCTGAGATGCTTGAAACACACTTCCAATGACAACGGACAGGGACAGTAATTTTAACCTTGCATTACTGAGTCTTAATTTCCAAATACAATTTGCGATCCTCTGCTTCCATTTTCTCCCTGCAAAAAGAATAAACTTCCCAAATAAGGTTGATAGCTAAAATCAAAAGTAACAAACAAAATAGTACCTAGCAGACTAAACTAAATACATGACTCTCCAAATATTCTTTACTCTTCTTTGCAGCTGCATTCATTAAAGGATACAGCTAGCTCTAATACAGGAAATTATACACCTTCTGTAAGAAATGTATGTCAGGTGCCAAAAGCATTTAAATTCTATCTTTTTCCAATTCATGAAGCTCACTGTGGCATTGTATTGTTGCATTATTAGATTTACACATTTAGCAAGCAAGCATATTACAAGAGTGGCTACAGGTAATTACTCTTTTCTAACAGTAGGAACCACAGCATTGTCCATGCTATGTCATTTTTATGAGAAGAATGGTCTGTTTTTTAAAAGAGACTTCAATGTTTAAACAAACATCCAAATATCTCATTTATTAATAAACCACAGTCCTAACTTGTGGGACGAGCAAGGCAGACAGAAACTGAAAGTGACATAACTCATTCATTACAGTGTATTGATTATCAGACGTTATCCAGAAAAGCTTGATTTTGTCTTGACATCACATTCATTTGGGGATTACGTCTTTGTAGGACACATTTTTAAATGCAATTTTGAAAACTAGGAAATGCAAAGATAGTTTCTTATTCTTTGTAACTTTTTGTTCTCTATCTTCTTGAAAGGGTCACCATATGTACAGTATGTCCTGTCAGGAAATTATGGTGATGGGACACTTGATTAGTCTAATTACTTAAAGGCCATACCATTTTGCAAAACATTCCACATGAGTCTTGCAGAGAACATTCTCAGATCCAAAATCTTCCTTTCCAGGCATCTAACAAGTGCTCCCTGTTGGAAGTGTCTCTCTGCACTGGATATGCTGGCACTCACTAGACAGAGCTCTGAACTTCGTAGGTGGCTCTAGTCTTTCTTCAGAATTTCATACCGATCAGCAAGAGCTTTGCTTATGAAAGATCTCTGGAAGACAACCTTACATATACTGTATGAGCCTAAGTACCTAATCCATCTGCTTCTCACATTCACGACTCTCTGCAAACACTTTAAAGATGGCACCATCCATCTACAGTGTTCTTTTTACTCAACAAACGAACATTTTGAGTTAAATGTATTTGGCATGGTATAACTAGATCACAGGGAAATTTTCCATAAATTTCCTAGTTTAATTAAAAAGTTTAAACCCAGTTACTAATCCAATGGCACTTGTGGTATTTGAAACACAGGAAGGGACTTTAATTATAGACAAAATAACATCCGTGTCAGTCCAAATATTCAAACCCTTGCTCACATTTCTCATGCAAGGCTCTCACCGGACGTATGGAGGTTATGCAAGCGTGTAAGGACTGAGTGTACCTAGGCTCACCTCTCCAAGACATTACACATTATCAGCTCCATAGAACCGCAGCATAACACAAAATGGTGCAGAACTGCAGCCACGTGGAGCTTATCACTCAGTGCTACAAATACTGAACTTTACAAAACTCTGCCGTGATTTCAGTCACCTGATCACAGAATCCAATGAGCAGATCCTAAAGTCTGTAAAGCCCACAGTAGTCTGCTGGAATGGAAGTCACCACGAACATATGGTATGATTATGAGCATTTTACACAGAAAAATTCCTCAGGAGACAACTGAGTAAACGTTTCTTTTTTTATTTCATTATCTGATCCTCATTTGATTCACTCTGCTGTCACTAGTGAAGAGCAGCATGAAAATAAGACACCCCAGAAACTACTCTGCTGGCAAGGCTAAAGAGTAGCAAAAAAAAAGAGCAAAAAGTAGTGTGTTATGACACTCTGCTTTTACTACTGAATGCTACTGAAATGCTTTTGTGAAATACCTGGGCAGTTTATAAATAAACCCTTCCAAAAGCGTACTTTTACACAATCACAAAATAAATTAAACTATCCAAAATTCATGCTGCTAATTAAAATAGTCCCTGTAGGAGGGCAAAGTAGCTACAAGGCTGAGGTAAACATGATGCTTTTTTATTTAACAGCAGCTGATTAATTTTATACCCTATTTACTTATATTTGCTAGTATCATCAAAACCTGGTAAAAACCACAATTTTGTACTTATCAGCTAAAGACTCCAAACTGATACTAGTCAATCAGTTTTAGGACACCAGCAAGCCCTCTTGTTTTTATAGAAAGCCAGTAGCATTACAATTCCATTTTCAAAAAAGAAGCTGCCACGATATGAAACTAGTAGCAAGACATATGCAATCCTTTATGCACCTGGATCAGAATATTTTATTCCAGCCATACTATTGGAATTACATGAGTTATGAGACACCAGGAAGGGTCTATAAAGGGTTAAATAGACATTATATTACATGGTCTCCTAACAGAAAAGTGATGTTCATGAGAGAAATAAACTGATCACTTACCACAGTGCCAGGAGCAAGCTTAAAAGTCGCTTTTATTCAGAAATGATCATTTAAATTTTAATAGATGATACAGTTTCATTTCAACCAGCTGTTCAAGACAAATTTTTCCCCTGACAATATGACTCAGAAAAAACTCAATACTTAACATCCGAGTCACCTAAAAAGTCAATCTAAATACACCTGAAGACAAGTGACAATCTTGTCATGGTTGATTACCCAACTTGTATCACAACCTTATGAGTTTATGGAAGCCCATGGAACTGTTTAAGCTTAGCTGGTCTAAAAAATGAGCTACAGATGCAGACAGCTCTCTTTTTGGTGCCTTTATAACAAAAATCAAAGTGAAAAATTAAACTGCGGACCATGCAGACTTCCCTACCTCACACTGGCAGTCAGCACGCAAGGCACTGATGCATTTCAAGGTCTTGCAAGCACAAGGTCTCATTAGATACAACATCCTTAATAATGCAGCAGCGAGCCACTCTCAAGATTGTCTATCACCCTATATTTCATATAGCAATTGAGAGCAGCTGGGATGCCTTTGTTTCCTCTCGGATGAGCAAAACAAATTGGACCAAGGAAGGCTTCTTCAGTGTAGACCCTTGACCAAGAAATTTTTTTGCTGATGTGGTCTGTAACCTATGGCTCAGCTTTTCCACAGTTACTTATTTCATTCACCTTTCTAATTTGGACAGAAGCATTTCTCTATCAGACTGAAGTCTGGCAGGGAGATTGCAGTCTGCTCCCTGGTCCTTATTTTTTTGAAGCACTGGTGATGCTTAGTAAATCATAAAACTGTTGTGCAGGAGAATCTCCATTATCCCTTCATGCCTGCAACAGGCTGCAAGAACTTCACAATTCTTCTTTCTTTTTGCTCATCTACTGATTTACTTGCAAAAGTTGATGCTTCCTTCCCTTCCCTCTGGGCTGTCCCTTCTTGTGGCTCTGCTGGCTGGTGGAGCGCTTGACAATGGTGAGCTGTACTGTAACATCATGGCACCTGCACAGGGCCAGGATCCCAAACAGACTAGTTGGGATGGGCAAACCCCAATATTTGCTTTTAAAGAGTCCAGGTACAGTTCTCAGCTTGAAAGAAGCTGTGTGATAACCAAGAGGCCAGACACTGAGCTATGGAACTTTGATCTGCAGCCTCTGCTGTTTCTGTGAAACAGAAGAGTAGAGCTCAAAAACACATGTTCTCCCACACAACCATTTTACTCTTTGCACCAAGAACTATTGGATTTTTGATTTAGGTCTAATGTAAACCTGGAAAACAGACTGCCTTCTTTTCCCACGAAAATTAAATTCACTTTTCCTTCATAAGAACAAATAAATGGTAATTGAGAAATATTGCTTCTGACCCTATAATAAAATGTACACTTAACAAAGACTTCAAGTAAAGCCAAAGGTAATTGCACACATGCCAATAGGACAGTATTCCAAGATGACTCTTTTCAACAGCTAAAGATAGACCTAAGCCAGAAATTCATACGAAGATAATGTAAAATAAAATTCCAAGTGTGCACAGAGGCAACACAAAATTCAAAAGTTTTTGTCTCTTGGGTTCAGGCCAGGCTCATTTCCACCCACACTGCTCTTCCTCTCCCTCCACACTGTGGCTTTGTCCAGTGGTGATCTGTAGCTGGCATGTGAAGACTATCTTTGAAAGTAAAATAAAACGAAGATCTAATGGCAGGAGGATGAAGAGGATGAAGCCACACCAAATCAGACTAGATTTTGTGATAAATTAGCTGCTGGAGCAATTATGCCAGGCTGTGGTACACTCCCTGTCATGAGCAGTTTCAATATCACACTTTTCCTAAGAGAAAGGCTCTAGAACAAAGACAAACTAATTCTAATGAGCTCGAGTAGTGTGTTTATGTTATGGATCACACCAGATGGCCAACAGTGGTTCTTGTGGTGGTTTGACCCTGGATAAATGCCTGGTGCCCAGCAAAACTGTTTCAAGACCTTTCTTCCCCGCCCGGCCCCCACTTTTCACCTTCCAGAGGGAAGGAAAAAATCCAGCTAGGAATTTACGGCTAGAGATAACAACCAAAAGAGGAGCTTTGATTAATACCATGGACAAAGCAGAACTTAGAATAATGCTTAAATTTATTACTAACAAACTAAAAACTAAAAATAAGAAATAGAAACAAG
>JAWWEE010000122.1:55979852-56093501 GCA_035221455.1 Xenops minutus | reverse complement strand
CAAAAGCAGGAAGTTTTCCTCAGAGCTGGCCCTCATTGGCTCTGCTCTATAGGATGGAGGGAAACTTCCAGAGGCTTCCAACAAAAGCCAATCTTCCTCTTACAAAAGAAAACCTAATCAGAGAAACCCATGACATCCTTGAAGGCATTACCATCACAGACCTATGTGCAACCTTTCCTCTGACATAACTACCATTGCTCATGGACTTCGAGGAGAGCAGAACCAGACCTTCAACAAAGAGAAGAGACAACAGTGCCAGAAACCTGTAGCATTTTATCAACAGGGATTTTGTGCTTATCCTTCCCTAAATTCCTTTAACAAGCAGAAATTCCTGCGGATAAGCTGTGGAGGTGAAATGACTCCCTGACAAGAGGTCTGATGATGGGTCTTGCGCACTAAAATCCAGCACTGGGATCGCTAACAGCTCCAGTAACGCTGAGCGGCATCTCTGCCAGCTATCCCCATATCTCCAACTTTCCACAGCCAGGCCCAGACTGCACCTCACTTCCTGATACTCAGTTACATCCTGCCGGCTCTGAAGTGAGGCCAAAGTTCTTCCAAAGAATGAAGAGCAGTTAAAGTTAGAAATAGAAACCTTATAAAGTTCAGCAGCTGAATCACGTTACATGTTAAGCAGCCCACAAGCCAGCACAAGAGGCTGCTTCAAGTCAGTTTCCCATGGTCAGCTCAATCAGGTAAAGGTTTTTACTGCACTGAGGAGCAGGTAATGAATGCTCACCGAGGCGATCAAATGATGTTCCACTCTATGCTGCGATGACAGTGCAACCCTCATAAATAAAGCAAGCGGCTTTTTTACTTCAGGATGTATCACATAAACAGGACTCGCATCATGTGAACAGGGACTGTAGTGTGGTGTGACACAAAGACTATTAATTTCAGGACCTTTTGGAATGTGACATTTCACTACACTACACTGAGTTCATCTCCTCCCAACATCACATGATCCAAATCTTTTAGCTTTACATCTCCATGGTTCAGCTGCCACAGTGGAAACACATAGTAGGGCTGGATTTCAAATTATATGAAGGCAGTCTCTCATCTATGTAAAATTTTCGGTGCATCTTCAGAAATGCTGTTTTACACCTGAGTTTTAACTGTGCCCATCTATTCTAGTGGTGCTAACAGGATAAACCACGGCGCAGCACAAGAGAAGGGTTCACTGCTGCCCACACCACTTGCACTACTCAGCTCATGCAGGCAAGCCACGAGGCATCTGGAGAGACCTACAGAGCCAACTTCGGAGCATGAAAAGGTACTTGTCCAAACAAAGAACGAGGTGTTTTAGGGGCAATGCTTGTCAACTTGGACTACAGCAGGCAGTGCCTGGCCAGCTGACCCCAGGTGGTCAGCGGTTTGCCACAAGGATACTCCGGGCACACAGCTAGGTGGAAGCACGGCTAGGTCTCAGTCCCACATGCTATAAACTAGGCAACAGAATCTCCCTGAAATCAAAACAGATGGTTAAAACAAATCTGAAAGGGACAGAAGGCATAACTCCCACCAGCGTGATCACCAGTTTTGCCTAGAGAAGTGTCATTCAAATATTCTGTGCCTTTTCTCAGCCAAAATTCCTCTACAATCTTGTGGCCAGAGAACTTGGTGAAGGCATGCTGAGTTAGACAAGCTCTTGGACAAGAATGAGCACATGTGGAAGGCATGTGTTGTCCATCTTTCATTTCAGACTGCACTGCACTCGTAACTAACCGTTTTAAGGGGGTGTCACTCTACTAGAAATCTATGGGATGGTGATTGCCCCAATTAATCTTCCTGACTCCAGCATAGATTAACTTTTAAGATCAGTTCTCAATATAGGCAATTACAGTTCACCAATTAGGCAATAACACACAACAGTGCGTTTCTGAGCACTTAGTGCACAGACGAGTATTACAAAGCACAGTCCTTCAGGACAATGGACTGCAACTGAACTATGAGCACAGTTATCGTTTGGTTGGTACTTATTATTGCTCCTATTAAACAGAATTTTTAAATACAGATAAAGAAGACAGCTAAACCTGTACCTTGACCAGACTTTGTGACTCATTCAGAGAAAACCCCATCATACTCTTATCTGTAACTGGGATATTAATACTTCAGAACCAGTTTCATCTGAAAAAAAAGGACTATGACAAGAAGCATATTATTGATAGACATACACTATCACTGACAGCCAAAAAGAAAGCTCAAACAAATTTTGTAAATCCACTTCATAAAGATGTCAAAAATGCCCAATTCATGTTCCCAGACATCTGAAATCCGTTTAGCATTACCTCTCTAGTCTGGGTATCACAGCTGTACTTCTAAGTCCTGATACAAACTTTCCTTCCCAAAATACACCTCAGTAGTGACCAGTAGGATTTAAATGGCCCTTGAGGAATTCTGAGGACAGGATAATAGCTGGATTTTCACTGTTCGGGTTTGACAAGAGGCAATCATACAATCACTCACTCCACATCCCCACCAAACCATACCAGCAGGACACAGCCAAGCCACCACACATTTCCTAATCCATCCCAGAGCTTAGCATTTCTGACACTCCACTTCTGAAAGCAACAGCTCAAATATCATGTATGAAATTTGGGGGACTTCCCTAATAAGAAGATGAAAAAATAAAACCCAAAAGGAAAACTACATGGAGATGACAATTATATTGCCTTCTTAGCTTTTCTGCCTTTTGTTGTTGTTTTTTTCGTGCAGCTGGTGCAGGAGGCTGCATAACCAGGAGCTAGCATTCCATGGTGCTCCAGCAGCCTGATTATCATTCCAAAAACTTCTCTCCTCTTTACTACTGCATCCTCATATTAAAAAAAATGTTCCTGTGCTTAGCCTTCTTATTTTTAGTGTACTAGAAACACATAATCTCTGAGCTGTATGTATATTCAAAAGCACTGTCAAATAAATTATTATTATGGCATGTGTACTTTTCCCTCCTTTTCTGATTTATAATGGATTTTAACATTGTTAAAACTGCAGTTAGTCCATCTACAGTCTCATAATTCTTCTCTCAGTCAAATGAAACTACAGTCTTGCAATTTTTAAACCAAATTACTACTAAAATGTGTAGAAATAGGAATTTTAATAAGACTTCTATGTTACAAACATTTTAGCTCAGAAATATTTGGAGTCAGTCTCTGAATAGGATTAGCTTCTGCATATTTTCTTTTAATTTTACATATAAATGAAATACAGGATCTCTTATCATAATTAAATTTGAACTATTCAAGATTATGACTGTGAAAGTACTCTACACGCACATCTACACAGATTACTCAGAAGTCAGTAGATTCTGTAGCCTACAAACAGA
Organism: Xenops minutus; assembly: GCA_035221455.1. NCBI lineage: Eukaryota > Metazoa > Chordata > Aves > Passeriformes > Furnariidae > Xenops > Xenops minutus. The sequence goes on along the minus strand of JAWWEE010000122.1, from coordinate 56,090,179 downwards.
ACATGCCAGCCTCAAAGGCTTTACAGTTCTTCGAACTCTTACTTTCAGAAAAGCTAAAATACAAGCAAGGCAACTGCTGGGCTAGGGAAGAAACTCAGAACACAAGCCTCTGCTTGAAGGCTCAGGATTATGAACTCTGTGTGTCAGCAGGTAAACTAAAAGATTTTAAGATCATTAAATTAATGATGATGATCCAACTGATTAGACTAAGCAAGACCTGGGATTTTTCCTACATCATTAAGGTCACTAATGGCTCTGCCATTGATTTGAATGAGATGAGGACTAGGCCACTGATGAACTGCAATAAATGAAGGAAAGCCAATCAGAGTGGAAAGGGGCAAGAGCAGAAGCTTGAGTGGAACAAAAGGATTGGAAGATAAATTGAGAACAAAATCAGAAGCAACATTACTTGTCACCAATGGTTGCCCTGCAGATAACCAAAATAGTTCTTTGTCTCAACCTAGCACTTCATGTTTGACTTTATATGCATTTGGTTGTACACTAAAAGACACATATTTTCAAGATGATGCTACATACCTCATTATTTGGACACTATTAGAGCTTACACAGCTTCATTTCATCTGTCCAAACTCTAATTCCTAGTCTCTCTCCTTTTCATTATGTATGTATCTTGTACAAAAAAACATCCAAATATCGTAAATGCCAGATAATTCCTTCTGTTCTCAAGTATATAAACATCAAAATTGCTTCACGCGTTCAAGTTCTAGAAGCTTCAAAACTGCACCTCCATGATTACCTTTCCTGACAACACTGCCCAGCAGCACTGGATCCAGATGGTTTTCTACTGTTTCTGCTACTGTCTGTAGCTAACAAACCCATCTCTGCAGAATTTCACATAAATGACTGCCCAAATGGAAATACATCAATAAAACCAGAATTAGTGCTTCTGTCTTACATGGACAGTACTCACCTGAACAGATACTCTGTTGTACCTAAGTTTGACTGTCAGTCACTGCGCTTCTAATTATTCAAGTTTCCACTGGCATCAGCAATGGGCAATCAGGTGCTAACAGCATTTCTATCCCTGCAGGTCTCTCACTGGCTTGAATTTAAGCTTCCAGCAAGTTCTGGGCTTAGCAGAAGAGAGATGGCACCAATCTGAACAAACCGCAATGGGAGACAGAAGTGTCGTTTTACCCAAGCAACACATGGTCGTAAGATACTTATTCATCCAAACGGTGCATCTTAGGCAATTCCTACAAAGCTTCCACCGTCTGCAGCAAACCATTTTCACCCAGATTGGGAAGTGCCCATATAGGAGAATCCTGCCTAGTATGTGATATGTTTGCATCTAATAATACTTACAGTGCTGAACTATGAGCTTCAACCACAGCAACTTGCATATTGTGACAAGGAAATAAAGTTTCCTATTATGGAAATCCTATATTGTATTTAATTATGTAATTATATTTTATTGTATTAGTGAGTGGTTGGGTACAGTAGCAACTACTGGGATTTCTGCAAATTAGGAGCACAAAATTCATTCTTTCCAACAGCTGATTATTTTTTATGATTCGGGGGGGGCGGGGGGGGGAGGAAGGTTTAAGCTACGGAAATTATTCTCTTTTTGGCTTATTTCTCTTAAACACTCTTCAGCAACAATGATCCCCTCTCTTGACATCAAAATTCACAAGCACACAAAGAATTCCATCTTAGCAGAGTCAGCAGGCCAAATTAATCCCTAGCATAAACTCCAATAATTTATGCAAATGAAGGGTAGTGGTGTTTACATCTAAGATGAATTTTACTGACATCAAACTACCACACCTGGGGTTTTGTTTCATTTTTTGCACCAAGTCAAGAATTCATTGCACTGCAGAATGCTTGAATTCAGTGCTTGCTCTCAGCAGAAAGTACACAATTTCTAAGCATCCAAGACAAACTCCTACTGAACAAATGGGTGGTACACCTCCATGTCCTAGTGGCTGGCAAGTAGCACACACCACAGTCCTCTCTTTTAGTCTGGGGCAGATTTTTCCTGAAACTCCCTGTCTTGAGCTAACACCTACTAGCTGAGATGACAAAGGAATGCAGGCAGAGATGGGCAGTACCTCCTTGTTACCCTACCTGCTGCACACATGCAAAGACTTAACACTCTCCTTTGGCCAGCACAGCCATGGCAGAAAAGGGAAATTCATTTCAGCCAGGAACCTTTCAGCAGCAGGGCATGTGGAAAGACAGAGATGCTAGGGCTGTTTGAATCCAGAAAGGAAAACGGAAACTCGATCTGTAACACGCAACCTACAGTAAGCATACACAGCCCCGCTTCATGCCATTTAAAGAAACAAAATTCCTCTGACATCAGACAACATGCATCAGCACATGCTTCAGGGCTACAGAACAGCTACAGAAATACAATGTAACAATAAACATGAAGATATTTATATACATACAAAGCAAAATCCTAACTTGGTAAAACCAAATAAATAGTAAATAATATTTTATTCAATCTCTTTTTTTCATGCCTTGGCATACAGTCTGTGTTATCATGAACTCTAAAAAAAAAAAAAAAAAATGAAATGCAAAATTGTTTACAAGACATAACATATAGAGTCCTTCCTCTTCCTGAAATTCTTAAAAAATGTGAACAGAAGTAGAGGGGTGCAGTGAAACAGGGCTTCAGAGGAAAGGTTTATTTTCACAGTGACAGATACTGACTAGCTAGAGAAGATTGTGGCCAACATTTTCAGCATGGAAATGACTGGGACGTTTTTAATGCTCAGAAACTGTGAAGACTGCTTGTTATGGGCTTCAGTATGGCTAAATGAGCTTATTTCAGTCACCCACCATCTTTAGCTTAGAGACCTTCAAAATACACAGTGTTTGGAACTGTGTTCATTTGCTACATGTATTTTAAGTACATCTGTTGAAAACATGGACAAGATTCAAATGCTCAGTATTTTAATAATAAACATTACTTGCCTATCAAATTCATTTCCACAAAAAGTATCATTATTCTGCTTCTCTTTCTCACCTCTCTTGTTCTGGAGTGAACCTTACAAATTCTTGGCTTCTGTTCACATATTCACCACTAGCATGGTTACTGAATCATGTTTATACTGTTTAAAAAAACCCTCATGTTAATCTGGATGTATTGTGCTTATCAGATCAATGTCACACAAGTTAGGATGGGGTATACTTTTCATTATCACAGCCTAACAATCACTTAAAGTAACAAAAATAACAACTTCACTTTACTTACCCTAATAAAAATTTCATACAGCCATAACAAATGTTCAGCTCCCATTTGACTTCAGCCTAGCATTCAGGAAGCAATTCACCTGCTGACATTTTTTTTTTGTTAAGCAATCTAGCAGTAGGTGCTTGGAGTTGCTTTTCTTTATCTACATGACATGATGGCATAGACAGAAATTACTGGATTAGGAAATATTTCATTCCTGAAATGAAGTTAGAGGGTCAGTGTCTAAAATGAGTCATTACAGATCTCTACTAGGAGATTAAATACTATCTACCAACTGAAAACCAGCGATATAAAATATGTAATTATTCTGCAGTATGTGATTACAGTATATTCTTCACATCACTTATTTCAGCTTTGTAAATGCTACCAACCTTTTTACAAAGTAAAAACTACCAGAAGATGTACCTAAACCAGAAAATACACTACAAAAAGCAAACTCACAATGGGATTATGCTGGGGATTTTCCATCTAGAGGTTTTTGGTGTTGTAAAAGGGGAGCATGCAGGGATCTGCTTAGAACTCTATAGTTAAAACAAACAGGGAAAAAAAAGCAGAAAAATAATAAAGATCACAGTTCTCCTTAAGCAGAAGAGTAGTTTCTCTATATAAAAAATCCACAAGGTAGAGGAAAAAATATTAAATTACATGTGACAAGCCTTGCTATAACCATAGTTTGACATCATCATTTCAATTAGATAGTCCCACTAACTCTAAAAAGCATCTTAAAATATTATAAGGGGAATTATTTGATGTCAAGCAGATGAGAATCCCAGTGGGAAGGACATGGAGCCTAACTATGTCTTAAAGTACGTTCGCTGTGGACAGGCACTACTGATACCATTTCAACGTTCGAAGTCAGAATGGCTTACTCTGTTATCTCATTACTAACATATGACAGATACGCAAAGAAAGATGTAACAGCAGCGGTTTACATCTCATGTTTCAGGCACTTCACTCATATCTCTGAACAGATTTATTATTTACTTGCCTGTTAATCAAACCACCAGCTTTACCAGTCAGTACTTTTTCCACAAGCTTTTGAACTCCGCTGAGATTTGGAGGCAATTAACATTCACCAGTAACAGAGCAATCAACACAGGGATATCTAATGGGACTGGACAGAATCCAAAAACAGGTATTAGGATAATAGTGAGTCACTGACATAAGGTTATGATGTTAATTTTGGAGGGGAGAGCAACAGTGAGTTTTCAATAGCAGTGTCTGTGATTGCTGTCACATTAACATAACATTCTTTTCTATATGGCTGTCTTCTGAATCCAAAACATGTTTAATACTGAAAGCAGCTGACAACACCCAGAATTAACTCTCTATTGCCTATTGCTAAAACGCCTGCCCAACTAAATTACTTACACAATGGTTTCCAAATGCTTGTCTTCAATGAGCAAATAAAAATAATAATTTTAAAAATTCTAAGGATCACCAGCGGCTGTGCATGGTTCATTTATGACTGGTACATTCAAAGAGAGATCAAGTTAAGCCAAACATCTTTAGATTAAAAAGCCAGGGATATTCCTGGAAGCAGCAATCATATGAGGTATGACTGCTATCTAATCAGTTCTCTAACTAAGCAGGTTTAAGCTGCAGGTTGGATCCCATAAAAAGCTTGGGCACCTACAATTAGGCTTTGCATTTTTAGAAAGTCAGTCCCAAAAGGGAACCTGAAACACAGAGGTAGACATATCAGCTCCAAGGGCATATAGAAGGCAACCTCAAGTGAGCATTGGAGCGTGACAATCCTCAGAAGACTCGTATCAAGCACATAGCTACATTACCAAAGAGGAACGCTTACCACTGAATATAGTCTCAGCCCCTTCCAAAACTCCCTGACACAAGGCACCAGGTGGTTGCCTTCATCCACAGCCCAGAACTCTCTCTTGAGTAAAAGCACCTACTGCTGTTCCCTAAACACAGCAGCAGCTCTGCACAGGACCATCTAGGAGAGGAGATGTGATCAGTAGCTGTGTTACAACATGCACTGGTGGTAATGGCAACAGAAAGGTGGGACACCTGGATCCAAATCTCTTCCCAGACTGAGAGCCCAGATTCAAGTATACACCTGCTGTGATAGCATCACTGCCAGCAGGCCATAGGTGACACTAATGATGGATCAGTACTTTCCTTTGGAAGATGTATCACTGGGAGCTAGGCACCCAGGATGTGGAGTGTCAGGAATCACAATACATAGGACAGTCTAATTCCATAGTTCCATGATTAGAGTAAGGGGCATTTTGGATCTGTCAGATAGGCACTGTTTGGATTAAATGCTCTTGATGAAGAGTGAGTGCAGAGGTACGCTTCCATGTTCAACTGTGTATGTTTTACAGACGTTAAAAGACAAAACCAAGAGGCCAAAATCAGCAGTATTAAACAGAATTGTTATTTTTCACAGATTAGCAGGTCTGAGAAAAAGGCACTGTACAAATGTAGCCCCTTCTAAAAACATATGGCATTTGCTATCAGCACCATATGTAGCTTCTGTACTTAGCGAAAGAGCATCCATTCTCGTAACATGTATGCTGTATTTATTAAGTTATGCTGTGCCTTCCATAAACATGCACTGTTTTTACAATGTTATGTTCTCTATACAAAAGCCACTAGAATTTGCCAAGTAAAAGCTAATAAAAGAACGAAAAGGAACGCAGTGTTTGGCTTATAAGGTTCATTTCCCTTCATCATGCATCCAAATGCAGACATCAGGGGTGGGGCACATCAGACATTTCACTCTGCCAGCAAACCAAGAGCAGCATATATAAACTAACTAAAATGACAAAAATATTTAGCTTCTCACCATGAAAGGCTGGCACAATAGCATATAAAACATACGGATTACACAGCTTTACTCTCCTAGTATGAAGGATCATTTAAAAATTAAAGACATTTACATGGCCTTAGACAAACTTTCAATTGAAGTTGTCCGTACTTTTACCAAGGCTCAGTGCACAGCCAGTTCACTGAAGTACCAGACTCCTAATGCTAAATGATAACAGGGATTTAGATGACTTCTTGGTCTTGAGAGTTGTGTTTTCATTGTGGCCTAAGCTCCACTAAAGTTAACAGCCCCATGACTTCCCCGACTGTTTGAGTATAGTCCATCTGAGTCTTGTAGGGACTTCATTCCCATTCCTGACATGGATGAATCCCCCTGCCTTCTCTCCAGCCCTGCTACCCAGCACAAACTGGACAACAGGGGTGGCTTTTGTTCTTGCTGAAGCTCAAGAAACTGCCAGCCAGGATGGTTCTTTCTTTACGTGGAGCCATTTGCTGATTAACAAATACCCAACCTTACTGGCAGGTTTTGGAGACACCATCAATCTTGAAGCATCCCCCAGCTTCTTTCTTGGGAAACTGTGGTTAGTCTGATGTAGAAACACCACAACAATTTAGGAGCACAAAGCTGAAGTTGTGTTGGAGACCCATATATATGTAAGAAGGACACCCTTCAGGTCCCACAGCATTCTGCATCCCACTGGTCAGACAGCAAGTTCTAGGTCAGACATTTCACACCTCTCATGACAATTTTCACCACCTCACCCGTATCTTGCATTCTTTACTAAATGTCTCCTTTCTTGACTGAGACGAGCAAGAGAAATTGTTCAGATTCCCATTTATTATCCACTGTTATTCCTATCTCTTTGCTGACCTGTATATCATCAAAATTGGGGTTTTGTGTTTTATGCTTCTGTGTTCCTCCTTTCTCCAAAAGGGCATTCCTGCACTTGGAATCATTCTTGAATAGCTCTGTTTGCAGCCACTCATGCAAAAAACAGCATTTCAACATAAATTATTCAAGAAGTGTCCAGAAAATACTGACTATTGTCAGCCTTGGGGGGGAGGGGGAGGAAGTCTCTTTAAATGTACTCTGTCTTCATACTATTCCACTGGCATCTGCTGATGGTCTGAGACATGGTACTAGGTATCTGAGACCTTTGGTTTTGCAGTATCGGGCATTATGTCCTTACATTAATCTCAAGCACCAGCTTACCCAATATTGTGTTTTGAGCAGGGGCTCAGGCTGCTCCAAATCAGGCTATTGCACACAGTTCTGCAGGGGACAACATGCAATACTTATTTTCTTCACATGGTAAAAGGTAAAATAACTACTCACTACTTATTTCTCTGCTGCAACAGTTAAATATTTTTCTACAACAGCCACAGGACTAGAAGATTAAAGAGCTAAGTGCAGTCATCCGATTCTTCAGCATGGTCCTGCCACACGTCTCAATCACTGGCTTCCCCCAAAGCCACAGTGGTAGAGATTAAAGTGCTTCTGGTCCATGGTAATCCAATCAGAGCTAGAAGGGCTTTAATCTCTGCCATTCTGTAGACAAACATTTTGGCAAAATGCCTTCCTTACGGTATTCTGAATTCCACCTGGGCTGCAGTCTCGCTTTGACAGGGATTGGTGCTCTGTAGGATTATCACCCCTACCCAGAAGGGTGACAATTCCTGCCTTTGCCCTTGGGTTAAAAAAAGAAGACACACAACTGCATACCCTTCTACACAGACAATAAACTGTTCCCAAGTTGTACACTGGGAAGTAATGCAAATTTGCTGGACAAAAGAAGACTGAGAAAATGCACTTTCTAATATAAACTAGAGACAAAGGGATTTTTATTGTTCACAGTCCCAAAGGATTCCATGCTTAGGTCAGTTGTCCCCTCCTGATATAAGGAAGGAAACCACTATAACCCAGCCGTGTGGAATGAGTCCATTTTATTTAAATGGGGGACAACCAATTGAAATTCTGGAGCAAAACCAAGTCTCTCCAGCCCAGGGAATTTGCATTATGCCCACAGGCTAGCACAAGACTGTTCAAATTCTGCCCTGTCATACAGATAGGATATGGCATGATCTTCCTTGAAATGTTAGATTTATGTACATCTGTTTGTGTCAACCACATTACTTATAAGCAGTGAAGAAAATTTTATCCAGAAAGGCTGACACAGTCATCGTAAAAAATGCTTTTAAAAAAAGAAAAAAGGGGTGGTTTTGCACTCAGATGAGGTTCTGCAGTATTCACTGTTTCACACTCTTTTTTTTTTTTGGGGGGGGGGGCGGGGAATCACTAATGAGATAAAGGATTTTCACTTCAACCTTAATACTCACATATTATCACTACCTTCTGCTATAGTTTCAAAATCTTTCATGGAATTTTTTTTCTCTCCCTGACCAACACAGAAGTTTGGGAGCTGAAGCCCATTCCCCACTACCTGATCCTAGAACCAGCTAACAAAAGGATGGCTTTGCATTCCAGCTTAATGGCTGGGGAGGACTCAGGGAGGTGGGGTGGGAGGAGAGGTTTGTTCTGGGTTTTTTGCCACACTTCTCTGCTCCAGCTGCTGTGTGGGTGCCAGTCACCATTTGCTGGGCTGGTGGAAGCACTTGGAGGGAGCTCCCTTGGCTAGGTTCCCCAACTCACATGTGCCCTGCGCTGTCTTTGGGGAGCGCAGTCGCCGCTACCTGGATTTGCTACAGACTGCGTAAGGGCCAACGCCACCTGCAGAGGAGTTGGTAACTACCCATCCCCCAAGGGCTTTCAGACAGAGGACAGGGAGAGGGTCTTTACACTGCCCCTGGGAAAGGCTTCATCACGCCCTGGTGGCCACCATTCCCATGGGAGTTTTTCGGAACCAGCACCTGTCCCTGGTCACTGTCTGTGCCTCGCCAGAGCCCTTGAGTGACTTTCGCAGCCGCTGCCTCCTGAGAAGCAGCATCACCTCCTCCTGTCTGTGAACAGAACTGCACCAGAGATAGGACTTGACCCGTTTCAAAGTTTTTGGTTACGGTGTTGCTGATTGTTCTGTTCTGGGGGGTTTTGTTATATATATATATATATATATATATATATTTGTAGTAAAGAACTGTTAGCCTTTTCTACACATTTTCTGATTGAAATAATTTCAAAGGTTGCGGCGGTTTTTGGGAAGAGGCCCCCTTCCTACTCCAGATAGACACGTTAATTTTCTTTTAAACTGAGACAACTTCACGTATCACTCCCCTGGACTTAAAGCTGTTCAGTGAGTAGGAAGGACCATCATGTCTGTTTCTCACTATAGAAAGAGAAGCACAGAACTAGCTTGTGGTTTTCATTAAAGAGCAAGGGGGGAAATCTGGGGAGGAAAGTGGTAGGGGGAAAGAAAAAGAAAAAAAAATTGATAGAAAGAGAGATGAAGTAATATTATTCTAAAGTCAATGTATAAATCTTTTGCTGTACAACTCCCACTTGCATTAAAGGGATTTGCACAGCTAAAACCTCATGCATCAAGTTGACAATACAGCCATAAAGATGTGAAATCTGAACGGGAGGGTTGTTATGGTTTGGGATTTCTTAAATTTATTTATTTGGAAAATAGGTTTTTAAATTTTTATAACAAAAGGTAAAAGCATGAACAACAAGATGACTCCATTAAGCCCACACAGTCAGGGCCTAGACATCTAAAAGGATTTTTTTCATCTGGCGACTATATATGTGTCCTACCTGCTCTTTGACAATGAGCTATTTGCAACATTTGGGCTAAACCTATAGGATTAATAAGGGGTTAAAGAGTTATTACTCCCAAACCAACCCACTTCACAAGGTACCTTTATGGCAGGGAGCCTAAGAGAAATAATCTAAGATGCTGTTTCCACTGACACTTCCCAGAGAAGATGCAACAGCTGGAAACTTCCCATGCAGGCCACAGTCTTTACAGAAGTTGTATATCCTCCTCACACCAACTGTCTAAATTTGAGAAAACAAATTTATGTCTCCAAGCCCAGTCCTGGTGGTAGGCAGGGCCTATACAGACAGAAAGACAATGCTGTTGTGCCTGTGTCAAGTGGAGCTATAGCTGGGCTACAGAAATATGAACTGGGATGTTCAGTGTGGCTCCAGAAGAGTGTGGCAGCTGGGATGGTTGTTCCCACTCTCCATCAGGCTCACATCAGTTGGTCCTCTGCATGTTGTGCCATACTGCTGGCTGCCGGCAGAGTGATCCCATCAGAACAGTAACTTACTGAGTAAGACAGAGGAGAACTGGGTGTCACGTTTAACTACAGCACTTGCTGCTTCACAAGGTGCACAGGAACTCGGGCATAGGGACCTTTCTTTCCCTGCAGGAGTGGAAGAGGAGATCTAGCTCACCATATTTCCTGGGAGCACTGCTACATCACAGGTTTAATATTAGCAACAGGTTGCACGCACCAAAAGACCAAAACTAAGCTTTGTATTCTCCAAGAAAGTTGGGACAGCCTCATGTTTCTAGGATGATCTTAAAACCTGCAGGTTATAATCTTTTTCTGCTTTCGTTACTACTAAGTCAAGTTCTGTTAAGTAGCAAAAAGGCATAAATATTGGTCAGCATTATGCTGGTGAGGTCATCTAATGACCCACATACCATGTGTACTCTCCTCAACTGCTCTCTGCTTCTTGATTATCACTGCCATTAACCATCCCAAGAACAACTGCATCAATGAGTACCTTCTTCTGATAAACCTGCAGTATTTCCCTCACATCTAAGATCATATTTAAAAGTGGCCAGGCCGGGTCTCCATCCCACTGAAGCTGATGGAGTTACACCAGTTTTGAACAGTCTCCTACCTTAAGTACTCAGACTACAGTGTTAAGTCTGTCCCCAAAGCATAATAGTCCTCCTGTACAATTTTCCTGCTGTCATCCAATGTACTGATACAAGTCTTTCATCGGGGCATAAAAAGTGACCACATCAGTGAAACAATACTGCTTGCCAAACTTTCAGAAATCATTTGCTCTAATCAATAATTTTCATGTAACATTAACTGGCACCCTTTGCCACTTTTATCTCCATGACTTCCATTATGTAATTTGGCCTATCAATTTACTTTAAAAAGAATGATAATATTTACTATCATGATGAAGAACTTATTGATAACGAGAATTTTTCACCCAAGTCAATAAAATAGAGATTACTGTTTAAAAATTAAAAGTTCAAAGGAATTGGTTAAGAAGCCAAGACTGTAATAGAAATTTATCAAAGCTAAATAAGCATTAAATAAGACAGTATAAAAACTGTCAGACCAACTTAGCATCCCCATTCTATTTGTGCTTCATTTTATTAGCTAATCAAAGTGTCATATTATTTCTACTGGCATCTATTTACTGCCATGTAATTTTGATAAGGGCACCATCTGTATTTATAAAAGCATTATCTTAATAGCTGTCTAGCAATCTACAAACATAGGTGATATTTAACTTTTCTAAGGGGATCAATTTTAAACCAGGCAAAAGGACTGATATAAGTCAATATGCTCTGCTAACACGCCGAGGGTCCTATCTGGATCTCCTGCTGCCATGTGCCATTAGAGCAGCCTTACACTTACATCAAGGAGGTGAATTTGTTTGACACGCTGTGCACTCTTCTTTGCTTTATTAAGATGTACAGCCATGAATTTTGTTTAGCAGGGCTTAGAGCTGCCCAGATTTTAAATCCTTGGCAAAAAAAAAAAGAAATTGTCACAGAGAACTTTTTTGCCACAAAGTTCGTTTAAATGATAGTACTAATTTAGATTCTCTGTGAATCAGGACTTTCCCCCCCTTAAGGATTCCTTAGATAATTTAAGGCTCTAATTTTTTTATGTTAAAAAGAGCTTTGTTCCCATCTTTTGCACTCTATCTATAGAGAGAGGACCTCCAAAACACATCCCAGGCCAAGTCTCTCTCACCCCAGAAGTGCCACAACCCCTCAGATGCCTACTTTCTCCTGGTTCCCAACTCTTGGCACTTGACAGCAAGGCAGCCCAGCTTAACAAAAGCCAAAGTTAAGTAATTTGTAAATAAAACCTGCACTGGAGTTTATTTCCATAGGACAGGAGATGCTGCTCTGACTTCCTGCTTCCAGAAGAGGACCCAGACCTCAGCTTCCCTACCTTCTGACTGAGTTTGCACACAACAGTACCCACACAGTTTTGAAGGTACAGTGCATGGCACTTTGTGCTTTGGGTGGCCTCAGAGGAATGTAAGAGTCACATTGTGGGCCACTGCACACAGCTTTGGTACCTTCCTCACCCTGGCTCTTTCTGACACCACACAAGGGCAACTCCCTGGCAGCTCCTCTTACCACAGCACCCAGGGATGCCAGCTGCAGGCTCATGATTCTCTTGGCACCTTCCTGCTAAGGCACTGCCAGCGTTACAGCTCTCTCTGAACATATATTTTAAAAGACTTGCTGCTATGGGCAGAAGAACTTAAACATCTCATTTTTAAGCAGCCACTGAAGCAAGGACTTTCTGAAATGCTTACATAGAACAAGGCACTAAAACTCTGAAACCACACACAAGATTAGCTACAAGATCTTGCTTGTTAGTCCTAGTTCTAACCTTTCAGTCGATGTGATGGTGAAATAGGAATTTCTGCAGGATTAAATCCTTTGGGATCTCAAACAAATACAGGAGGAAAAGAGGAGGAAAATGCAGTCTATGCACTACAAGACAAGTATGTGTCAAATATTCTTAGACTGATTTTAGTACAATAATTTCTAATATATTTCAATGTTAATTGCCATCTCCTATTTGACATAATAATTATACATAACTGAATAACTATAAAATTGCTGCCTTATACTGCAAATTAGTAATTATAGTAGTAAACATTAGCAACATGCCATATATAAAATAGTGATTTGTATACTGAAATGAATTAGAAATAATTGCAATATGTGATAATTAAAATTATGCAAACATTAGCTACATAATTGTTAGGTCGATTTTTTTTTTTCATTTAGATTCTCCTTTTAGAGGCTGAGATCATGATCTGAAAATATTTTAACTGTGAAACTTGGAGGCTTTTATTAAAATCCAAGGGTGAATGAAGACAAGAAATGTGTCCTCATTGAGTCCAAATGGAAATTTGAGGCAATGTTCATATACACAGCTATCCAAACAGGGCTATGAAGAGAAAACCTTTAAGAAGATTTCCCCAAAGAGGAATCCTTTCCTAGCCCAGTCTGCATGATGGCTCATAACCCTTACAGCTCAGAAACTTGTAACCAGAATCAGTCTTCACAATTTCTAACAACAATAATCTCAAAGACATCTTCTTTTCACTGCAACCTCTTAGGACTTGTGTGGAGAAAACGACGTGGTAGTGGCTGTGCAGTGTCCACCTCGGGCTGCAGCTGGCTCCTTGTGGGCCTGTCTCATCCTTTTCCTGCGGCAGGACCTGGGTGAGAAATGATGGGTGTCCACTTCAGACCCTTACTCTCTTTCCAGGTCCTGTACCTATTTTTCCTTTTGTTCTGTGGTATATGTGCCCCTTGCTAAGGCAAGACCTCTTTCTCTCTGTTGATCATCACAATGATTGCAAACACAGGTGTTTAACTTCAGATGATACAGGACTTTGAAAACTCTCACCTTAGATTTCAATTTGGTAAAATGGTAACAATGGCAAACTGGAAGGGAACATACAGAACGTGGGCCAAAGTTAAACATTAACACCCACCTAAAAATTACAACCTTCAAATCATGATGGGTATGTCCAGTACTGATGGGTACTGAAGATCTGCAATTCCTAGCACACTGGGAGTGACAAGAAATATTTACATTCAAGCTTCCTCAGAGAGAAAACAGGAGGAAATTCTGTCCTGGCAAAAATTTCCAGCTACTTGCAACTACTTTCTCCACATTTTTGTATCCTGCATCTTTGTCCTCTTCTCCTCTAATGCTCATCTCCCTCCTAGTTTCATTTCTGCAGTGCTGTAGAAGCCCTAATGGAGAGGAGGGGTTTAACACATGAAAGTTGCTGTAGTGTGCAAGGAAGAAACAAATTAGGTCGCTAAAATGATGTGATAACCCTACATTTATCTGCTAAAGAACATCTTCAATATTAGTGTAAGACTGGAGCACTAATCAGAAAACAGTCCAGACGCATTATCAGCAACAGAGCAGTGAGAGGGGACAGCCCCTTTATGAAATTGTTTTCTGTGATAAAAGGGAGTTTTAGTGTTGTAAATCTAACTCACATGAGTGATCATATAGCCACAGGTACAACACTCATTAACTAAGTAAAGAGTATGCACCAAATCAATTAAAACCAATTTTTAAAAGAAGATACATAATTTAATTGTATCTAGGTACAGCTCTGCTCTAATTTATCTTCTGGCCCCTTACAAAAGATTTTACTTAGATGTTTAATCTAACATTCATTGTAAAGGGTAATTCTCAGGAAATTTCTGTGGCATCTCCTGTATCAATGCAAATGCTTCAGTGCCTCAGCACTGGAGGGGAGCTTTCTCAATAAAGACACACATCACAGTGCAGTATGAAGGGCTCTCTCTGCTCAAGTTGTTTTAAAAGCAGCAAAATGTTTCACAGTAACGAGACATTCAGACTCTAACACCAGCTACATTTAGATGACAAATGACATTCCAAATAGTGGATATACATCGCATGTCCATCATGAGGCAAGGAATATGGGCTCCAGACATGTTTTGCATATAAAAGCATGCCCAGACTCATGAACTTGCACAGAAACACTAGACAGGAACATGCCTGCACTATCAACCGATGTGCAGCATTGGGATATGCTTCTGACATTAAAAAAAAAACAAAAAAAAAAAACAAACACAAAAAACAAAACCAAAACCAAACACAAAACACTTAGCTCCAGAATTCAGATTTAAGATGCTTAAATAAGTAGCCCGGTCATTTTGAAGGTCATGTAGCTGGAAGCACCCATTAGCTGTACTATTTGTTTACATGTACAGAGCGAATTTTGGCAGGTACCAAAGCAAAGAAAGACCACGTGTACCACGGGCAAGCAGGAGCTAAGTGTTTGCAACCACCCATAAAATAGTGGTGGTCAGCCAGTGAATGGGGAAGTGCTTGCTGGGGAAGGAGGATCGATCCCAAAAAGGCAAGGTGAGAGCTGCAGGGAAAGGCCCTCGTAGACTGGGTTACCTGTAGGAGCCCACAACAAAAGACATCCACGTGTCTGGGCACTGCGCAGATGAAATGCGAAGGACCTGTACAGTAAAATGTCAGACCTGAGCGTGCCCTCATTCCTACTTCAAAAATCCCTAAGTCCTTTCACATCAGACTTACTTTCAATTTAGACTGATTTTGCTGTTTGGTACCACATGCCCGCTTTGGGAATGCAGTAAGATGCAGCTGATAGCTCCCAGTGTTACGGGAGATGTACACACAACCACAGCTGGTGACAAAATACATATAGCTCCATTACCAACCCCTCTTCATGGGGAAGACCACAATATTTTGCAAGAAACAAAGGTTTGGCTATTATAGTTTCCTGTTCAAACACATAAAGAGGTTTCCCGAATAACATCACAACATCCCAATTGGCTTGGACTTCCCCTTTGGGCTGTTTAGCATGGGTTCAGAGGAGGCAAAAAAAGGTAGAGAAGGGACACAAAGTCAACCTTCAGCCCTGGGTACTGATTTGCCTCATCAGAGCCCTGATGAAATAGTACTCTGAAATAGCACCTCAGTGACAGGCAGCAGAGGCGGTTTCAAGGTAATCTTGCTGATATCTGCACGTACGTTTTCTCCATCTGTCAATTTTCTCAAGGAGATAGTCTGTTCCCTTACTCCAGTACTCCTCATTATTAAAAGCAATCAGGGTGGGTTTTGTTTGGTTTGATTTTAATTGAGACCACTACCAATAATGCTGTTCATCACCTCAGAAAATGGCTTAGGAGGACATCTACTTCCTTTCACAGTTATTTTTCACCTTTACTCTTTTGCTGAATGTATGAAACATCACAGTGGGTATGGATTCCCATATTTACAGAACACCGATGTAAGCAAGTATAAATCTTTTTATTTAGAAGCTCTCTCTTCAGGTTACCATTACCATCCATCTGACTAATAAATGTACTTATAAATGGGCATGTTTTCACATCTCTCTCACCAATATGGTGTCACTGTGCTTGCTAATCATGATTCAATTATTCAAGACCAGCAATGTAAGTCTGTGCTTTCTTTCTTGACAGAGCTCTGTGCCTGTTAGCCAGCCGCCTTTTTTTTTTTTTTTTAACTGAAAATGCTCTTCAATTTTTTCATTCTCCTGACATAAGTGAAATGGTTACTTCACGGGAAGATTAGAACACGTTACTGGGTTTGTTAAAAACCAAACCCCATACACAAACTCATAATATAAATATTGCCCTACTAAGGAAAAGACATTTATGGTCATGTTTGCATAGTCCAAACATCAACTCATCAGTAAATTGAAATCATTACCAATCTTTAGTTTGTACAATGGAGTAAGTAAAAACGTTAATTTAAATATCTTTCCACACAGAAAAACTCTACTGACATCAGCATATTACCAAAACCAATTTTCTTACATCAGCTCACATCTTCCCCTAATTCTGTAGCATAGCTCTTGGGAGTTGCTACAAGGTCTGTGTAAACTGAAAATCTAAATAACATTATGACGGCTGTTACAGAACTAATTTATAATCTAATACCCTAGTTGAATTTAATATCCTACTTATTTATTCAAGCAAAATATCTGGAAAAGATATGTCACATCATAATGCAGTTGTTATGAAAATGGGAAAAATAAAGAGGAACTTTAAGTACGCATAATAATAATCAGTAGGGACAGGTACAAGCAAGAACTGTTTCCTGCCCATCACATGAACAAAAGCTACAATGCCTTAGTAATTGGACTGTTTGTTTCAGAATTCAATTATTACCAAATCTTGTATTTTACATGAGCTGTGCAAGCTGAAAATGCTCCTTCTATTAATGCTATTAGTTCCACAGTACAGCAGCATGTAACTGGTGGACAAACTGCTGCCTCCTTGCCAAGCATCTTTAACAGCTCCTTTTTTTAACTGAATTGAAGAACTGAGCTTTATAGCAGTATTTGTGAACATGCCATTTTAATATAAACACTGTCATACATGCAAATATACTTCAAATTAATGAAAACAGACATAAGTGAATATCAAATTTACCTTTTAATTTGCCTTTTCTAAGCCCTTCCAAGCAAATACATCTCTCAAATATAGTTTTGTAAAAATATTTAGGATCACAGCAGGAGAGAAAACAAATAGGCTAAAATCATTCACAAAACATTTTGCTATTGAAGTGTCACTGCTGCATAAGCCCTGTTAGCTATTCCGGCAGAAACAGCAGTTTATAAAAACTTAGCAGACCTGAATAGCATATTTATATGGCAAAGCCGAATGCTCAGAAAAAGGACAGCACCCATTCTTAGCTAACTTTATACCCACTGTGGAGGCCTGCATAAATCTTATTACAGTAAATGCATAACCTATTACTTGAGTTGTGCTGCAGTCCAAGCTTTCAGCCTCCACCTGGCATTCAGCAGACCAGAAACAATCATTGACCATTATGCTCTGGTGACTGCCAGGGGGCATCAGTGGCACACACCACAAAAACAAATTTTATTTATATATATATAGACCATATATATGTTTATTTAACCCTCTTGAGTAGTCAAATTCCTTCACTTAGACAAACAATTCGCTCTAGGTGGAAAGTTGTACTGAGATTGCTATGAGAATGTCATTACCTCATGCACACTATTTTTTTGTGTGCTTAGGTGCACCCAGTCACAGAGTAGGTGAAATTCCCCTATTTGGAAGTCCAGGCCACAAAGACAGAAACTTGCTACCCTTGATGGTGTCACTGTGTTAAGAGGGCACAGGATATGCCTGGTCGACAATAGTATTTACTCAGTAAAAACTCTCAAAAGATCAAAGGCTGCTGTCCAAGACAAGTCACAGAGTGACAATGAGGTAATTCCTCTTCACTCTACTCCAAAAACCTGCAGTTTCTTATCAGAAATACACACTCCACAGAATCACTGATTAGAGAGACTCTACCTCCTACTTCCTATGAGTATCACCCTGAGGTTTCTCTTAAAAAGTAGCTTATTGTTATCTTCCTTCAGGACGTCAAATGCTTGTCACACACTTGCCCTCCTGTGATGTTCCCTGACAACCTCCACCAGCCCCTAAAGGCCACCGGCCCCGTGCTGCTGCCCCATTGGAGCCACGCAGTAACCAGCCCCATGGCAGTAAGAGCTCCCCTCTGCCACTCCTGTGCTTGCAAACCCTGCAGCGGGTTTTGTGCTAGCTAAGAAAAGAAAAAGGAGGCCAAAGAGCGCAGTCTGCAGGATCACAGCAATCACGCAATGGAGGCATGGGCAAGGGTGCACAGAAGTGCAACAACCACCAGCACTGCTCTTATCTAAATTCATTACCCCAGAGGACTCTTCCCCCAGAGGAGCTGGACTCTGCCAGCCTCATCCTCTTCCCGTGTCTTCTGCACTGCTTCAGAGACAGCAAGGCAAAAAAGAAAAGTTTGTCTACACCCAGGGAAGTGGTAGAGAACTGACAAGGACCAGCTTTGCACTCCTGCCATCTCTCAGGGAGGTAACATTGCAAGTGGAGCTATTCCAAGTGGACTACCCAAAAATGTTTCTAGACAACTCACTATTTTATCTGCTTTACTCACTCTAAAAATATATATTTGAGGGAGGAAAAAATGTAGTATGAGATTAGCTTTCCTTACACTTACTAAAACCCAACATTATGCATGGACTCCATTTCAGTCCAGTTACCCATATCAGACTTTATGCAAAATCCCTTTCTATCAGCATTATAAAAATAATGCTCAGGTTCTTAAGTCATTAGATATATTAGAGAAGTGCCAAACACATATGGGGAAATGGGGGTAAAAGTGGAGGATGGGAGGAGCCTGTTCATTTTGTGTTTCCTTACCATCTTTCTGCTGTTCGCATTTTTGAAGTTTACCTGACCAGGAGCAGTCCCCAGCACACATTAAATAATTATACAGGGAATACCCATAAGCTGCCTTTAGGCAACTTTAACTTCTTTTTTTTCATCACAGGTACAACACAGGAGGGACTCATAAAGTGGAAGATCCCCAGTTCTTGGTTCTTCAGGCAAGCAATAAACTTCCCCCAGACGTGCACAGCATGAAGGCTTCTCTTCTTTCTTTCAACAAAAGGCTGAAACCTGTCTGCATTTTTCTCCACTGATCCTTCACTAGGGGAAATGATTTTGGACAGCAGCATGGCCAGCTGCTCTTAATTATAAATCAGGTCTCCAGCATATGTGCACAGTACATAGGGCCACTCTAACAGTTGGGGAGATAAAGCTGTACAGGCGAGCCAGCCCACCCAGGAGCAAACAGTGGCGTATGAGTTGAAGGGGTGCAGTTCTGCACCCACAAAGCCAGCCTTTGATGAGCTCAGCTCCTGCATCCTTGTCAGCCCTTCCCCTGGGAAATGCTCCCAAATTTAGAACCGCAGGAGAAGAATTGGGGTCAAAATCTGCAGTGCCTTACCATTTCCTTGCCAGCTTTTTCTCATTTGATTTTAAGGCATTCATTAATAGCCAGATTTCCTGGGATTTTTCTTTAAAGTAAAAACAAACTGGCAAATATGGCCCAAGGAGCAAATGCATCCCATGAAGTTCTACACTATGGCCTGAGGCCACTCTCTCCTACTCTTCTCTCAACTCCTTCAAATATTGAAGGATTGCAGAAAGGTGGGAACCTCAGGAGAACATCTTGCCTGACCCCTTGCACCAACATACCAATCACAGCATTATTTCAGCAGAGAAACAGCTGGTAATACCAGAGCCCAGGTTTTTCATCAGTGGGTGCCTCAGGCACTAATACTCATGGTTTGGACTCCAATCAATCAGACTGATTTACAGTAAGTGGTACTTAAGGCCAAGGAACTCCCACTGACACTAACGGATTGCCTCAAAATCCTAGCACATCTTTAGATTTTTATACGTGGACTTACAAAAGAATTCAGTCAATGAGTTTGAGTTCACAGCTTAAATCACTTCTATTTTACTGGCTTTATTCATGTTTTCACTCCTTTCACTTTTCCTCTCCCCCAATCGCTGAAAAGTTTAAAAGTCTGTAACATTTTTAAGAGGAAGATTTCAATTCCATCTATTGCACTACAGTACACCTGTGTCCAAGTTTCAAATATTAGCAGGTATGCTTGTTATCCTTTTCATATCTTGGGATTTTTTTAATCTTTTAGCCTTAGAAGCAGACATGAATGCAAACTTGAGGCACACTACTTTTTATTAGCAACATGGCCACACAATCCCTACACTCAAAAAATAAGCATACATTTAGATGAGGAACAAAATAAAGAAAGATACTGCAGCAAAGAAGAGAGTGTAAGATATAGGAGGAAAGACAGCCAAAGGGAAAAGGGCACTGAACACCACAAAATGAAGAAAGGATGCAATATTCTTGATACATAATAAGCATTCACAGCTAAATGGCAAGCAGAAAGCACTGGCTACTGCAGCTGAGGTTCTAGCTTGGTAAGTAGTGCGTTCACTCCATATGTTCAGCAAGCACCAACCAAAGCCATCTGTTTCTTGTGTCTGTGGTAAAGGGAGCCAAAACATACCTGATTTCTCACACCTACTCTCAATCTCCTGTCCCTCCCCAGATGGAAAACACCTACAAAGAAAATAAAGCCCTTCTCCTCAGGGGACATAAACCTCTGGAGCACATGTGTGTCTTGTGCTTGTGTCTTCAGTGGCAGGGGGAAGAGTTCAACCGCCTGCATTGCATAATGTGCCAGAAAAATGTATGACATCTTTTAGTAACTACAGGGCAGACTGTCCAAGTCAGGCATGTGCAACTGGGCTAGCCTAACAGAGGCATGCAAATACCAGATATGCACGCACAGACATCTGACCTGCCCACACACACACAGATAATTAGCATTGCACAACTCTGATGGCAGTGGGGCACAGGTTTATCTTCAAAAGTTGACTCTTGCTCGTGGACTTTTACATCCTGATAGCAAGGAAAAGATGTTCATTTATGTTATTCAGCTACATTCTTGTATTCAGGTGGAATTCCAAGCAGTTACCTAACGCAAAAATGACCTAACCTTTCCGAAGAAGGAGCAATGTATGGTAAGGAAAAGACTTAAATCTCTACCACCATGTGAACAGAACTGCTGTTTATACGAAGTCTTATCTAAAAACAGTCTCAAGAATGATTATTTTTGGTATTTTGAGAATTAGATCACAATAGAGGGCAGTTTAAGTGACACACTGACTGCTTTATGAACATGCAGTGACAAGTAAGATTGCTGTACATGTGCAAATATGAAAAGTGAAATGGAAGAGCAAGGATATCACAGAACTGAGAGGTAGAGTTGTACAAAGGGTGGATGGGTCCTTATATCTTTCATCCTGTGACAGTTTGGGTGCCACTGGCTGATGTCACCAGAAACTGAGGAAAGCAAATAATGAAGGAAAAAAAAAAAAAAGAAAAAAAATTAAAGGATTCTCAGAGCTGCTGAGAAAGGAGTATGAGCCCAGATTTGGGCTCTGACCTGAGTGTGTCCTGGACCCAAGGTCCTTTTGAAAATTTTTACTTAGAAATCTAAAGATGCCCTCTGATTTCAAAACATACTGAGCACCCAGGAGATCCCACTTACATCAGAATAAGTAACTGCAAGAACACAGCATATATTTTCAATTGCTAGCAATTTCAGGAAGCATGTTTGTCACCTATGAGATCAGTGGGAGAGGTAGGTGCTAACGATCAAGTTCATCTGGCCAAGAAATAAACCAATCACTACATGACATAACCTTTGTTTCTCAATGTAGGTTCAAAATAAAACCAAAATTACAACTTCTGCTCAGCAAATGGTACTGACTTGTGAAGCTTTAATAAGTAATCAATACATTTACACAAATAACATGCATCCCTAAAACTGTCCACAATAACCTTAATTCATGCACTTTCATTGTTTGAACGTTTTCCAAGATTTCCCTTCATTCATATTGTAGGCTGTTCTGAATCTCAGGACTGCACAACTCATGGCAAGAGTTTTGGAGCAGACGAATGAGCAAATCCAGTTTGATTAAAGGAAGAAAGCTATTTTTCCCTAAAGGAAATTCTCAGAATGAGAAATACTTTCTGTAAGAATCCTAGTCCATTTTTATTCTTTTTTGAATTTGTGTATCTATGCCATTTACAACAAACATCCTGGTATATTCATATTCACCAACGGTTGTTCTCAAGGAGAAGAAATCCATTGTCAAATCACTAACAAGATACTGCTATCCCTAAATGCAAATCAACATTGAATACTTAAATGGCCTGATACCATCTGACCACCATGGGATCAGCCTTTTGTATTAAGATGACACTGAAATGTAACTGAACTGCCCTATTCTATAAAACCTTATTAATTTTGCACAACAGATCTGCTACAGAAAACACTCCTGTTTCTCTCTAAACAAAGTCTTGAGGTGTTGTGCTTCCATTAAAATTTTGTAAGAGATGTACCACATTTTAAATGCTGAAAATACTTTATTAAAAAAAATGAACAGTATTATATTGTAATCTGGGACATGTTCTTCATAGTTATGTATTTAACACTATAATGTTGTACACTACTACATGTACAGAAACACATACTTACACACAGGTAAGTAACTCAAAATTGAAAGGTAATGAAGGTAATCCCAAAGGTTCTTCTGTGCAACCAAACCTAGACAGATCTCAGTTTTGGGGTTTTTTCCCAAATATATATTCTGAAAGGACAGTACGTTCCTGGGTTTGACCTTACTTTTTCACTGGGGGGGTGGGGGTAAAAAACAGTAACTTCTGTTTTAAAAACACCACTCCTTATTTACGCTTTAGCAATCTGTACAATAAAAAGAATTAGAAAAGAGAGTTTACAGGAGAAGCTCCTGAAAATTAGAGATTTTACATCAGCCAGTGATCCTTCTCCCACTACCAGACCAGTTACACCAGTTTCTCATAAGCTATTCTGTCTATATACCTGTAGGACTACCTGAAGAATGCACAAGTAACCAGAGACAGGACCAAAGAGCATAGGCAATATCTAGCCACCCTAATTGTGCCTGACCTCCACTGGGACTTTTCCAGGTCTGACTTTGGACTCCCTAAACTTGGAGAGAGATGAGGGGTGCAACAAGGGATGAAACGAGGGAGTCAATGGAAACTAATGGTCAAGTGCTACTTCCAGAGGACCAAGGCAGACTGAAAGCAGACATTATATTGCTGGTAGAAATGGAGTTCGGCTGCCTGTCAACAGGCTTTTTGTTTGTCTGCCTCCCTAGATAAAAAGAGTAGCTATCACAAACAACACTCAGGTACTGTAGTTAACCTGAAACTGGAAGGGACACATCCCATTCATCAGCACACAGAAGCCAGAGAAAACAGACAAATTTGAAGCTCCTAGGTACTGATTCCTTGCTCACCAGAAGAATTTCTAACAGTCATACAAGTTTAATTTTACTCAGTGAGAAAATACTGCATTGTTAGAGATTACTTGACATCCGCCTGGTAACAACATGACTGAGCAGCCATTTTGTGTTAACCTCAAACAACCACAACTAGAATTGTTGCTCCAGCTGGGAATACTGAACAGGTGACACCTGCACCTGTGGCACACCAATGTCAAGGCAGATGTGGAGCTTCCTGGTGGCAATCACACCACACATCCTGCATTATCAGGCACTCCAGCCACAACAGCAGACATGGTCACTTTAAGATTACTGTCCACTCTACTATTTTTTAAAAAAGAATTCAATTCTAGTAACCTTTGATTTATTCCTTCAAATGACAACTATTACACATTTTACTCTCTCTCTCTCATTTTGGTCAATTCCTAAATCCCTTCACAGACAAACATTTTAACCTTAAGGTAGCTCTTAGTAGAAAGAGCATTTACCATTCCTTTGTCATCTGTTCAACTCTACCAACACACAGGATATGTATTACTCAATGCTGACTTTGCTGACACAGTAATCTCCACAATTTGTAAGAACTTGAAAGACGGAGGATCTGAAGACTGAACCGTTCCTTAATATCAAGTCTTGAAGTACAGACACAACTACTAAATGTGTCAGTACAAAGTCTTTTTTCATTCTAATAAATGCAAATTTCTGTCAAATTTCACTGCTGTTAATGTTTAGGAATAACTGACATATTTTCAGTAACTTAAGGTAGTTCTGTTTGCCAGCATCAAACTGTGACACAGGTCTTTGAGAGCTGCCTTATGTACACTAATGAATGAAATCCCTTTCCATCATTTTGTTTTGCAATGATGTGTTTTAAAATTACAGGTGCATTTATAGCCAAATACCTTTCCTCAGCTCTTTGATCCAAGCTACCCCTCACTTAAAGGCTGGCAAACCAACATATCCCCTGTAATTTCAAAACTGTTGTCACAGGCAGAAAAGCAATGTAAATAGTTCCTGCACACTTTTAAATGCAGTTGGTGAATGGCATGCAGTGTACTCTCTCCTGCTATATGGAATCACAGAATTACAAGCATCGCAATTAGCCGGAAGCATATATTCATTCTCATTTTTCATTATTCTGTAGGCAGAACAGTGTCTCCAAAATTTTCATTAGCATTATCAGCGACAAATGATGGTACACTGTCAAAGTTTAAATCACATTATTCTAGTATGCTTTTTCTTTTTCCCCATATTCTTTTTTTTCCTTATATTCCTGTACTGAAAAATAACTATATTAGATTATAGTAAAAAAAGCTATCAGAAATGTTTTGCCATTTTCACAGTTTGAGGCACCAGTGGTCTTAAACAAAGATACATGCCTTCAACCAAATCTATGCTTTCCCAAGGGAAAGAAAAGTGATTGTTGGTAATACTTACGGGTTTTGTCAATGTAGCTATAGATGAGATTTGGCAAACAGTATTGCATGTTGTTACAATCAAATGTTTTATATACTTAAACTAACTCCCCTGTACTTTACTTAACAGAGTCTCTCCTGCAATCACAACACGTGCAGGCATGGAAGTTAAAAATAAACATATAATCTTTTAAACATAAAAATTATTAGACTCAGACAACACCCCTGCTTTGTTAAAGTCTGTGCTGGGCCAATAAACTCCATGTTGTGCCTTGTAAAACTAGTGTTAAGTTTACAGTACAGTAAACCCTTAATATAAAAAATCTGAAATATGTATCAATCCTATATGCAATTCTTAGAAGTCTATAGCTATTAGGGAAACACCATCCAAATACATAATTTTGGATTTCAGTAGAAAATTAAGGACATTTTAGCACATGTATCTGATATGGGAATTGGTAGAGAAAGTATTTCAAAACCACTGCAGATATGTAAAAAAGGGCTATTCAGGATCAGATACATATCATTTGTTTTTTAAACTGTCAGAAAGTTCTCTGAAGGCACTAAAACCAGAGTTTGAATGCAGTAACTTACAATTCTCAGCAATTACATTACTACTCCTAATACTTCCCCACATTTATTTCCATCCCTCCGGACAGATTCTCTAGTTTTCAAAACCACCTAGCTGGAGTACCCAACAGCGATATCCACAACAGGCTTTTTGTTTGCTTGGGGTTTGTGTTGTGGGTTTTTTTAAAGGAGTCATCCACTCCTTAGTTCCTCATTGCTGCTCTGAAACTCTCGCTGATCTGGATACAACACTTGGGGAGCACCAGTTGTGCTTTCCACTGTGAGCGTAGTTAAGTGACTCCCTCTTCAAACCTCTTTGTAGCTCAGCACAGCACATCAAAGCTGGAGCCAGAATCCACCACTACTTTTATGCTGCTGAGCTTACAATAAAAATTTCAGAGAACAAATGTAATGTATGTAGAAACCTCAGGCCCTGTCAGAAGATGGCCTACCACTGTGTTTCAAAGTGTATCTGCACACAGCCTTCACTGAAACTTCTGCAATAAAATGCATTTATATGTACAAGCATTTACTATTAACAATGTCTCTAGTAAACCTTTCCACAAATTTTCCTTCACTTCATGCATATCCATGTACGTCACTTAAAAATGGAGGGGCAGAGGTTTCAGCAGGCAAGATCTCAGACAAGACTCCCTACCACCCATTTTTTCAAGCATGTAAGCTGAGGCACTTCTAGGACAACACAAAAGCACAACTTTTGGGAGCATGCATGTTTATATTGAAACATAGATTCAATCCCTCTGCAACGAGCAGGGACATTTTGAACTAGATCAAGTTGCTCAGAGCCCCGTCCAACCTGACCTAGAATGTTTCCAGGGATGGGACATTCACTATCCCTCTGGGGAACCTGTTCCAATGTTTCACCTCACCTGTCATAAAAATTTTTTTTCCTTACATCTAGTCTGAATCTCTCCTCTTTCAGTTTAAAAACATTACCGCTCATTTTATGCAGGGAAGATGAGAGAAAATGGGAGGACAGTAGACCCCTCTGTTGTAAGCAGGAATGCAATGGGAAGGAGGGAGCAAACCCATTCCAATCTCTGAGTTTATTCCCCTTTACTTCAGTTTCAGTTTGCCTTAAGTGATGTGTGAGGTGAGTCAGGAGGGAGAAATAGCACAGGAGGCAGACTAACGAGAAAGCACCTTAGAACTATGAGACCTGCACCTCCCCAGAGCCAGACCGAGATGTATCCCTGGGCTGGGGACTTGGCATCATCTCACATGAGCTCATCTGCAGCCCAGTTCATCTCACTCCTAAAAATGCTCTCAGGGACAAAGCAGTTCATGGTAAAGAAAACAGAAGTGAAAGGAACCAATATTTTAACCGATGGGCCACATTCTTGCCACATTCTACAGGTTTATGTGTCCAAAATGCAACATATTCCACGTACCTGCTAGAAGGAATAATGCACACAAGCCCTGCCAACTACTTAGTCAAAAGGAGTCCTTCCACCTCTGATTTTACAGCCTACTCACAAGCCCTGAACTAAGGGACACCTTGTGGATTTGTAACATCTCTGGGGACAACATATTCACAGGCCAACAAGCAAGGAGTTCATCCATTTGTAGGTTTTTTCCCAATCTATGGTGGATACAGTATAGATAATAGTCTCAATTTAGTAAGCAAACCAGATATAATCTGAAACTTTATTAATGCCATTCAATCCATATCGTTGATTGAGCCACTTTCACCATGATTAATTCTCTGAAAACCCAGTGCACAAAAGAACACCCAGCAGAGAGCTACGGGCGGGTGCAAGAAAAGGAGCTCAGCATCCTCCAGGAAGATCTTGAGCCATAACAGATTCCAGTGCTATCCATCCTACTGCAAGAACTCCTGAAAGATGCCTGTGTACACCACGTACCCTCCTCTTCAGCAAAGCAGCACTT
The DNA here is from genome assembly GCA_035221455.1 of Xenops minutus. Lineage (NCBI taxonomy): Eukaryota > Metazoa > Chordata > Aves > Passeriformes > Furnariidae > Xenops > Xenops minutus. The sequence goes on along the minus strand of JAWWEE010000122.1, from coordinate 56,062,793 downwards.
ATCATAATCAGGGAAACCAAGGCCCACACCTTCATTGCCTGAGGTACAACTTACATCCACTGTATGTGCTAACTTAAGCTATTTTGTATTTATTATATTTTACTTGAAATGTTTATGTCTCAGAATAAAACCATACCAGCAGTGAGCACATGGATTCAGTAACAAGCTTCTGTTTCTGATGTCCTGCACAAGTCATTGTCCTTTAAAACGGGAATAATTACACTTCCTTCCTTGACAACTGCAATATAAAAACAAAACCATTAGCACGCTGACAAGTCAAATTGCACAGTGATGAATAAATATTTGGATAAATACATTAATTCCAGTAGGATGCTTCCCTCCTCTCACAATTCTTAGATGATGAAGAAAGGTAAGTACGGAATCTCCCCAGGCTTTTCTTGTACCATTATTTCCTACAGCTTCTACCATTAATCTCTGCTCAAAACAATGTCATTCCAGCTTTTTAATTTCTCTTTATTGGAAGTCTTTCCACAAATCTAGTTACTTCTAAAAACATATTTCCATTTCTGCCATACAGCTATTTTGAAGCACACATTTATGCCTAAAACTTGTGTTTTACACAGTTATCAACAGAGATCAGCACAATTCCTGCAGGAACATACAATTATATACAAACAACTGACAAAACAGCATACATACACCCTCTAATTCCTTCTCGCATAGGGTACTGCTGTGTATTTCACAAACAAAGTTTTCCACATAAAGCCTACTCAAAAGCCAGATTTCCAGCAAAAGATTGCTTATTTCACAAAATGCTCTGTTAATTACTTTGGTTTATCTCCCAGCTATAACAAAATCAGTGAAAATTCTCCCCCAGACTGGATAATCAGAATACGTCATATAGGAAAGGTCAATAAAGATCAGCACAGTGTCATAATTTAGGGTTAAAAAAGAATAAATACAGAAAAACCTTGTCAGCCAGGGACTGCTGAGTTATCTGTGGATCTGGAGAGCGAAAAGAAAGCAGCAGTCCTCTAAACATTCAAAGTTTAAAAATTCCATTTTGCATTAACTTTAATGTTTTCAGTACAAAACAGCAGTGAACATCAAGCTTTTGTGTCTGTGAAAAAGCTCTCTCACTCATATGGCAGCCACACCATATCTCTGAAAATGTATGTGTTCCTGAGTTAGTTGTCATCTGTATTTGGTAACTAATGTCACAAGAGAGTTCCTGATTTATGCATGCACACACACACATTTGTACGTGTCCCTCTGGTTGCATTCACGTATTTTTGCATATGTAAAGAAGTATGCACGGAAATACTCACTGAAATGTCCGCTCCAGGTCTGATTGAAATGTCTTGGAATATTTAGCCATTACAGGCTTGGATATCCATCACTTGAAAATGCATATTTACACATTAAATGGTATGATTAAAAATGGTTTATGAAATAATTGTTCATTAGTAAGTCTTAAACCAGGGGAAGTCTGAAATTATGACTATTTTAGGCCAACCAATGGACACGGATAAAATCTGTAGTTTATGAGGATTGCAGAGCAGCTCAAAGGTGCTTTGAAAATACAACACGTTTCATGCTTCTTATTGAAATACCTTTTGTTCATATTCAATGCAGCAAGTCTCACGCCCAGTTTAATTTGGGTTTTTGTCAATTTAGGATATCTTATGCACTATTATTATTTATGATTTCATCTATTTATTGAATAAATAAATTCAACTTCTATGAAGCTCATATCAGGAATCATTGAGGTTTTCATGAAGTACACTTTGAAAATATACAGTTTTTTTTTTAAATGAAACTTAAAAACCTAAAGGCAGGAGCTATAAAACATACTGCTTCTCTATTTCCAGGAACTATTTGTGGATTTTCAAAAATCCGTATCCATTTTCTATGGTTTTAATGCATACAATTTCTTAAAATAATCCAAATGAAACAATCCTTCTTGATAGCATGCTACTGATACATACAAGCTCTACTCAGTTTCCATTTTAGAAACCGCAGTACCATGTTTCTATTTTCTATTCCTGAATCAACTTAAGACTCATAAAAACCCAACTTCTTAATTTATTCATCAGCTCAAAGAAAAAAAGCTGGTGGTAGAATAATTAATAGTTGTTATATCTGATACACTATAAAAAGCTTGAATTCATGAGCACATAACACTTGAGTATACCAAAAATACGATCTGAATCATACCCCTTCCCAAATGCTGCAATAGGACAGTGCACAACTACTGTTTTAAAACCTACTAGTTTAAAACAGTGTAGCAAAACTGGCTGTGGAAGCTCATAAATCAGTATGGGTGGTCAGTGTCCTGCTTCTGGCCCATCTAGAAAGAAGGTTAGATGAATAGAGGCTGTGCTCTGACAGCTACCTTCTTGTCTTGAAGAAGCACCATCTTGTACCATCTGAGATCAAACCCTTAATCTTCTTTACTATTCTTCTGCACTTTAGAGAAAACAAGCTCCTCCTCAACATTTGGTCCTGTTGCGTAACACTTTGGATTTTTTCACAGATGCAGTTGGTTAAACCATGCAAGGTACAAGGCAAGTAAATGGTGACCAGGCCTTGACAGCAAAGGTTTCACCATGACAAAAGAAAGAACAGACAACTGCCTCTCCAAGAAGTGTTTCTCCTTCAGTATCACCAGACTTAAGGGTACCAATAGGAATGGGTAGACTCTGCCTGCAAAGTGAAATAACTTCCTTTGTGCAAAGCACTGCCTCATCATTTTGGCTTAAGCAGAATTCTAAAAAGCAGCAGGGAAATTGCAGCATAAGGCACATAACAATATAAGAACCAAGTTGTTACCTATTGCTTTTAACACTAATGATGAAGCAATGGCTTTCACAGAATCATAGAACTTTAAGGTTGGAAAAAACGTGTAAGATCATCGAGTCTGTCATCCCAGCACCACTGCACTATAACCCCAAGTGCCACATCCGCCTTTAGAACACTTCCAGTGAATCCACCACTTCCCTGACAGCCTGTTCCAATGCCTGACCACCCTTTCAGTGAAGAACTTTTTCCTCATATCCAGTTTCAACCCCATCTGGTGCAACTTGAGGGGTTTTCCTCTTGTCCTATTGCTTGTTACCTGGGAGAAGAGACTGATCCCCTCCTTACTACCACCTCCTTTCAGCTAAATCATAGAGAGTGTTAAGGTCCCTCCTGCATCTCCTTTTCTCCAGGCTAAACACCCCCACTTTAAAAGTCCAGTTAGACAACATGCACAGGCCTTCACTCATCTGCTAAGTGGGTCACCCTGCCCCATAAGAAACCAGGTTGGTCAAGCAGGACCTGCTTTTCATGAACCCATGCTGTCTGGACCTGACCCTGGGGCTGTCCTCTACATGTGGAGCAATGGCACCTTCCATACAAAGTGAGCAAGATACACGACATGAAAATAAATTGCAAAAAAAAAAAGTATGCAAAATGTAAATGTAATTTTATGGATAAGAAAAGTGTTCTAGCTGAAAAGTAAAAAAGTTATTTTGAGGTGGGCAAGGAAGGGGAGGCATTGCTCATAGAAATTAGCTGCTGCAGAGAGTGTCTAAATGGAAGAATTATCAATCCAGATCATGATGTGGCAGTTTCTAATGAGAAAGGCAGGATGCAAAAATAACATCTCAGTACAACTATTAAGCTGGAATAGATGCTGTTTACTGTATTAATGTTGCCTCTCCTGGTGTAAAAAAAACAAAACCAGAATTGTAATAGGCCATCGCGCTCCCATCTTTTCAATTACAGAGATAGAACAATCTCAGATTCCAAAGCTAACTACAAATCAAAATTGTGTTATGTTATCTACTGAGACACAAATGGAAAATAAATACTGTTAACTGTCACTTTCCATTAGGTAACAGAAATTCAATTACATTTCAAACAAGCTTCCATGTCAACAGAATAAATCTGTTTCATAAATGAGCAGGTAACCATTTTTTATTCTAACTTCCTAAAGGGGAAAAATCAATTTTAATCACAATTGTTCATTTTTTCCCATATTAATGTTTTGGAGCAAAGTACATCATCTGACCTAATAAATACCATTGTATAGCACTGAGAGTTATGAAAGAGGGGCGAGAAATGGTGTTATGAAGAATTATGAAGTTTATCTGCTGATACATTGTGCTGTTTTGGCACTGAAGACTCACACTGCCCAAGTGGCCTACAGACCACCAGCTTTCTTAGACTTCTGATTGCACCACAAGATCAGAAACCCAACTATCAGTAACTACTGCAACAGTCAAGAGCTTATTGCAGTGTACCAGCAACTGTAAAAAGCAATGCATTTTATCAGGGTGATCACACTCCAAGAAACTGAGGCAAGTAGTAAAGAAGTTTTTCGGAAAGAAAGGGCCCAGTGTCCTCTTACATAGGGACAAAAATATACGTAGGCGGAATGCAACGTTCTTCAGAAATACAGGATTTTCATGGATTCAAGAGTACCTTCTCATTTGAGACACTGCCAGGTCACAGACAGGAAATGAAATCTGAAATCTGTATTTGAAATCCCTTTGTAAATCTTGGAAATAATCCCGTTTTACTTGCACAAGAGCCTCAGCTTGACAGGAGCCTGCCCTGGTGCAGAGCAGAAGGAAGATTTGGCATTGAAGTCTTGAACACCAGACCTTCCCTCTTTTCTGAACATAACCGGGTAAAAAAAACAGCTTGATAAAAAGAGTAAGAGCACTGTGATTCCAGCTTCACATCTCGTCCTTCCCATGTAGACAAAAGGAATAAAGCCATCATTGCTTGATGTGGGAAAATACTGGCCCTGCACTCCCCTTGGATTCAGAGGGGAAGCCAGAGCAGCAATTCAAATGTGTCTGGCAGCCACAGGTGCCCACAAACAGTATCAGCTGCAATTGAGAAAACAGACATTCTCAGCTACGTGACTGCCAACTGGCCCGACTGTCACATGAGGTTAGAGACCAATGAAAAATACTCTCAATACTTTCTTCTTTACATGGAAACTCACTCCAGAGCTCACAGAAGTCACAAAATACATGTTTCCTCTAACAGTGGAACTGGTTCAGGAAGTGAGATTATGCCATTAAGTAGCAGTGGTCAAAGTGTAATTAAATTGGGTCCCTCTCAAGGTCATCACATAAAGAGACAGTGCATTAAACTTGAAGCAGGGGAGGGGTTTTTTTTTCCCTAAATGAGAAAATTAAGCATAGAGCCTAAAGGGGAAAATTAGGAAATTAAAATCCACAGAAATCTACGAAAAGATACCTTATTAGCATCATGGAAAGCTTTTACATATGTATATATTTGTATTTTTAAAAGGTAAGTAAAAAGTCAAGAACAAAAGTGTGGCTAAATAATAGACCACAAAAATAAAAAAAAAAGTAATGAGAAGCCAACAGGCAAATCAAAACTTCATCATTCACAGTGTAAAAACTGAGATTCCGAGGGTGAACAGTCCCCGACACAGTCAACTACCCCATACAAGTAAAAGGTTCTGGAAGTACAGCTTCCAGCAAGACCTCTGTACCTATTAGGCCAACTGGGTATCAACAGTTGAGTTAAACAATGCCATTGGCCAGGAAGCTAGAATTTGTCTTGGAATTACTATTCATCACAATTAATAATACTTGAAACGGGCAACTTTCCATCACATTGGTGTTGTCAGAGACAGGATGATTAAAGAGGGTGAAATTTGACAAATTCAACTGTCTATTCCTCTCAGGACCAAGAGCTTTCCTCAGTTTCAAAACCTTTCACAAATTTGACCCCACTTATACCCCATCTGTCATCATATGACTCTCACAGCAGAAATAAAGACAGTATTCGAAGGTCAAGTAGAAGAAAAAGATCCCAATTTTAATGTTCCAATACCATATGCTCCATATATTGCATGAAATTTGGATTAATACTTTTATAATTTCTAAGAATGTAAGAACAGGTGGGCTGGTGCAGAACCAGGGTGAGCTCTTCCATGTTTTCAAACATGTCCTCAGTGCTAAATTTCTACAAAAGCATGAATATATGATACCTACTCCTTTCAAAGTCCTCACCTCACCATGGTTATTTCCAGTTGATGGATTATTCTGTTCTTGATGCTGTTTACCTATTTTGTTGCTCTCAACAGATCTCTTTTCCAGTTGCTTGCTCAGAATAACCTTGAACTATTGTAAACCTTTTGTGCCCAAAACCTCATCAGGTTTTCACAATAAACGTTCACTAAACAGTATCTTAAGCTTAGCAGTTTCCAACCCCAAACATGGGCTATGAAACACTAAACAAGTTCTGAAACAAGCAAGGATCAAGAGATTAGAGCTACTAAAAAACCTGCATTATTGTATTTCCAGCCTCAAGGACAAAGGTTAGAAGTTTTGCTCATTTCATGTAATTAGAGGCACACAATTTTTACTCTTCAACCAGAGAGAGCATTGGTTATTATCTACAACAGAAGCCATGAGTCACAAAACATATGGAGAGCAGCTGATTTCCTCAGGAGAAGAAGGATGTCCTCATCCCACCAGGAATGGCCCAAGAACCCATCCATAACAGTCTGAGTGAATAAAAGAGAGGGCAAAGGAAAATTTTACAGACTTTCTACAAGCTTCTTTGTATTCATTTACTTAGAAAACTTGGATGTACAGTCATGAAAGTCAAATATTCCGGAGGGTGGGGAAGACCTCCAAGTGAATTCAGAGAACCTAAGATGATCATGTTCTCGTCTCAAAGGCAACTTCACTTCATTGAGGTCACCTTGGAGACCAGTCCTGGTAGCTACTATGAGTCTCTATGAGTATTCACAGTGTGACCCAGTCATTTACAGGTGCATTCTTGCCATAGACTGAAAGACTAACTAAATGCTTGGAAAGAGGAACGAGGAGGAAAAAATAACCAGTGCGGGAAGAAAGCATGTCTAAAGGATCAATACTATGAAAGGCGTAGTTATTCATATTTACTAATAACTGAAAGCTGACATGCTATAAGTAATAAAAATGTGAAATTTGCTGACTACAGAGAACTATTTAGAGAAGTGAAGACTACAAAGGATCATGAGTAACTCCAGAAGGACCTTTAAAAAACTAGGTAATTGGACAACCTGACAGCAGATGAAATTCACTGTGAAAAAAGTGCAGAGTAGGGTACACTAGAAGGAACAAATTTAAAGCCACTTGTACATACTGATGGGTTCTGAATTACTTATAACCTCTCAGGAAAAAAGATGCAAGATTCATCACAGGCACTTCAATGAAGACATTTGCTCAATACACATGAGGGGTCAAAAAAAGTGAACAGGATGCCATGATGTATTGAAAAGGGAATACAGAATATGAAAAATATTAATATACTGCCATTTATATTGCCATCACTGTAAATTAATGACATATACTCCCCTTGAATACATTACATCTGTCAAGAAGGACATGAAAAAATAGTCCAAAGGACATCAAGGATAAAAATCCTTCTGCATCACAGGAGAACAGGGTCTCTAAAGAAGTTGAAAAAGAAAGTTTCCTTGTGGACAGATTATTCTGCCATCATTCATGTCAGCCTTAGGAGACTTAGTGACCATGGACACAGGTAATGCTAACATACTCCATGCCTTCTTTGTCCCAGCCTTCACCAAAACTGTCTCCCAGGTCTCAGCACTGAGAGGCAGGGTTGGAGAAGATGACCAGCAGTGGATGAGGATTGACTCACATTATCTCAGGAGAACTCAGCCCACAGGTATCCATGGGACCTGGCAGGCTGCCTCCAAGGCTGCTCACAACACTGGCTGCAGCCATTGTAAGGGGCACCTTTGAAAGGAGCAGGACATGCCCCTAAGAACTGGAGGAAGGCAAATCTTGCACCTACCTTCAGAGAGAACCAGCAGGAACCTCCTGAAATTGAACAAGCACAAATGCTCCGCCCTGGACTTGGGAAGGAATACACAATACAGGCTGGGCCTGACTGGGAAGCAGCCTGGTGAAAGCCTTGGTGTATAGTGAGCCAGCAGTGTGCCTTGGCAGTAAGAGCCAATGGCTTCCTTGGTCATGTGGACAGGACTAGACCCCGCAGAGAGAAGTGAGGATCCCTCCTCTCAGCACTCACCAGACCACATCTGGAATACCATGACCCTCACCCACCAATAGAAGAAACATATCAATGAACTGAGGCCAATTTCAGCAGAGGATTTCAAGATGGACTGGGGTATGGAGCACCTGCCCTGTGAGGAGAGGCTGAAGGAAGAAAGCAAGTTCAGCCTGGAAAACAGGAACTTTGAGGGCACCTCTCAACAGTCCCCTAGCACCGACGAGGAGGGTCGCTGCGGAGATGAATCAGAGTTTTCACAGCAAAGCATGACTGGACAAAAGACAATGGGCCTAAGGTGCAGCAAGAGAGGTGCAGACTGGATATACAGTAAAAATCTTTCCCTGCAAGGACAGTGCAGCAGAGGAATGGGCTGCCCTGGAAGGTTGTTTACACTGTTGTTCAGAGACTCTGAAGATTCATCTGGGTCAGTCCCTGAGCAACTGGTCTGAACTGATCACACTATGTGAGGCTGGACAAGAGACCTCCTGAAGGCTTTTTCAGAGAAATTATCCTGTAAGTATCCAGAACTGTTCAGAAAGCACAGAGATGTGGCCCTTGGAGACGTGGTTTAGAGGTGAACATGGAAATGCTGGGTTAACAGTTGGACTCAATCTTAGAGGTCTCTTCCACCCTTAAGTATTGTATGATTATATGCAGTTCTTTTCCTGCCCTAATTACAACATGGTAAAAGACTGCATTTATAGCATCCAAGTACCTGGAAACCCAAGGAAATTATATTTATATACAACATCAAACCTTACAGATTTCAAACAGCAGCAAGCAGAGCTCTTGGCCAGGCTATTTCTCCTCCTCAAGCTTCCATCTGTTCTCTTCCATCTACTTCAGTTTTATACGGCCCCCATTAACCACAGCATCTCAACATCATCTTGTTTCACTGCATCGGAACCATGATTATCTTTACGATGAAGAAATGAGTAAATTCACTGCCATGTATTATTGCTTGCTTTCCCTCACTTTCCTTGCTGTGGATCATTAAGTTTTGCATTGTCAAAAGCTCGTACCTTGTATATGTTCATAACAAAGGCTTGTTCATGAAGTGGAAATTTTGATATATAGTCAAATAATGCTCTAGATTACCAGACACAGGATAGAAAAATCATGAAATCCAGAAAACACAAAATTTTATTCACACATTTTCCTTATTTCATTGCAAGGCACTACTTTCTATTAGTGATAGCTTAAAGATGAAATGTCATCTTTAATTTTTAATTTCTTTAGCACTTTACTCTAATGGCTTTCAAGTTTCATCATACACATCAAGACATTGAAAAAGAATGTTTTTTTAACATTCTCTTTTTTTAAAACCTAGTATTATTAGAAAAGAAACACTGTTCCGCAAAGTAGTAAACATTCTGCCCCGATTTTACCTTCATTCCTATAACTTATCTGCATTCAAAATTCTTAAGTTCCCACCCATATCAAACAAATTCTGGATAATTAAAATTTATGACAGTGCAAAAATGTGGATTTGCTCTGACCTGCAGCAGTAGTGACCCAGCAACAACAAAGCTGTGTAAGTATCCCCTTTGCTAGAAAACAACTCAACTGTCATAAAGCTGGCTTTGTTCACCCACATCTTCTCTGCTTTTCCTCCCCTATCAGAGAAATTCATAAATGAATGAAAACATTTGGCTTACACACCTATACATGACCAGTTTGAGATGGGATCCCAAATCCCCTGAGCACATCAAAAGCAGGCCCTTAGGCACAAGCCTTATTTTCAAAAATATTCAAAACTTCTCAGTTTTTATTAGTGAACACATCTGTTGCCTGTGCTTGACTCAAGAGTATTGGGATGTGCTGCACAACCTGTCCTGTCCTCACCCCCACTTCTGTTACACCACTCCCTAAGACAATATGCTCCCTCTCAGAAGGCTGAACTAATGTACTCTCTTCTTTTTTATTCATTTTTGATCATTTTCTTCTCTATGTTTCATTGCCCACTCTTTCTTTGACTTTTTTACTTACAATTCTAATTTTAAAAACTTTTCCAAGTTCTATTTACTAAAAACATAAGCAATAAATAATGTCATAAACGCTGGCACACAAAGAACTAGCACTTTTTTTCTGGACTTAATGTTCCAGGTACTGTGGCAAGTAAAATTCCACTATGTTGGAATTAGTTTACTTAATGAAGGTGTTTGCAATTGGCATGAGATCTGAAAATTTTTTATTTGCTGTCTCAGGATTGGGTTTTTTGAAAAAAAACTAGATATTGAAAAATATCACAAGGGTTAGAGAGTTCACTCTGCAGATAAGTCTAGCTTGGGATCCAAAATATGACAGAAATGATGTAAAATTTCTAAATATAAGAGTACATACTGGGGAGAAGGGGCACTCTCAGCTGGCAGTCAGTAAAATGACAACACTACTGACAGTGTGAGAGCAATAAAGACCAAAAGCAGTACAAAGTTGGGAACCAATGTAATCAAACAGATATCATCAAAGACTTTGAGGAACAAGACTTTGAAGCTGTCAGCATTAAAAAAGTCACTCGAATTTGACTTGATTTGTGAATCTACTACTCCTTTTGAATCTGTCCCCCAATATACAGCATTGCTCTGCAATGATGAAAACATAGTGATTCCTCAAGGGTTTGACTCATCTGATATGTATAACCCCAGGCTAATTTTCTAAATGGGTGATACTATTCTTTTCCCAAGGAAATCTAGAGCTAATTTCAAACAAGGAATAATTTATGTTAAAATTACTGAACCCATACAATACCAAGTCTGAAGTTCTTAACAATCCTAGTACAAATTGAAGTGCTGCTGAATAAATAAATTATATGCACAAGCACACAAATATGCCAGATATACACATACATACACCTTTATGCATACTGATCATGACAAGCACACACTGAAATCTTGTATTTGCAATGGACCTGTCACCTGACCAATAGCAAAACTGATCTGAAATTAAATCTAGAGTTCATGAACAAGCAAATTCAGATCTATTTATTTCCTTATTTAAGAATAGAAAGTTCCCACCCATTTTTAGGTCTGACAAATTTAAACAACGGAGGTAGACAAAAAACAGATTTTCAATTTGGTAACAAAAAATATCAGTAACAAAGAGTATCTTCTTCAGCCATAATTTTTTTTCATGTTAAACCAGAAATACTATTCAAAAAATTTTTAGCATTAAAGTAAAAAAATAACCTCCATACTGAGAATACATTCTTTTTTGCCTTATATACTACACTTCTATTTTAAGCAATTGACAAAAAGATTGTAAGTGATTAAAACAAAAAAAAAAAAAACAACAACAAAAAAAACACAAACAAACAAAAAAACACTCCAGCACTGAAAAATTTTAGATACTTTATTTTGAAATTTTCTAAGCTATTCATTTCCTTGACTCTTTTGGAACTTTTAAAGACTAGGTAGACAGATAATAAAACTCTAATGTACTGCTTAGCCTTTCTGTGCCACCTAGTCAACCTCTTAATCAGAAGAAAAGTTGCATCAAAAAAAAGGTCACAGAGAGTTAATCAACAATCTAGTGGGTTTTACTTAGTGGTACCCATATAAAAATATACTGACCTTTCTCCCAGTTACAGCTGAGAAAAACAGAAATTTAAATTACAATTATCTCTGTCCATGGGGCTTAATTTAGACTTTTGGTTTCCACACTGAAACTAAAAGACACAGCTGGTAATAGCATTTACAGGAGGGTTTGTACTGTTAAGGCTTGCTTAGGGTTGTACAGTTCTCTCTCTGCAGACCTGGACTCATTCCAGTTCTACATACCCAAGCAGGGAGAGTAGAAGAAAAATGATCCATCTAAGTACCCACACGCTGCATTTTGTTAAGTCCTTTAAAACTAAAACATATAGCAATGGGTTTGCATAGTGCTAACGCCACAAAGTAATACATTCTCCAGTTTAAAGTGGAGGAGAAAATTAATTAAGAAACACTTCAAGATATTGAAACTTGGCTGATATCATGGTTGTGACAAGCAGAAATAGTCAAAACTTCCATCTTGTGGAAGCTCCCGATTAATTTGGGAAGATGAACACTCACATATTTCTCTTCCAAGTGATTTTTGCCATACTCATCAGTTACTTCTCTTTATTACATCTTAAAGATAAACATTCTGTGCATTCTATCAACTACCATGGTTCTGAAAGTTATACTCTTTTTGATACATTAATTGGCTATCATGAAAAATGGAGCAGAAAATATTATTCATAGAAGTGTTACTCCACTGTGCATCACAACTTCAAAGCACTTCACAGGCATTCCTTACCCTCCACGGCATTCCTGTCAAGCAGATAAATACTGGTTGCCCCATTCTCAGGCAGAAAAGGAGGAACAAAAGAAATAAAGACCTAAACTGCCAAAGGGTTTCATTAAACGAGCTGTTCCAGTGACCGGTTAACACAGCACCTTGCGGGCGAAGGTTTTATACGGCTTCACAGATCCGTCTGGCATTATTTCCAACACCTAAAGTTGTCTCTGCAGGTTAGCAACAGTACTGGCATCTTGGCTTGGGTCAGCCAACAGAATACAACAATCTTAAAATGTCAAGACCATCTTGTCCCTAATCCTGAGCAGTGGTCATTATGTCGTTTGTTCCATAGAGAAAAAGATATAAATGACCTCAGACATTCTAGTTAATTATTTATGCAAAAGGAGTAGTATCATGATTGGAAATTATGCAGAACAGATTAAATGGACCACATTTTATTATGGAGAAAATTACAAGCAAGATTTCCAAAACATGGTTATCTAAAAATAGTCTTCCAATTCCTTACTGAGACACCTGACTTTTCAAACTGCCAAGCATGCAGAAGATTCCCAAATTAAACACCAAATATGAAATTCAGAACTGCTTTCCACCAGTCTCTGTGAAAAGATACCCTAAATATTGCTGGCAAGGTAAGAAAAATTGGATAATGAAAGCACAAAGATCTCAAAAATTACGCATTGACATGAACAATTAATCTGCTTTAAGCAACTTGACTGCAAAGACATTGCTTATATAATTTGGTATGTTGAAAAACATGAATTTCTGTTGGGGTCACGTGCGGTACAATACAGTTTAATTCTTCTGTCACAAAGATTATCATTTACTTGAATTACAGTTGATGGTAGAAGATGCCAGCTCCCATTAACTAAAAAAAGAATTCACGAGCAGGTATTACTTGATGCTCATGTATTTCTGCAGGAAAGCTCTTAGCCACCTGGTGCTAAGGAGTCAGAATTTGTCAACCCAAGGTGTTCATGCAAAAATATATTAGTGACTAATCACCTGAGACCAGATAGGGTTAATTTAGCAGAACAGGTTCTAATCTCCACTTCTTTCTTCTCTCAGTGTTAAATGGACCAGTGGAGACAGCACAGTAAAAACATGCTCACACTTTCTGAAAAAAAAAAATCTTTTTTACTATGTCCATCTATCACAATCTTTTACCTTCCAAGACTGTTATGAAGGCCACATCAGTCAAGAAACCATCCTTTGAATGTAAGACAGCATTTCAGCCAAATGCAGCAAATTTTGGAGAGGCAAACAGTCAAGTAGGAGAATGGGAGATTTACTGAGGAGGTAAAGCAGTAAGGTGAGAAACTACAGAACAGCAGCCATTTTTTAATAGCCATTACGGGGCAATGAGCCTGACCTAAGAATGACTTGCAGGATGAACAGGGGAAGGCAGGAAAATGTAAGAAAAGATGGCTTGGTGGGGGAAAAAAGAAAATAAACGCCATTGAGCAGCACTCAAAGAAATTGATGTTTATAGGCAATGCCTGGATCATGGTACCAACATGTTTCGAGCAGTGACTAGATCCTACTGGAAAGGCAGAGGAGCTGCTTCGGAGAAGCAGTAAGAAAATATCTAAGGAATGACTGGGCAAGAAGAGGGGGTAAATTATAAGACAAAAAATGGGGAGTTAACTTTTCACTCACAAAGACTGATTTAAAAGGGGTAAAACGTCAGACTGAATGGAAGATTCCTATAGGAATATCCATTGCATCTTCTCCAGTGATGATCAAAAGCACCTGGGGACTTGGCTTAGTGGTGAACATGGCAGTGCTGGGTTAACGGCTGGACTCAATGATCTTAAGACATCTTTCCCAACCTTAATGACTCTGTGATTCTAAGTCCTAAGTCTGAAGTTGCAGAAGAGATTGGCAATAGCCTAAGAGCATATAAAGCTTTAAAACAGATTTACCTTAAATGCTGGGGAGGGGGTGAAAGTGTTCTAGATACAAGGTTTTTATACCCACACAGATTACAGGGTTATCCAGAGAAGTCTCCCTGTTCTACAAAGATAGTCACTTTCCTGTCTTGAATCCAGCATCATGAGTCATGATTCTTTGCTTTCCGATAATGGGTTTTCAGAGAAGAGATACAGTACAAACCTATGCATTCTGAAACGTATTTAAGCACAGGTAAGCAGCTACCTCCATGTGAGACAGCCAAGTACATGAAGGAAAAAAAAAAAATCTTGTTGTGGCCACAAGCATCCTGGTGCCATTGGAAGAACACCACTAACTTGTAAGAGTAGTCCCCTTGAGCATTTAATTGGATTTTGTTTGTTTTTAATGGACTTCACTACTGAATAGCTCTGAAAATGCAAATCCATATTAATGAATTGTCTAAATAAATCTTTCATTCAGTCGCTAATAAACAAAGCACATTATTAAAACGAATCACACTAGTAAAAATGAGAAGGGGCTACAGGGTTCTGCTGAAAGTTAAAGTTGGACTAAGCTCAGCAGAAGCTTGGCAGAAACTCATCTTGCTTCCCAATTCTTTTATTTATAATTAAAGCAGTTTCTTCATTACACCTTTGCTAAGCATGATTGTAACTCAACCATCTATGAATTACCTGGCCTTTTAAAAAAATCACTTCTTTTGTTAGCCTGTTTTTGTTGTTGTTAAGAAATTCCCTTCTGTGCAGTAGAAGAAACTCTTCTAAGTCAAAGAATCCTTTATAAGGAATAAACTAATTGAAGGGTGAAGGAGAGGCAACTGACAGCCTCTGCTCATATTCTAAATGTGAAATATGGCTTCTAACATCCTTTCCACTCATGAAAGTTCTAATACCATACAGAGATAATCCAGTGCCTTCTTCATGAGTCCTTCAACGAATTGTTCAGCACCAGCACTTTCCTAAGCAACAAAAGAAGTGATAGGCATTTTATTGCAAGAATAATCTCTGAGAAGCTGCCATCTTGCATTTCATTAAAATGGGAAGAGAAGCAACAGTACCACAGCAGTAACCAAAGGGACATTCATACATTTGGAAAAACAAAAATTTGTTTGTTGCTTTTTTTTAATAAAACAGATGGGGATATTAGCCAAAGAACTCGGAATCTAAACCCAAGGTGCTCTGAATATACACCCCCATAAACTTTGACTTAATTTTACAAAACTGGAGATACCAAATGCAATTTAACTTTATGCAGAGCACTTACAAGGCAGATGGAACACTTATACCTCACTGCAACCTCCAACATAGTAAAGGAAAGTATATCAAATTCTATGAATAGTAAACAGCCATGTAATACATGGTCCCAGTTATTAGATGCTGATACTTCTATGCTTTTGGCACCTGCTTTGCTTCTTAAAAGCCACCTCTGAGTATCACTGTATGCTTTTCAGGCCTTGTTCACCTCTTACAAGCATATTGATGCTCCTATGCCCAGCTTGACCCACCAAGCTGCACCAAGATTGAGTAGCCACAGGTGTAATGTGGTATGGGAAAGGGTGCTAGGAGTCTTCTCAGAAGGGAAGCAGAGTCGCAGCTGCTCATCTGCTTTAAAACCACCCAGGACATAGCTGAGCACTTTCAAACTGTGCTGCTCCTTCTCTTCTGGCACGAGTAAGCAGAACAAAAGGCATTTAATATGATGAGTTACACAAAAGCCTGACCATCCCCACCCTGCATACTGTCTTGCGCTACTTTTCAAATCAGTGTACTGCTTCTACTAATACTTTGTGCTACCATGATACTTGGCTTAGCATCAGCATTATGAAAACCCCAGGAAGTATTTATCATTGTCACATGAAGCAGAGCAGAAGCAGCATTCAGGCAATACACAGGCTCTGTTTAGGCTCTCTAAAAGAGAAGCATTTCCTCCGCAGGAGACATATTTCCTTTAGGAAAATGAAATGGAAAATGGTTCTAGTTTTTAAAAGGAATTCTGTAATGAGTGAGGAGACAGGAGGGAAGTTTTACATTTCATTTACAAGTCAGTCTGCAAGTCTCCACCCCAGAATGAGTTCAGATTCCTCAACTCCACTGGCAGAGGCACGGCACGAATCCTATGCTCCCTGCCTTGGGAGACTGCTTCTGGAAAATACTTTCACCTGTGATAGCTACTCATATCTGACATTAACAGTGAAGAACCACCTAGTTCTATGTTTTTCTAGCATATATTTCCCCTATTTTTCTCAAATGCATAAAATCATGCGGTATCACTGCCAGGTAATGAATATGCAACACAATTTTACTTTTTTAATTTTTGTATTTGCATGGCAGATCAATTCTGAATCACTTGCATTTGTCGCTTGAATGTAAATACAGCTTAGGGCTAACAAGACAGCCTAAGTGAAGATTATTATACCACTTTATCCCTAAGTAGATAGTCCAGTGCCAATCTAAGGCCCAAACCTGCATGTTTGACACCTGCATATGCAAAACACGAGACCATTCACCACCCAAGGGCATACATGTAATTTTTGCCATGACTGGGGCTGGCACCATTACACTGAAAACCTGGTCCCAGAGTTCCCCAGAGAAATGCCACAGACAGTGACTGCAGAGGTGTCTAATTGACAGATACTGTGGAGGAGTAGAGACAAGTGCTGCTGCATGACAAAATCAAGGCATTATCTTTACTCAGCCTTGCCAGGATGCCTCAGCTCTGAGCTAGGAAAGGATAAGCACATTCAATCTTGGCTGTTTTCTGACAAGCTTGACAATTAGTGTGCACTGATTATCGTGCACATAGTGAAATGTTTTTATACCAATACCAAACTGACTATACTCTTGATACTTATAGGATCCTTTAAAATATCATAATACTTTAATCTATTTGAAAACAAAGAAAGGAAACTGTGATGCTTATCATAGAAGAGTAGTACCCAACCTTTCAATCTACACGTTTTTCACCAGATGAAAAGCCAGGAATGTGAACTTTAATGGACAAAAGGATACATTCAGAGCAAAATTCATATATTCATCCTGCATCCTGTTCATACCATAAGCAGGTCTGAGCAGGACTGAAACACGCCCATTTACTCCAACCTCTCCTCTTGCATAGGATTTATTCATCTCAATTTAAACACTATGAACATGGGTCATACTGGCATCAGATCCGAGGCTTCCTTTTCAAAAGATACTATAAGGTATGCAAAAAACACTAAGCCAGTCCATTTGGCCACATTAACCTGTAACATAAACTGAAGCACTTAACAGTTCTACTCACGAAGGGTTAATTTAATCATAAGCCTAAGTAGTTTCCTAAATTGGGGCCTATGCTGTTTCTTAAAATTCTGAGACATCCTAATATTCTAAAACAAATGAGTATTTTTCACTTCAGTTGATTTCATGCTGCTAAAAATTCTCCCCAACCACAAAGGAACTAATGCATTAGGATGTGTGCTGCCATACCAACAAAAATGCACAACCATTTCCTTTCTAATGGCATATCAAATATTTTGCTTTGTGTAGACATCAAGATTTACAAGGAGTTTTTTTAGTTACATTATTAGTAATAGTGCTAAAATCTTAAGAACTAAGTAGCGTTATATTTAATTATCCTTCTATAATTACACTGATTAAATACAGCGTAAGGGGCCATAAAGATAGATAAAACATTATGGCTAAAAAACTTCTCAAAAATGGCCATAAAATTATTATTAAGCCTGAGGTGAGAAAATTAATATCACAAGCATGATTTTATAGGGTTTTCTTATATCACTTCCCCTTCTTAGAGTACCTCATCTGCAGTGGCAGCAGAATTTCCTCCCAGCAGTAATGGAAATGAGAACTAACTATAAAAAATGTTGCAACTTGAAAGCGAGGTCAGTTTAGACCTCCATACCAAGGGAGAGTATTTGTGTGCTTGATGCTTCAGGCAAATGCCAATAAAACATATTAAAACACCTTTGAGCTCCAAGCACACTGGCTTACACTTGGGTAATATTTGTTTTCCTCGTTTCCCTTTCCTTTCTGTTCTTTTACAAATACTCTGCATGTGAAGAATCAGCACAGTGTAACAGTAACATCTATTTTCTGAGTAATGATCTAAAAAAAGAGATCCAAGGATTTTCATACTGAATGACCAATACTATTGTAAGGATTAAAGAATTCCAAGAAAAATTCTGACCAAGAACTAGTATTAAGGCAAAAAGCTAATACTGGAAACCTGCAATGTCTTCAAAAACAGGAAAGACCTGTGTATAATGTTATGACTGAGCATAAGAAAAACAAAACAGATCTTTCTGACCTATGTATGGGATAAATCATTTCAAGTAATAATTTTCCTGATTCTTTGAATTATATGTTTAATTAATTTTATTACACATAATTACCAAAATGTATCATAATTATCTGACACATTTCAAGAAATATGGTCTCATTTTACTTAATTATATGATTAATTAGCTATGGTAAGTAATTGCTAAACTTCAACAAAATTACATTTCTCCTTTTCTTTCAAAATTCAGAAATCATCCTAGAGTGCTCCTGCCTGTGACTGCTTCCCGCAAACAGCTCTGTGGTCATCAAACATGCCTTTGTTCTACAGGAAAGAAGTGCATGACCTCCTGCTTCATTTCTCTTTTACTGTGTTCCATTCACAACAATATTCTGGTTCTCAGTTCTTAAAAATAGCTACAAATATTTTTTCCATAATGGTTGGCTTTGATACAGACTCATCTGGTTGCCTTAAAAACCACCACACTCCTTGGGAAGTCTATTACATTTCCCAGTTCACTGGCTTGGTTTCAATGCCTACAGTGCATCGAGGGGATGCCCCTGAAGACAGAGGACCTCAGGTGAAAAGCAGGAACAGCCAGAGTGTATCACTCTCCTGTAAATGGGGGGCGGGGGGGGCAGAAAGCACTCATGTGAGGCCATTAGAGGAGGAACGAACTGAAGACCACTTGCATCTCTCAAATTTATCCTAAAGGCCAAATCGCGCCAGACGCATCACAAAACTGGCACATTGACATTTCTGCTGTGCATCACCATTTCTGCAGCTTAGCTGTGAGCCATTACACAAACGAGGGCACAACCCTTGGTGTGTGCACATGAAGAGAGCTCAGAACTGCAGATGGGAGAAAAATTACTACATCTTATTAATCAATGAAAATCTAGATGAAAAGGAGTAACAGCACACACTGTATCATAGCCCCTGTTAGATACAAATATATGTTTTGGGAGTCATATATCCCAACCAAAACTAGCCAATCAAGAACAACACATAATTAATTTTTTGTAATTCAAGAGATAGCTGACAATATTCCAAGGATAGGTAATTTGTAACATTAAAAAGAGCCTTAACTTGGGATATTTCAATATAAATTGATTGCCTATATTTCTGATGCGTTAAGAGAATTATTTTACTAAATCATTTCATCTCAACTGAAAATGCATTAACACATCCAGACCTCAATCAACAAAATGTATTTCTGCATTTTGAAGAAAGTAACAGGTCATTTATTAGACAGAGCTTTCCCACTTTTCACTAGGTTTATGCCAGTATTTAATACCTGGCACACAATCTCTGTATTTCAGTTGCATGCTAGACACTCCTAATCCAACTAGGGCTGCCAAGAATCGAAGCAAAGACTGTCTAATGCAGCAGGATCTTATTATAAGTCAGTCCCAAATGACACTGAAAAAAAAAAATCAATCTTTTTTTTATTTTAATCCCCATTTTCCCCTAAATAACAAACTCCGATTCCTTTACAAACTGATGAGGTGCCTATTCTGCAGGCCCCACACTCTAGCTGACTGGTGTGAAAAATCAGCAAATGGGCATGAGGAGCTGAAGTGCCTGGCTGCTGTCAAGCAAAACAGAAACCAGGGGCTATCCACATCAGTGCCTTGCCAGGTCAGTCACGCAGACTTTTCTGTGTTTAATGTCTCCATGTACAAAACTGCCGATCAGCATTTTACTTGGAGACCCAACACAATTGTTTCCATGTGTTCTTAAAAGTAGCGACACTTTTCCCAACTTCCCTGATGGATGATTTTTAATAAGGTTCTGAACAAAACCTAGGGAAAAAATACTTTCATGATAAAGAAGAAATTATGGAAGCCAATATAATTGTCAAGCTTATACCAGCCATAGCTAAACATCAAGAAATTGGAAAACAATCAACTTCACCACAGACAAAGTACAGAAATAGAGATTTTTCTACATAGCATATCTATCAGAGTTCTTCACTTATCCTCAAACTAGATCAGCCTCTGGCACCCATGGGCAACCATCCTCTCCCATACTAGAACTGCCTACTCCCTTGCCCAGGTATCAAGGCATGCTTTTTCCTAATCCTCCACCTTCAGAGAAGCAAATTCAGAAAAGCCATCACATGCAGCCCTCTGGTGATGGCTTCATACTGCAAAAGCAATCTCTTCCTCCAAAATTCAGAGATTGCAGAAGTGATTTAGAACTACATCTGCCTTGCCAAATGTGTTCTGTGGATTTTGAACAGTTCAAAAGCTCTTGGGAAGATGAAATGATTAACAGTTAACACCTTGGCCATTGTAGCATAATTGTCTCTCGAATGCAGCATTCTTTCTCACTGCAGCACATATGAATTAGCAGTAAACATCACAAACCTCTCCTTACTCTTCTCCTCATTCTGCCTGTAAAGTGAAAACCAAACTACTTATAAGGGACCCTCTGTTGTTTGTATTAACTGGAAGTCTAGTGGCTATACCGCTCCACAAGAATGTGGGAGATCTTAGGGACACGTGACAATACTGATGTCATTATGCTAAAGAGTATCAGCCTGGGAAAAAGGGGGAGTGAATAATGGAAAAGGGGAAGACTGCATTCATCTGTATAAGTTAGGACCTCAGTTCGAGCATGCATTGTCTCAACAGTTACACTGCTTCTAAAAATTACTTACAAGGCTGAACTGCAGAGTCTGCAGTCAAGTTTATCATAGCACTGCTTCTATTTTTATGCCTATTCTTTACTTAATATGTAAATGATACTGCTGGATTTATTTCTGTTCAGTTTGAGAATTGTCATTTTTGGCATTTTGTTTCAGTATCTAGACACATGTTCTGCCAAGTGGCATTTTTTGATAAACATATTTTAAGGTATAACACATTTGAAAATATGCACACAAAAATAAGAGGAAGTAGTGAAGGCATGATTACACCCGAGTTCGCACATCAACATTCACTCACACAATATCATGATCTTCAGGAGGGCAAGACGTGTGAACATATCCACCAAATTATGTTGTAGCCAAAATTCCACATCCTCTTTTCCCAAAAACTAAAGGCCTCACCTGGATTCTTGGGCTTCTTTTCCTGAGAGCCACTGTGAACAAAGACAACAGATGCTGCTACACTGACCCTCTGCCACGTGCACTCACCCAGTTGAAGAAGAACACCTGGACACGTAGCTCAGCAAGCGTGAACTATCCCTACCAATCAACTCCATTCAGCACACTTACACTTGGCTTGCCAATATGAGGGAAAGACACTTTAGTAGAAACTTACCTCCTTTCTGTTTGGGTCATTCACCACATTTCTGGATTTCTAGTAGCTTGGGAAATCCTTAACAAATGGCTACTGTCCCTGTATAGAGCAACTCTGCATCTCCAACACAACAAATCAGTCCTATCTCAGATGGGACAGCAAGTCAACCTGACCATTTTCTCTAAGTTCAGCACATCACACTTCACAAGCATCTGCAAATCAGACACAACAGTTCATCCACTAAAGGATGCACCCAACAATGGCATCAGGCTTGTCAATGCTGGAAGGCCCACCTAAATCCCACGTTGCCATAACCATTTGCAGCTGGGGCAGGCAAAATTTGAAAAACACATCCTAACCCATATGGTTCCAGTCTCTCCATTCTGGTAATAGACCTCATTAAGGTCTAATACTTATTAGCGCTCATCAGCAGTAGCAACCATAGGTAAGCTCAACTTAAGATTTGTCTCCAAATTTAACTGATTCTCTGGACTTCTACTCTTGCTTTCTCCCTAAAACTATAAAACTAAAGAATTTGTTCCAATACATTTTTATGTTAACATAAGGGATTGCACCTACGTTTCTTATGGAGGGTCCTTGATTTTAGCATTTTTTATTTTATAGGGTTTTGTTGGCTTGGGGGTTGGTGTTCTTGTTTGGGTTTTTGTGGGTTTTTTGGGGTTTTTTAGAATTCTTCTTTCTCCAATTGTAGCACAACTTTAGGGCATCTAATTCTCTTTCCTAAAATAATCACTTGACATAAATATTTCAAAACACATTGAGATAAATGTATGTTTTATTACCGTTAGATCACAATGAAGCTTCTATAGAAACGTTTCTGACACAAAATGAACCTTTGTGATTAATGCTAAGAAAACATTCCATATAATAATAAGGTGCCATAATGGTTTCAATGTTATTTTAAAGTGTTACTAAACCGTCAATTGCTCTGAAAACACAGTGAGGTCTTGCAGCAGAATTTAGATTTAAACACATCCTTTTTATAACACTTAACATATTGCACTATATGAATCACAGTAAATAAGCCCAATGGGAATGTTTACTGAGACACAAAGAAAGAAGATCTGCAGAAGGAACTAGTTTATCATAAACAATACAAATATTTACTCTATTATTTAATGTGTGCCCAGCATGCCTATCCTTAATGCAGCATTAGCTGACATCAGGCATATGCCATATGCGCAAATAATTAATTCAAATTATGTTTTCTTCCAGTGTGTTCTCAGAAACGAGCTGAATTAATGCAAAGATATATTCAACAGCAAATACTGAGATGATCTCTCTATGTAACAATCCAGCCGTGTTTGTCTTTATGAGCACACAGTTTTTAATACTTCACCCTCATTGTTATTCCGTGCCAAGGGCTGATGGTATGTGAAATGCTTCTGAAGTGTTCCTTATGTAATCACTGGGATGACTAACGTAGTTATTCTAAAAACTGACTTGTCTAAATACTATTTTTTTTAGAACACAAGGTTTCAAAGAGCAGAGTCTTCAGGACACATTCACCTTCTTTAAACCAAAACACCCTCAACTTTAAAACATGTTTCCAAAGCATCCACTAAACTGTTCACAGCAGTTTCCCCCAGTGCAGGGGCAGGTCAACTGTCCACATACACTCAGGTGGTGTCCACTGGAGAGACTGGCAGGTTATTTCTAACACAGGCAATGTAGCCTGTGAAGACATTCCTGAAAGGAACCACACTGCACCTTTCCACTCTGAGCTACTGCACTGGAATGTCCTGTTCTCATGACGTTTCAGATGTGATATGGTTATGGAAAAATTATGCTGAGGCCCAAAGTGCTACATGAAAAAAGTCACAAGCACTTAACTAATCTTGAAAGGCACATGTTTCTATAACATTCCTGTAAAATTTCACTCATATCTTCTCTGAGAGCTGCACATTACCCCTGTGATTTTCTGTATGGATGGTGCTACTGCCAGCTAATGGCTCTCCCTTTCTCATCAGCTTTTTGGCTGGTCATGGAAAAGAACTGACTGCTGAAAAAGGAATTTCTTCATCCCAAAATTAGCTTGGAGAAATGCCATTTAAAACTGGTAGAAAACAGCTTTCCTTGATCACAATGGCAATCCAAGTAATACTGCAATTCAGTCCACTCAGAAAGATTCAAGGAAAGGAAATTGTGAGAAAAGGTAAAGAGACAGCCTTGGTAAGCACTTGCAAAGCCCCTAATGCAATGGACCACACATGGTGTTTTGTGTCTCCCTCAAATTAACTTACTAGACATATTTCTGAAAGTTCAGTTCTACTCATATTCAAGCTGTTCATGTTCCTCACACAACTGAATCCAATTCAGGTTACATATTCATTCATTTAAATACAGAAATTTGTAACACGTTAATCCTCCTGAAAGAGGGAATCCAACAACACTTCAGTTTCATGGAGAAACTGGGGAGAGATTCACTGTGGCTTTGTCACATACCTGGCTCTGATTTGGGCCATGAAAGATCTGGAAACAGCGCCTTACAGACAGGTACTATCTATTTAGGTACCTTAGGATCCATAAGCGCTATCTTTCAACTCCTGTGAGGTGCCTAGAAGCACTGGAAGGTGCCTCGCCCACACCTTTACAAATTTGGCCTTTAATCTGTCTGTTTCCAGAGACACACTGGGCTTCTTGGCAACAACTCACAGCTCATCGGTTTGGCGGGGCTCCCTGTGGCTGCCCAGGTACAGCCTGGCACAAGGTAGGCTGGGATTTCTAACACACTTTTTGCTGCGAGAATAGACTGATGGCAGACTGGATGGTATACATAATAACCACATTCTACCCTTATTTTGGCATGACAATATGAGATAAAAAGGTAAAATAACAGGAGTTGGTTGCATATAATTCAGCCAGACTGAATAAATGGTGTTAAGATGTCTACAAACCTCGAAGTAGCATAAATAGAAATATTTGAGAAATGTGATCATGCCCAAAACCAAACAGATACAGAAAGAAAAAGTAGAAATTTCTTTCTTTACAACTGTTTTACATTCTAAGCTCCTGGTCACAGCATGAAAAACTAAATCAAAAGGAAAATCTTGACTTTTATGATATTGCATATTAAGCAACCAACACAGCATCACGGCTTAAATGAAAACCTGTATTAAAAACATACACGGCAGCACGCCAAACCTACAACACTGTTTTCTGCACACAGTTCTAGAATACAAATATTAACATAAAAATTTGAAGGTGTACCTAGCTCCCAGTTTTATCATGCTTAGCCCCAAGGAGACACACTTATCCTTTTATTGTTTGAAAAAGCTGCCAGGACTAATCCAAAAAACTTATTTTAGACTCTTAGCTATATTTTACTCTCAAGACAGTAAAGCAAGAATGACCTTCCATGTGAAACCAAAGGCCCTGGAAGTATTTTCACAAACATGTGAGTTCCTGGAGCTAATCTGTTTCTTGGCTTTCTTCATTAGTTTATGTTTTAAACCATTATAAAGTCTGTTTTAGTGATCAAACATGGGATACAAGGTAAGAATCCACAAGCATAAGAACCACTTTACAACGCCCATCAGAGCATGAAACTCATTCTGACAGGCCAGACGTGATCTAGCCAGCTCCATGATTATAGAAGGATGAGGACTGCGTTTAAGACCAAGAGATATGCTAAGGTTTCCCCAGTAAGCCTTTCTCGCAGACAGTGACATGCTTAAGGTGACCAGAAGGTAGTTACATCTGGTTACATGTGTAGGTAGTTCTAATAAAAATACGTTAAAGCAAGCAAAATATTCTATTGCTTTTTTACTGAAATATGAGAACTTTATGGTATGAAAACTAACAATGACAGTTTTCTTTCACACACGATCAAGCAAAAAGAAGAAATGTATATGACAACTTTCCTTATCCAGAATACTAGTGGTTATCATAGACAACAGCAAAGAAAAGTCATGCTCAAACTATGAAAAATACCTTGATGCTGTCCTTTAAAAGTTGTAACTTATTATGGAAAATCAGCATTCACAAGCATAAATTTGTTTCTGTATACTTCACTGCCCAGTGACATTTGATTCCTTCTGAACAAACCTGTATTTAAGAGGAAAGTCATAAAATTGAAACAATGGCAATGAGTGAGTAATTCATAGCTTGGTGCTCTATCAGCAATTAATAAATTCACCTTGCAATATCCAGAACCCAGTCATCTGCCAGTTTTTATTTATTTAATTTTATTTTCCGTATCTTGCATATCCTCTGGGGCAATCACGCATAGTGCCTTTACCTTGCTTGCAGAACACTAGTAATTCCTCATGTACTTCAGTGTTTAAGGCATCATCTTTACTACATTATTAAATGCACATGAAATAAATACGTCTCGTAATGTAGTGGAGAGTGTAGTACTTAACAAAGGCTCCTCAACTGTTTCACAAATAGCTATCAAGTTTCTGATGCTCAATGTGTTCATTCATATTTCATCATGTAGGATAGAATTTGATTTGCTTGGGAGTACTTTGGCCTTACAAAAGCTCCAAAAAGAAGTTCATCAAACCCAAAGGGGAGCTTTTGAATTGTATTCATGGCAAGGAGATGCACAATAAATGGATCCTGACAACGTCTGTCTCTTTTGCCACTTAATGAGCAACCTTCTGAGCCAGTAAGAGTCCTGGTGGAAGGCTAAAGAGACTCTTGAAGAGATCACTTTATCATTTGGACCTTTCCTGCCTTCACAGCAAGTCAAACACCCCACTGATCCAAACTGAAACCAAGACAGAAGTGCAAAGGCTGTTTCTTGAAGCAGGCAGGGACTAAAGTCACTGAGGGCTTTGCAAGTTGCAGAAAACACACAATACCATTTCTTGCATTATGCATTTCATACTGAATTCAACTATCAAGGTGCTGTCCCAGTAAGAACCATGCACCCACAGCAGTGTCAGCCATAATGGCATAATCTCCTTACTCTCCCGGGGGCTCTACAGGCTGAAAAAGATACTTTGGCCAGTTTGCTTTTCTAACATTTAAGGAAAAGAAACAAGATTCTGTTCCTAAGCCACCTCTCCTTCTAGGCCTGCTCCTCTGAGAGAAGGAGCAGTAGTTCTGGACCCAAAGATGAGATAACTCACACAATCCTTATTTCCTCCTAACTCTCCATGCAGTCTACACTAATGCATGTGATCTTGCATTTTATTGTTTCTTTTCTTTTCATGTATGTCTTAATACTGACTGAAATCATGGTGGTGCACAGAAGAGAACTCTAATACTGAGTATATAGGCTCTGGAACAGTAAAAGCTCAATATTCAAGTAGAAATAAAGACTAATCAAATAAAACAATCAATTTGGCATCTGGCTGTACCCTAGTATCCACTAGAATATCCTCACAGAAGGAGCTTGCAATTCCCCTCTTATACATCAATGTCACTTCAACAAAAGCAGACTAGTTTATCTGTGCTGCCAAGTAGAGAATCCCCCACTTGGGTGTTGCAATCTGCTTGACTGTTTTAGGACATTTTATGCAACACTATCGACAGTAGCACAATTCCCAAACAGCCTAGAGGGGCATTTTCAGAGTCTGAAATGGTGTTTTGTTGCAGTATGATTTCACTCAGAAGGTAAAAATCTGCCCCATGGCACACTGCTGTAACTCACAAAAAGAAGCAATTCCAGTCATTAATTGACTGTGCACACAGGTGGCAGATTTCAGTTTAACACCAATGCCCTTCCTATAACAATTCATCAGCTTCCTCCAGTTCCCTCTCCAGGACTGGCATCACTCAGCTGTGTTGCTAACTGAGATAAAGTGGGAAGGTAGGAGCCACCTTGTATTTGAGGTGATTATTCCAATTCACATGCTTAGCAATTCTTAAGAAATCTACAAAAGCTTCAACACTTTGATGAAGCTTCCTTGAAAAAGAGATCAATAATTTGCTATGCTGCAAAATTTAATTCAATTCCTGTTGATAACAAGAAGATACAGGACGATAATGTTTGATTTTGTCTGCCACACTTTCTGGCGTTTTTTTTCATTTAAATCTTCCTCCTGGTACTACTTTATTTCACTTTTTCTCTGGCTTTTGTGGCATGATTTCTGGCAATATCTCTCAAGGAATACACCTGACATTTTTAATAGGGCAACTGAGAGAAACATTTCACTAATACCATTCAGTACTAATTCACAAATCTCCTTTTAGCCTCCTTTCTTTCTTATCTTCACTGGAAACATAGCAAGTGAAGTTTCATGCAAGTATTTTCATGCACATTGTTTTTTCTAAAAAGTTACCTTAAACATTATGGGGTGTACTACTTAAATAAGCAGTTTTACCTCAAGTATTTTTCTATTATTCTGCCTGATAACATGTAAAAGGGGGAAATTCATAATTTTAATCAAAGTGAAATCGGTCTCAAGCTAGAATTTGCAAAAAGGTCTCTTTTTCAGTGCCTTCAGCTAACTTAAAACTCAGTGGACGTGTTGGAGTTACCATAAATAACTGGCAATGGTATCACTGGGTCTGGTAATGATACAAAACATTATCACTGAATTACAACCTTTAGATTTGTACTTTTGAATGCTGACATGTTTCAATGCCCAGCAAAAGGTTAACACCTGCTCATCAGTAACCTCAGGAAACTGCAGGAAAATTCAAAAGTTCGGTGGTTGTTTGTTGGTTTGGCGTTTTACATCTCCTCTTTCTTCCTCTCACTTCAGATTTCATATTGGTCTTTCAGTGTTAAAATGTTCATTCGTACTGGTTCAGCTTCTGCTGAAAAAATTACTTTATAACTAGTCCTTCACAATAATTTTTCATTATACTCCTCTGCAGGAGGAGGATAACTTTTAATGTCAGTGTGAATATGATTCTGTATATCTGTGGCACTGAATTTATAGCACACATGTGGAAAATCTTGTAAACTGCCCTTCTCTTGATAGACTGTGCAGTAAACTGTACAGTATTTTAATTAATTTCTTAATTACAAACCTAAAGTGTGGTAGTTGAAATCTCACATGCATGCACAGCCGAGATTGTTGCTTTAGCCTGACTAACACAAGGCAGATCAAGGCAGAAATACTCAAAATATGCAGAACCAGCTGGAAAGATAGATACTGGCTCCCGCCTGCTTTTACTCACTTCCTATTTTTTATCTCCTCTGATAATTACCAGATTACTTTTTCCAAGCCTTATGTTTTAACCTTCTGGAAATCTCAGAAGCCTGAAATATTGCAACAGAAGAATTAGTACAAAACCAGGGACATTCAGTTGACTGAGCAACTTAGCAGTTGTATTTCATGAAAAAAGCATAATCATTTGTGTATTTGCTGTCACTAATTGATCCAGATAACTGCTGTCACAGGGCAGATACATGTGAAGCAGGAAAACCAGGTGCTGTGAGCACCAAGTCATGCAGAAATTTCCATTTCTGTAATGTCACCACAGAGTAAATACAACTTGCTCTCAGATTTTACTCACTCAAGTGTTGAGTTGTTCCTATTGCTGATCTTTACTCTTATAACCTTGCACACTATTGACTTAACAACCTAAGTCATCTTACATCGACAAAACTACTCAAAAGAATGGCACAGAAGACCAGACTATCACTTCAGGCCAAGTGTCTATATGATTTTATTTCCAGCACTGGCCAGATGTGTTGGCCCTTCGGAAGAATACATGGCCTTTCCTCCCTTCCTCTGAGAGTTTTTAACAGTTGCAGTTCAAAACATTTCCTAACTGGATGGAGTTACTTTAATGATTAAACCCCAATGGATTTCCTAAGTTCTCATCCAGTTGTCTCCTGAAAGGTAAGGTATAAAGGATGATCTGGAAGATGTTCTTTAAAAATACTTAGGGTTCTTTTCCGATCTCTCATATGCCTAACAGCTTGGACCTTGACAAATCTCACCCAAAGTATCCCAGGAGGACAAGAGCAGTGCTTATGGTGGACATAAGGGCATCCATGTGAGTTGCTATGCCAGCAGTGGCTCCAAGTGCTGCATTTACACCTTTCCCCAGTACCCACAGAGGTTAGCTAAGCCTGGGACCAGCATGGAACTAAGCAAAGTCCCATGCCCTCTGCAGCAAACAGAACTCATGGAACCTGAAGAGCACAGGCACACCATCTCAAACACTGCTGCAGAGCTGGATTTCAGTATATAATAATTAGACAGGCCAATCACTGCAATACTGAGGACTGCATGAACAGGTTCCAGGTGCAAAGAGCCAATCCTGCTACTCCTTTTAAGCGTGTAGAGGTAGGGCTAGGTATTCAGCAGCACAGACCTGCCACTGAGGACTGCACTGTGCGTGCCCTGCAGCCTCTGTGTTACCTGCCACTCTCTCCTTGCTGCTAGTCTCCATGTGCTTTACAATTCCCAGCCACACTTAAAACATGCACCATACCCTTCCATGCAAAGCCCATTACCTAAGCTCTGAAAAGGCCTATGACTAGCTTAATACTTCATTTTTTTGATGGCTAAAATTAGGCAAGAGTCTGCCACCCCCTTCTACTTCATTAAAGCCCTTAATCCATTTCATTCTGCTCTTACGTAAAACATATGATATGCCTGCTTTTAACAACTTGCAACCAAAGCAAAAGCACAAGACACCGAGATTTTGCAGAGAGGAGCTCTGAGTGAGTTAAGAATCAGATTTCTGCACAGCCATAGACCTGTGAGATGACACGAGGCAGCTGGCTGGGGCTGTTCCCCTACAGACCCATGCAGCACACTCCAGGGCTTGCCCTCAACACATGCACTGCAGCAGTAGACAGTGGGGATGCACAGGTACCTTACACAGCACAACCACACCTATTCCGCTGCATTCAGAATGTTCTGCATCCTACCTTTACAGCAGAAGCTGCCTGTGCAACTCTATGGACAGAAGGTTAGTGCCCACAGTAAGCAGTGTTCTGTTGGTTTTTAAGTATACTTACTAGCCAGAGTGCCTCTCAAACTCTAATGCTGCCTCACATTTGATGCTAAGTGTAACACTGCTGGTTGCTACCATAGTTGTATATGCCAGACATGTTGGATTTTTTAAAAAAATTTTTAAGAAGCTGTAATAATGGTGCAGTCTCCGGAGAATACATTTATTTCTGCGGTATAAAATAAAATTAAATTCTTCAATCTCAAAAACTATTAAAAGGTTGTATTTAAAATGCATGAAGCATTAAAAAGACATCAAAATTAAAATAATCTCATAAATCTCTTCATTTAAAAGACTTATTAGAATACAGATAGAGGCAGAAAACAGCTGCCCTGCAGACTAAAGCAGTAAATTATGACTATTTTAACTTTTTTTTCATTTTCATCATTGAAATTTTCCTCACAGAATTACTGCAGTAGTACAAAAAGACCAACTGCCCCTATATTTAACATGTGAATAGTAAATTATTTTTCAGTGGACTTCACAACAGATAAGCTGTATACTCTTTCAAATGTCAGCAGACTATGGGATCGGTTCCAGACAAAGGAGGTGGGGAATGTTTTCAGAAATCACTATTGCATGCACAACTATAGAATTAATCAGCAATTCATTCTCTTCAACACAACAGCAGGACACTGCAGCAATTGTGACTCCAGTACTCCAAACTCCTCCCGCGCCCTCCTGGCTATTAATTTTTTAACAGGATCCCAAAGTTAGATATATTTAAATATTAGCTGGCTGACGTGGTGAAGTCCTAAGCATGTAACAGCTCCAAGAAGTTTGCTTATTTAGGATGCTAAACATAGTGTTAAAGAGTGTCCACTTAGTCGAGAGCTAGGCTTCTCTTAAAAGCAAAGAGCCTTCCTCTCA
Source organism: Xenops minutus (assembly GCA_035221455.1). Classification (NCBI taxonomy): domain Eukaryota; kingdom Metazoa; phylum Chordata; class Aves; order Passeriformes; family Furnariidae; genus Xenops; species Xenops minutus. Next base: position 56,031,303 of record JAWWEE010000122.1, on the reverse strand, counting down.
TTGAGCAGTATTGAGAATGGTGCAAGAAGATTGGAGGGCAAAAGGGGAAGACACATGAGACAGGAAAATAGATGTTCATTTCATTATCAATCAATAATATTCAACTTTTTAAAAATGACAGACAAATTAAATTTTTCAGCAAGTGCCCTCACTCCTCAGACCATCATTCGTCAGTCTTGATGATACCAGAGCATTCCTTGAAGTACAATTAAACATTAACGCTGATTGCTTCTCAAAGTAGCTCAATCCAGGGAGAAGGCAAAGAAAAAACCTGAGGGAAGAAGAGTTCGCACCATTTATCCCTCATCTCATCATTTCTCCAGTAGTATGATCTTGGAACAGCCAGGCTGTTGATATCCGAGCAGATTACAGAAGGAAATGCTAAGGATGCACAAACCTAGGGAAGTGAACAACAGCAACAACAACAAAGACAGCCAGGGGGAAGGGAGGGGAAGAAGTTAAATCAAGAGGATAAAGAGCATTCCCACATAGCAATTTGCTGGTTTTGCTTCACTGCAAATTATATCATATGATATTATAAGCCACTTTTCCTGACAGCAATGTGCATTACTGTGCACTGTAACTTCCTTCCTGCTTACAAGAGATAAGATTAGTAAATGTTTGCTTTATTAACAACAAGTTGAAATGCTATTAAACCAACTTAATTGATGGTACAGTTACACAGAGTCTGCTTTTTGTTTATATTTTTCAAAACTTACACCTGCAACAGAAGTTGACTTCTCTCCAAACAAAAAAAAAAAGGGGGGAAGAAGAAAAAAAACCCACAAACCCCATTTGCTGTTCTAATTCCATGCACTTTCTTCCAATGCCAGCACCTGTTTGGATTGTGCAAAGCTCCTTAGCTGTAACTCCAAGAAGGATAACAGAAGTGCTGAAGGATAAAAACTCCGTGTATTTTATTCACCTTTCTTATTGTTAGATTACCATTATATTTGGTCAGTGAGTTTCATCTTTTGGGCTTCAAATAAAGCAAGTAGTCAACCAGAAGGCACAGTTTAAACCCAGTGGGTTAGTGCATCATCAATAAAAAAACATTTCTCCCCTTCTTTTACTTTAGCCTAAGGTTAGCTTCCCCATGAGTGGCTCTGGATGCTTCTGTAACCTTCCCTGCAAAATGCTTATGCAGAAGAACATTGTGTGTTGTACAGCTGCTTCAGGAAACTGCTGATAATGGCAAGCTTAAACGTACATCACTAAGAACATACCAACTCTCCACTGGAAACCCAGAGAAGAGGAACTCTCTATGGGGAACAGAAAAGCTCTTAATTTAACTGCCAGCATAAACTGCAAAGGATGATGGTGCTGCTCATCTGACAGGGTTCTTGTTCCAGTTTGCTGGTTCCCTCATCCTATTCCTAAACCAAACTAATCATTGTTTTTTACAGCAAATAACACACAATTTAAAAGTTAATCTGTTTTTTTAAAAGCTGCAAAGCAAGTCAATTATACAAATCTCTAAGTGTAATTCCCACTTAATATAAATATACCAGATAAATTGCAAGCCAGATCTTATTTAGCTAGTAATACCTTGACAAGAAAGATTATTATACCCTTAATTTATTATGTCTTCAATTGATCAGTCTCTTACCTGATTGTTATAAGAACATAACGATCGGTACACAGTTATCAAGATTGTCATGTACACAAGATAGTAAAAGCCTAAATGAAATTCGGTCTTTTCTTAATAAAATCCATCCAAACTTATTTTTTATTTAGAGATAATGATCATATGCAAGCTAATAGAGTCTGCAGAAAGACAGACAGTAATTATGCTTCCTTACAGCATTTTTTCTTTTAACAACTTTGACATAATAAATTTTGATGTCTGCTGGAATCATGTCAAAATTGCAAGCATATGACTGCAGGCTCTATTATGTTAGTCAACGTGATGGGGAGGGGGGCTGACTGGTTCATAAGAAATTTATTTTGATTACACAATATTATTTTACATTTCAATCACATGGTGACCTGCCTGGTATACTGTCAGAGTGAAAGATGAGTTTGTATTTGGGGCTTCAAATGTTGGGAGAAAAAAAAAAACATCACAGTAGTATTTCTTATGACTTATGAGATGAACCAACAGAAATCCCTTGATGTAGCAAATTGTAAGTTTGAAGGATTTACACAGCTAGATCCTCTGTAAACCCAGGGTAGCCTCATTCACATCAACAAAAAATACTGTCCAAGAATCTGATGCTCCGTCATCTCATACACTACCAAGGTTCTGCAGAAACTAAACTTCAGTGTTAGCAAAATGCCCCCATCCTTCTTAGTTATGAAGGAGAAAGCCAGAACTGAATACCGATGTTCAATCCTTCGCATACACTAAAAATGAAATACACTTTTCTCGTTGGCCTGTGAAACTACCTTTTCATCCACTTGCATACTTGGCTCCAGTGAATGGGAAACCCATCAGAATTGGAAATGGCCATGGTGGTGAGGGTGGAGCAAGGTAATTCCTTGGCATAATTACTTTTTTAACTAAAATCTGAAATGCAATTGTACTATATAGGTAGTACTCTATGTATACATCCAAACAAAAAAATTCTCTCCTTCTGTATATGTACAGACACACAGAGCTAACACACACTTACACACGTATACACACACTTATAAAATCCAGTGAAGTGCAATCTGTAAGACTGAAGGATGGCAGTCCTCATTGTCAGGCTTCTGCTGTAGAAAGACAGAAGCAGTCTGCAAAGGAGAACATGAAGGTGTTTGCTAACATTACACATCCTTTTTGTAAGGCACAACTGTGCAAACAGTTTAAGGTCTGCACACTGTTAAACCCTTATCCCTGAAGATGCTGTGAGAATTCCAATTAATTTTAGACTTCATTTAGTAACTTGAATACATTAGGTAAGCAATCATCACAACATCCTGCAGAGTGCTTCACACAGCTCCGTATCATATACAGTGAAGGCTCACCCTTAGATACAAGGTGCACAAACCACTCATGGTAAACCAATCTTTAGCTGTGAATTAGCAGGGTCTGGAGAAACACATCTAGACTGGAAAGCTTCAGTCAGGCTCTTGGAGAAAAACAGAGAAATGGGATAGAACAGGCCTGTGTTCCCAGTCCAGCCCCCACTCTCCCTCCCACGGACTGCGCCTATTGTGACGAGGGATCATAAGGCTGCTTGGACCAGTGTCTGCAGAGTGCTCCTACACGGAGCCAGCAAGTACAGCCACCCATGGTCTCTGCAAGGCTCCTGTGAGCCCCCTTTCAGACAGAATCCATGGAGCAGGTCATTCAGAAGGCAGTATCATGCATCAGCTATGATCTCCTGGGAATGTGCAGATGTAGGTATTTTCCAGAGTGTTCTTCTCAAGGGGGTTCTCAACTACACTGCTTGAAACGCCAGCATAAAAAAACAGCATTTCACATAATAGATTACAACCATGTACCCAGCCCAGCTGTTGTTAGCATGATTTTTTTACCTCTTCTTTTCTAATGGGACCTTATACTGCCTGTTGGCTTGACTTTTCTAATTTTCTAGTTTTAGAATGAATCATACTAGAAAAAACACACTTGAGGACCAGTCTGGGAAGACAGGAACATCCCAGATGGTGTTAGTTGTCATAGATTGACTACAGTGCCGTGACAACTCACAGCAGCTGAGCTGAGGGCCTGCTCCACTCCATTTCATCGTGTTGAATATTATGTTACATTTTAATGCATATTTACTAGACTCACATTTGTCCCCCAGCTTCAGCAGTGAAGCTTTGATTTAGCTTAATGCATCTGTGAGACTGAAATTCCTGGTTATCCAAACTCCTAATTATCTCCTGGTTTAGGACACTCCCTTGAGACCCTCAGAAAACCACATTTTTCCTGTATAACACAGCAGTCCTATAACAACATTATAATGCAGTTTTGTCTCACCTATAAAGGTCAGGGCCATAATACAATTTAGCAGTGAGGGTAAAATATGATTTACTTCCATCCACAGGCAAGACCAAATCATGTTATAACACTGAGGGTAGGGGAAAAACTATCAGGTTACAGCACAATCCTCCAAAGTCATTTTGCCTGTTACAACCATAAACTCTGTGTTAGCACCTGATAGCAGAGGGAGCACAGTACTTAAGCAGGCTATCTCAGTTCCTGGGAAAAATATAACTCTGCACGCTGTTAAGGGAATTCATAATTTCTACTGCTGATAGTGCACAGAGTGACCAAGACCCTCTACAAGCCCCATCTACTGAAATCAATGAAGCCGTAAGAGGCATCGAGGTCACTAATTAATTGTTTGTGTATGATAGTTCATGATCTCATAACTACCACCATAAATATTCATTTCACTGCTGGCCACTCCAACCCAAACCACTGAGACTTCCTACAGAGCATGTGCTAGAAGACCACAGTGGACCTTCCTGGAGCATTCAGCACTTCATCTACTTTTACCCAGTAGAAGGTCCCACTGGGCCACTGCCAGATAAGCTTAAGCTCCAGATGCCTCCACCCCACCTAAGGATCAGACTTGAACAACACAAAGCATAGAAATCCACTCTCATGAAGCCTCTCTGCTCTGTCATATCAAACAATTCCCAGCTGTGGCCAGGGTCTAACTATCTACTCATACCTACTATTCCTCTTCAAAGAGGTTTCAAAGGAATAAGGCTGCAAATTTTGAAACTAGTATAATGTATTGAATGGTCTTTTGACTGCTTTCACACAGGTATGAGCCAGGATCTTACCTGCTTGGTCAGTGTGTTAAGCCACATTCTTTCTGTTATGCTTGCTTTTTAAAAAACTATTTAGGTCTGCAGTCAATCTGGGATCACAGCTCAATTGCCAATACAAAGGCATGTATCTGATACCGTCTCCACAAGGGTAGATCCAACACACTATATTTGGGATGCCTGCACCTTTCTGGGCTAGCAAGTAGAGACTGTCCTAACATGTATCAAATGGCATTAGCCACCTTGGTTTAGGCAACTAAATGATGCCTTGGAGATTTCTTCAAATATTTAGCAGTACAGGTTTATAATTCTACAAGTCACACTAGAGATTTTAATAGAAGAGGAGGCAAATTACACTAATACTTTTAAATGGTATTCCATGGACCTGGCAATAAGGCCGAAACAAAGACAAATAAAGAAGAATTTCAACCTTATGTTCCAAAATGGGAGGAAAACTTCTTACTCCACCCCAAGACCTCATTGCAGTATTTCCCTTGACCTTTGAAAAAATGGCTTACATGCAGATTCCAAAATACCCAGTACTTAGCTATGTTTAAGCATAAGAGTGAATTAAAAATATCTGCCCAAAACCCAAACACTTTGTCTTGCAGTTGAACCTCAAAGATCTGTTTGAATGAGCGCTAAAGAAGACAATGATGTGGGCAACAGTCCAAATACGTGGGCAACCACCTGCATTTCAGGAGACTGCAAGTCTCTTCTGCTCTGAGTCTGTAACCCCAAGCAAGTCATTTAACCTACCTGTGCCTCAGTTTCCTCATCAATAATTCACAATACCCACTCAGATTTGAACAGCACCCTAAGAAATGGTTGGCTACATCACACTTCCAAACTATACGGACCTATTCCGCAAGATCTACCCAGGCCACAGGGATCATGTAATTAAGCACATGTGAATGATGACACTTGGGCTCCTCGAGGTGTGCAAAAACAGCTCAATTTTCAGTTTTGTTTTTAAAGAATTTTGCTTGTTCCCTAACAATACTTATTTGTAGCTGCTTAGTATTCATTCTAAAATACATAAAACAACAAAAAGCTGGAAAGATCTTAACAAAATTTACTTAAGACGTAATTCTAACAAAGTTCTTACTACTCACAAAAAAAGTAACTGACAGTGAATGTTTGGTAACTTTGACATGAAAAAAAGGGGAGAGATAAAATGCTTTTATGCAAATTTGATTTCCCTATAATAATCTAGAGCTATTCTGCTAGAAGGAATTATCTCCGCAGGCTGGCAGCTGCAGTAGGCAGTGAATTAAAAATGGCTCTGTATATGGGAAAATCTGTTCTATAATCAGTGCTATTCTTAGAGAGGACATCAATCTCACGAGCTCCCACGATGCTCTCTTCGTGTGAATGACATACCACTATGATGTAGAAACTCCCATTACATCACTGGCATTGATTTCCTGAGCCCAAGGAATACGCCACTAACATGCAGGGAAATTATTTCAGGAGTTACAGCACAATTTTTGCATTTTCCATGTAAAAATCTGCACCAGTAAGTGACCCTATAAAAAAAAAATTCAACAATGATTCATGCAACTGGACTTGAACCACACATTCTCACCACAAGGCTTCAATTTCTGCTTGCTGTTTTAATACAATAAGCTCCATTCCCAGGTCACAAAATATCAAGATAGCAGATACTGCCTGAGTTTTCTTTGAACATGAAAAAGGCACATGCCAGAGGAAGGCATTTTATGAAGTAAGCAACTGCTGCAGTTCTACACATAAAATGTCACTAATGATGCAGCTGTGTGACAAAAAAAACAAAACAAAAAAAACCAAACAAACAAACCACCTAACAAACCCATAACATGCATCTATGCCATATAGATCGTATTTCAGCCTTAACTTGAGTTCTCGATGTCGGACCCAGTCACTGTCAAATCAAAGGGAGTTATATGGTAAATAAATAACACCTCCTGTGCACAAAACAATGATTCCCACCTACATCTGACTCTAGTGTTTCCTCAGTAATCTTTGTCCTCATGCTTCACACGTACAGTAATCCTTCTTCTGCTGTGTCATATGCACTGTAAACCATCTCAGCTTGAATGATGGATTTGAAAATTAAACAACCTAGGGGGCTCACTGTTTTTAAAAATCATTTTATATATAATTTTGAAATAACTTTAGGTAACCTGACATGAATGCTAAGCTGCAGGATCTATTAATTCAAGATTTACTCTCCTATATTAAAGTTTTCCCTGACAAACTGACTTACAGAAATGTACAAACTGCACTGAGAGAAACTAAACACAAAATATACTGAAAAAATGCCATAGCCTCTCCAATTCATGGGAGTTCTTCAGATATTCATATCTTTGGCACTTGCATGAGGCACAACAGTTTTCAAAACAGAAGGTGCCTTTTCTTCAAGAGATGAAATTTTCTCGAAGATTGAAGTGAGATAGCACAACTTAGCCAGAGAAATAAAATTTTATGTCGCTCATCAGCACTAAAAAAAGTCTTTATAAACCATGCTCCACCTTTTCTTACATCATCAGTCTGTGTTTGCATCACCTAAACAAATCACTTTGCTGTTGTATTGATGCCCTGAGCCATTCCACTGCTTTCTTCTGGGGGCTTGTCATTCTGACAGCCTGGGCTCTCTGCCAGTACAGGCTCATGTCCCTCCACCCCTAACTCAGATGCCACAAAGAGGTGTGGTTTCCTGTTGTGTAGGGATAATACTGAATGCACTGCACTTCTCCGGGAACTCCAAGCCTGACAACTCTGGGGGGGGTTAATCTAAAAAACAGCTGCATCCATTTTGCTCACTTCTCTCCGTGGATAAACTGCAAATTGCATTTGAAAATAAGTTATTTCTAACCTTTCAGCTGGCAGCCAATATCTTGGTAAAAAAGGACGTAATTTATGACATTGATGATGTGTGGCTGCTTTCCAGAGACTGTAAACCAGTTTCCAGCCTGCTTTAATGCTCATTTAACAATCAAAGATTTTCACTGTTTAAATAAATGTTAAGTAAAATGCAAGTGTTTGAGTGAAGTTGGTCCCCCGACTGCCATCTCACAGCTCAGTAGTTCCTAGCCACTCTTGCAACATGTAAGTAGCAGCAATATTTTATTCCCCATGCTTGGAACACTTGCACTCCTCTTTCCTTCTGACCCTTAGGTCTCTGACTTGGGAAAAACCCTCTTATGCAAGATGAAGTGCCACGTGCCACAGCTAAACTCAGGTCAGTGAGGAAACAGGGAGCAGGACTTGCCCCTGTGGAAGAAGTGAGAGATTCTGAGCTCAGAATTTGTTGATTCCCAAAGGATGCACTACAGGCTGGAAGAATCTACACAGATGTTCATTCTCCTTTCTACTTTTTCAAAGTCCAGTCATAAATGAAAAGAAAAGCTTTTAGAGGATCAATGCTCCTTTAACAACCCTACCCTTACACTACTTAAAATACCTGCAACAAAACTTGTCTATTTACAGAGACAGGGCAGAAAAATTTAATAGCGCTGACCCTATTAAATTGAAGTCTGCTGTTCGCAAAGTTTGGAAGTTGGGGCCCAAAACTGAGGTCCAAGGCATACAAAACTCATTCTTTGCTTATAATATTGCCCCAAACCTACAGTTGTCTAGAGGGATGAGAATGAGAATCAGGTCATTAAACTGTAACATCTTCCAAAAGGATATAGATGATGCCCTTTCCAGATAAAGCACGACTGTGCAACAGCAGCAGCTTATCCGTGCCTTCCAAGTTAGGAGCACTGTAAGCATTTCACCTGTGCCTGGTATGGAGTTCTTGCTGCTGCAAGGGCCGCTGAGCACCCAACACCCCTGGCTGTAGAAGGAAACAAGGCTGAGCGAGACTGATGAGGCCAATTTTGCTGGTTCCACTGATAGGCATCTTATGGCTCCTGATCAGCCATGTGAAGACTTCAGCAGTGCAGCTCAGAATAGGGATCCCCTTCTCATGCAGGACAGCAGCTGGCTTTTACCAGCAAAACAGCAACATGGGCGGCCACACCACAATCACCTCTGAGTTTAATCTACATCCATACCGCGGAAGCTGCTTCTCTATACATCTTCTTAGAGGAGGCCTAACCAATTTCCAGCTTCTGTTTTTGCAGAGTTTAGTTTTCACACTAAACCCATTCTTCCTCTAACAGTGTTGGCAGCATGCAGGACAGCCCAATCCAACCCTCAGTGGGCCAAAATTCAGGAGCCAGTGGATAGTCTCTATATATCTGATTTATAACATAAGACTGATTTAATTGGATGCAACATAATATTTTTCTTTCTAAATCTGTCTATGGGGAATGCAGCCCACCTTTTATTTTGCAAGGGGAGCCCCTTACCAATCCATTCGTTATCAAATGGAGACCTGCTGAGTTGTCCACTCTGCACTTTTAATTAACTAACTACATCCTTAGTCCTTGAAGATTTACCTCTACACACAAATAACATGACTCTACACCTGTGACTACCCAGTCCTGTCCGTGATGTTCATGATGCAATGCCTTTTGCTCCTCAGAGCTCTGAAAAGCTGACCTAGCCAAGAGAATTCAATTTGTGGCACCTTTTAGGTCATCACCAGAACTGCTTGCTAAATCAGTCAGTTACCTCTATGCAACCCCAAAATGGGTTGAATGGATCTGTTTGCTCAACCACCTTACTAACTGGGACAAAACATTAAAAAGAAGCCCAAGTTTCATTTGTCAAATTCGAAAATAAAAAATAATTTTGTAATTGAAGCAGGTCTTGTACACTACTCATTCGGACAATAAATAAGAAAACTCATTCTATTTATAGAGTATTACATTTCTGAAGACAAATACTGCAAAAATTTTTGAAATTTCAGCCATATTAGATGAATGATTTTCAGTCTTTTCCATCCTACCAGGATACTACCTGAGATTTTTACTCAGAAGCACAGAAAAAACAGAAAGGTCACACATCAGCACACCACCTAGGATTATGTGGAAGTGAAGTCATAAGACTGATACAAAGCCTTAGGTCTCATGTAATAGACAGTCTGCAAAAACTGACCTGTTAATTCCTGCACAAAGCCTGTACTTTCTAAGCTACTTGCTTACGGTATCTTTTAGAAAAACATTCTGCCTTGATTTAAAGATGTCAGCTGACGCAGGAGTTGCGACATGATGAAGTAATTAGATTTGATGATAAACTAATATGTAAAAATATGGCACAAGTAGTTACAGTTTTCTAACTTCAGCTACTGGATGTTAAAAGCTACATTTTTACTTCCAGCTAGAACAACTCCCTCCTGGTAGAAATCTCCTGATGGAAAGAAGGACGGACCTGGGGAAAACACCTTCTAAATAAACACATGGAGAGGCATCCACACCAACACAGTTTTGGTAGGTTATGGAAGCCATTCTTAAGGTCTTAATTTAAGATATGCAGCACCAATGGCCAACTTCTGCACTCACTTTTGTCACTGGTACTTCTCAAATAAATTCTGGTCTAAATGCAGGCATAAAAGCATATTGCAAGTGTTGGCCCTGTGTTTTCTCCTTCATTGCTTCGTTTTGGTAGTAAAGAGAGGGAACTTCAGTGACTGAAGAGAGAAACTACATCACACAGTACCTAACCAACCTTCATCTGTGAAGTTCTAGTGAAGTTCTCGCCCAGTTCTTCCAGTGAGCTACAAAATAAAGGCATTCCTTTGATGGTAAATAAAATGCAGATGAGTAATCTGTTTTCTCTCCTGCGTATTAAGGTTTCAGGGGTTCAAAAATAGCAGACCACAATTGGCTTACACCAACCAGGCTAAAAATGGCTTGATGGTGCCACTCTCTCAACTATATGCTCAATGTTTAAATGACATGAGAAAATGCTTAGTAATCCAGCTGCTGTTTGTCTCAAAGTTCATGACTGTACGATCTGAGGTGGCACTATACAAACTAAATTTACAAACCTTTGCCACCTACAGCTACTTCACACTCACAGCCCAAAAAATGCACAGGCAGCCGTTCCACGGTGGAGGAACAGTGACATCTAGTGCCCAGTGCCTCGGTGGGCTCCGCTCGCCAGCTGCGGGGAGACATGGCACATCTGGGCACCAAGTGCCTCTCCTCCAGCACATCATCATGGTTCCAAGCAACTTCTGCTTGTGAAATCCTGCATGCCTCACATTCAGGGTGAAAGACGGAGAAAGGAGATGTTATCTAGACACATGCATCAGCAGGAATCAGGAGCGGCACAGGAAAGGCTGCCTGACGCAAAAACAGGTCTTGGAACTCTGCAATTTACAGACACCCATCTTCCAATAGCGTGGGGGTATCTGGATAAAATATCTTTAAAAACACAAAGGTTACAAAGGAACCTTGGTATTTTATATTTGTATGAAGTGCTCAATCTATATTTCATGTTGGAAATATCACCAATCTTTGTGACTGAATTACACCCTTGGACTTCACGGAAGACTGCAGATTGCACCATTGTGTGTATGCTCAGCTCTACCAAATTACGGGACGACAATAATTTGCTGAAAGCCAGAAATCCTTTACATTAAAATAGAGCCTTTCAACAAAATAATATACCTTTGAATAGGATCTGCACCATAGATAATTATGCTATATTAAAAAAAGGTTAAGATATGATATGCAGTCTTTTTAATTAAAGTTTAACATACATTAACATTTCTAGATGAAAACCTGCCATTCTGAGAACAGTTTTAAATTCTGCTTTGATTATTTTTTTTCCAGAGCACTGAAGCTATCACATAACTGAATAAAAAGGACTAACAATGTCAGATTCTTTAGTAATTAATTTTGTGTCCTACTGCAGACATATGAAATTCTATCAGCATTATCTTGACAGGCATGTCAACTCTTCTGAAAAATTCCTATCCATTATTTTATAAGCTTTATTGCAATTTTGCATTTTTATTAGATATGTAAGCTCTACAATAGACGTTGTATTTTATGAAATTAAACTACTGTAAAGTTAGTTATTAGCACCAGGAAATAACAACAGCATCACCAGTATAAAAGGAGCATAAACCTCAAGATAATTGGGTCAGATTTTGCACAGTATCTTTATTGCATCAGATCTATAACATTCTATTGCACAATTGTTACTGTCTTTGCAGCTTTGCAATTCATATTATGTGAATTACAAGTGTCTGAGAGAGGTATCATAACTTCCGTAATATTGCCCAAAAAAAAAATTGGAAACCACAAGGAGTAAGAAAAATAAAAGAATAAAAACTTCTTATCATTTATAAATTATTAAGTAGGCATTCCTGCTATCCTAATACACCGTACTAGGTATTATGGCAATCTAATCAAAATTGGTCAGCAAGACTGAAGTATATCTTTAGCTTGATCATTACAGTAAGGGAAAAATATAATAATTCCTGAAAACCTTGATCTATTTCTATATACTGCATTTTCCCCCTTAAAATTGAACAATCTTTCCCTCTTTTTTGTCTCAGCAGAAACATCTCTTTCTTTCTTTGTTCTGTACATCAACAAAGATACTAGCAATTAGCAGAGAAGAGAAAGGGAGTGGAATCTTACAACTGCCAAACTAAAAGCCTATAGATGCACCAAGTGATAAAGCTGAGTTGGAATTCATCACAGAAGGAAACATTATTTCTCTTACTAACCTCATATGTGAGAAAATAGTATTTGACAAGTAATCGGAATGACAAGCCGATTTCTGTTCTCAGGTACAACACTGCAGATGAGGGAAAAATCCAGCCAAATGTCTTTGAGTGCTTCTCCTAGCATGCTCTCCATGGCATTTTTCCCCATGAAACAACAAAGCCCCTAAGCACATGCTTTAGCTTTAAAGGTTCAAGCAGTTAGATGATTTCCTTACAGCCATCCCATTTTTAAACCTGTGCTGAATGGCCTTGCCAGAGAATTCCAAGGGAAGAAAAAGACCAAGAGAAGAAAAGACCCTGGAGAAGAAATAACACAAGGAATACCTGGATGTCGCTGGGATTCTTAAGCAGTACCAACGCTATTTCCGTCCAAGCAAATTAAAAGGAAGCAGGGGCTGTATGTGACAAAAATTATGCTAGAAAAACAGATGGTTTGCACTGCCAGCAGGCAAAGACTACTTCACCCACTGAAGCTACTCTCAAGACAGAAAAGTATATCTGAAAATAAAAATCAAGACACAGTGTCAGTTTTAGCACCCAACCCCATCTCAGTATGTCACAAGCACAAGGGAGATTTGCCATAAAAACATAATCTGAGTATCATCTCTCATCATTCAATACGATTTTTCAACTCTTTCAAAATTGCATTGAAAAATCTATATAATGTGTGCTTAGATTAATGAACTGTTTGAATCTGGATCAATATGCACTCAAAGATTTGAACTGTTGACACCTGCTGAATACAGCTGTAAGAATGCTTCATTCAGCTTATAGCCAATCAGTACTTTGTAACTACAGGGGTTCCACTTAATAAACAAGCAATCTAATATATGACCTCTGTAGATTAATTTCCTGAGAGCAAGTAAATAATCTGGATTCAAAATTTCCATGATTATACATATAATTACAGTATCACTTACCAATTAACACATTGATTTAAACCTTCTTGGGATTATGTACTTAAGTGTAAAATAGGTGATTCAACCATCACTCAAATACTAAGCATCTCTTTAAGATGGCAAAATCGTGAGCCACAGAGCACTATGCATCTAATTTCTCTCGTAGAAGAAAAATGTGTTATGGTAATAGAGATTAAGAGATATAAATCATAATTATGTGTACAATGGCTAGCTGGGGCTATTATGCAATAGCTGGACCACACCGATAAACATCATTAAATTGCCCTTCCTTCGTAGTAGGAGCAAAGCCTTTTATACGCTGTACTTCATCTAAGTCTCCCACTGTTCTTTACTTAATAATAAAGATGAGTATGTGTTTGGACTTTGCTTTTTTATTTCAAACACACACATATCAACCTGGCCATAGATACCAGTTGTCTAGCAAATATATAAACAAACAGGATGGTTGATTGCTAATCTAAGATGGTTTATTGCTACACTTTTAACAAGGGCAATAATTAATGCAGATTTAGATTCTATAGTAGTTCTTGACAAAATTGCCTATTATAAACATTAATATAACTTTTTATACAGCAGCACTGCAGTACATGAAGACAAATGAAAATCACTACACAACTCTTGCAGATCTTATTAATTTAAAATATTAATTCAGGATGGCAAGTGAAAGCAAGGATGAATATCCAAAAGACTGTGCTTGTAAGGTATATTTCCTGTCACATTTTGTTTTTAATATTAAGACCTTTTTATCCACTGTTCAGTTGAGTATCTGTCATTTCACGCATATACCTTGAGGGGAAAAAGAATTCACATCTGGAAGCAAATCATTATGTTCTTCCATTTTTTCCTTATCTCTTTCTTGTGAGTAATCCTTTCACATAGAAAATCAGAATATATAATAAGCAGTCACATTTCAACACATGATATTGCTTGCAGTTTCAAAACTGTACAACAGAGATAAGTAATTTCCAGAAATAAATTTTGAAAATCTGATAAAATTAAATGTACAACATTTAAGAAAAAAAGAGTAATTGAACTACAAAAATTAAACAGCAGGCTTAAAATGCTTTACTTCTATATAGATCTTTTGATAGTATGGACATTTCATATCACAGAATCATAGAACGGTTTGGGCCGGGAGGGACCTTATAGATCAGCTAAGTTCCAACCGACCTGCCACAGGGAGGGGCACCTTCCACGAGACCAGGTTGCTCAAAGCCCTGTCCAGTCTGGCCTTGAGCACTTCCTGCGATGGCGCATCCACAGCTTCTCTGGGCAACCTGTTCCAGAGTCTCAGCATCCTCACTGTAAAGAACTTCTTCCTCAGATTAATCGAAAGCTACTCTCTTTCAGTTTGAAGCCCTTACCCCTTATTCTATCAGTACATGCCCTTGTAAAAAATCCCTCTATGGATTTTTTGTAGTGCCCCTAAAGTACTGGAAGGTGCTATAAGGTCTCCCTTCTTTTCTCCAGGCTGAACAACCCCTACTATATGGTATGACTACCACTGAGAATCACAAACACCTGTTAAAAAGAAAAAAATTAGTTTATCTTAAGATACTTCCAAAAAAGTGCATCAGTAGTAAAAGTTGTGGCATAATACAGAAATTCCTATTCTTCTTGAACTTTTTGCAATATACACATAAATAATGTTGCAGATATACGTGCACTCTCCTAAAGTATACATACACACAACAAAGCCATAAAACTGTCCTCTGTGTCAACCACTGTGTAATCCAGCCGGAAGGGACGCAGGGTGTTGTCAGCAGACATTCAGTAAAATGGGAAACCAAAACCAGTAAAGAAACAATTCATGGTAGCAGTAATACATAGTTTCCTCAGGTATTAACTACCAGATAATGACCAGTAGTGACTTTAAACTATATATTATAGCTTAGGTATAGTATGATGCTCACAGCGGTTCCATAGATAGAAAGTAAGTAACGCAATCTTGCCATAAACACACTGTTACAAAGCTAGTTTGCACGCATGGATTTCTCCCCCTCCAATGTTATCCCACCAGGCAGCTTTATAATGACCTAAAAAATACATGCCTTGACTAGTAGTACTGCACTGGAAGAGAAAACACCAAGTATGCTGAATCAATTTTTAGACAACACAAGGTTGTACAGATGTTGGCATGGCACCTACAACACCCCTTCAAGAGAGACAATAGCCCCCTATATTGTGCACACTCTTTAACATATTTCATTGTGTACCATTCTGAAAATTCCTCACTGATGCTTCCCCCAACTCTACTACTACCTGTAACCACAACCACTCAGAAAGAGCACTTCATTTCAGTAAGAATCCAATCCACCTCTAGCAAAAAATATGAGACTGAGTCTTTCCACTGGCTGTAAAGGTTACTAGATCAACACTGAAGAGCCTGGAAAGGCCCTAATTGGATGAACTTTGATAATGAACGAATTTTGTGGCTGCTATCATAGGAGCCAGAAAGAGTTAAAGAAACAAGAAACAAAAAACAATAAAACCAAAAAAAAAAAAAAAAAAAAAAAAGAAAAAAAACACAAACAAGCAAACAAAAAAGCCACCCCCAAAAAAAACCAAAACAAACAACACCACAGTAATTTGGATACTGGCCCTAAATCCAAGAGATTGAAATTCCTAGTTCTACCAGACTTAGTTCTACATTTGCAACACTGTGCCATCTTCTACAGAGACAGACAGGCTAACTCTAAACTGCAAAATCCTATATACCCACCTGGTGCAATCAGTACAGTGATGTAATTAAACTGCCTCTTCAAGGGAGCACCAGCTCAGACGTGTCAGCATGCATTTCACTGTGCCATGTGGACATACCCAGCTCAGGACACTCATGTATTTTGTCCACACCAATAAAATAGGCACATCATAAAAACACATGCAGTAGTCTGTGGGAGGGCCTCAGCTACCATGATTTTAAAATACCTATGTAAGATAAGTAGCACAAAATTTGAATTAAGGCAGAGTAAATGCAAATTCCTAGAAAAACAAATTGTTCAGAGCACAGATTCACAGGACCTGTAAGTAAAGGGTGGACTTAAGCAGCATAGCCCAATTCTGACAACTTAAAATTTAGGATATCAGCACTTGACTTATTGAAAACACACAACTCAGCACATTTCTCAAACTTCCCCATAAACTTTTCAACTCCACATAATGGTTAGCAAAGGAAAAAAAAAAGGCTCAGCTCTCTTCTTCACCTTTAGGTTCAACTTTCGCCCACAAAATAATTACTTATTCTGGTAGCTGCCCACCCTAGCCACCCTGGCGGAGTTTCTAAAAACCAATAACTTCCCTAAAAATGAAAGTTCTGGTATTCACAGTACAGTTGTGCCTCAGGAGAAGTGTTAAGATTTGAGGAAAGGGACCCAGCTAGGTATTTGCACATTCAAACCAAATAAAAAGTCTGTAAGGTCCTGAATTAGTTATACCCATAAGATCTTCAGTTCTTTTGATACAAATTAGGGAACAGTGGATCAGCCACAAAAGAGACAAATCTTCTGCAGTCATCACAACAGATTTCCAGTAAGCAGGAGCAAGTGTGAACCATGCAGCCAGAGTATCTCAACCCTGAGCAAGAAGGCAATATAAGACAAGACAGAGGAAACTCCCCACCAACCAGAGCAGGCGCCCTGCATCACATCTGAACGTCTTTGATGATAAGGAAGAAAAGTTCACTGAGAAGCAACATACATCTCACATTTTTGTTTGCAGCTGTTAAGACAAAGACATAAAAGGTCCTCACTATCACCATTTTGTATTTTCTTGAATGAAGAATACCTTCAGTACTTTTAGGATCTCAAAATCATAACAACAGTTTTGAGTCTGCTAAACCAATACAAACACTGTAAAAAGACAGCTCTCTTTTCACTTTGAAGCCTAAAACACCATGTTGAGGAATAGAGGCTCAGCATTAAGGCAACAAGGAAGACGAATGCTTTGTATTATTGAAGTTGTAATTTATAACTTCATTCTTCTCCTCAGACAACAGATGCTCTTGTCACCAGGTGCCAAGCAGCATTACCACGACATGCTACCATCCTGGCCCACAGCATGTAAACCTTCCACAAGCAGTCCAGTCCTGAAATCAGCAACTGCCTCCCTACTGCTAGGCTCCAACAAGAAGGGTAATGCTTCTTTCTAAGGCTTCTGTACATGCTGAGGAGGGCAGGAAATACCTAGAGTGAGTATAAACTGAGAATCAAATTATGTTCATGTGGCTCTTCAGACAGATAATGTCTCAAGGCAACAGGGATAAATGAATGGTCAAAACTTTTTTAAAATGAAAACATAAAATGAGAAAGACTACCAGACACAAAATCATAGCATGGTTTAGGTTGGACAGAACCTTAAAAAATCAACTACATCCAACCTCTCTGCCATGGGCAAGGACACCTTCCACTAGAACAAGACAGCTCCAAGCACCATCCAACCAGGACTTGAATACTTCCAGAAGCAGAGCATCCACACCTTCTCTGGGTAACCTATTCCAGTGTCTCGCCACTCTCATAAAGGAGAGTTTTCATAATGCTGTACCATAGTTACTGAGTGAATCATCCTCCAGTCATCCTTCTTGTTTTACCTCAAATCTTTATTCCATATTTAATAGTCTTCAGTTACTGAATTCCATGGAAATCTATGATTCCTCAGATTATTCTCCTCTCAAGATGACAAGAACAGGACAACTTGCTTAAGATGTATGTTGGTCAACTGTGCACTGTTCCCTGAAAGATACTCCTTGCATGTATCTAACCTAACACAGGCTGGTAATTCTGCACACCTTAATGGTTCCTGCTCTGTGAATGCTCAATATTTATTTTTTTGTAGCTGCAACTGCCTGAATTTCCTCTCATTTTCAACTGCAGTCTCTGAACAGAGGAAACAACCAACCACCAGACATTTATCCTCTCCATTTACAAGATGTGGTTGCACAACTTCAGAATTTCATTTCTATTGGCTCAGCAGTATGGGTTTATAAATGGCCCTATAAGGTTGTCTGCTCTCTGAGTATTTTAATAGAGTGCTCCTGGAATGCTCTGAGTCTTAATCACAACTGATTTGACAAATAATGGGCCACACTGTCAAAACAACTCATCTCCCATTTGGGTACATATGTGGGAATAAAAGAAGCTGCTGGATGCTAAACACTTTTGCAAATCCAGCCATTTAATTTAGGTGCCCAAATGGGAGCTGAGCTCTTTTAAAATCTGGCCAACTATATTCTTGAAAGAAAGAAATAAAGTGAAGCTATGTAAAGTTCATCCTTTCATCCAGAAGGAAAGGTCTGGCTTCTTCATGCCTATGAATTTATGAGGAAAAACCCTTTCTCGCCATCTATGATTACAGGTCATGAACATTTCCAAAGCTCACACTGATACTCCTAACTACCTCTTGACAAGAATTACAGAATTACCTATTCAAACATTATCAAAGAGAATGGCACAGAGTCTACAAAGGACATGTACAAATATAGAACCCACATTTGCACTAAAACTTCTCTTAATGTTTCTCTCACCTGCTCAGGTCTTTTTACATCTGTCAGGCCTTCCACAAAACACAGCAATGCTTAAAACATTTTTTTTCTACACCAATTATAACATACCAGTTCACAATGGTAAGCATGATAACAGATAAACAAGGAAGGAAACAATGAAACTACAACAGAGAAAAGCAGAAGGGTTGAGTGGTGAAATACTCAAGCAAAATCAGTCATTGCTCTAGCTACTGGACCACACAGCCAACTTCTCTGGAAACGTAGCCATTAAAAAGGCTTTTGAATGTTGACAAACAGAACTCTGTGTCCCCAGCAGTTTTTTCAAGATTTCTGTATACATAAAGCCTACTTTCCTGTTGCAGCTTCCTGTCAATATCATGCATGAGTAGCTCAAAACACAATTCACATAAACCTTACCATTTTGTTCTACTGATATGGGAAATCATAGGGTTTTTCTTGTTCTGGATTATTCCCATGAGTTGAGTCTCTAAGGAACAATCAATTTCCCATTTGATTTTCTGAAACAAGACACCAAGTTTCAATACGGTCTCATATGATTTAGGAGGTAACACTGCTCTCTATAAATACGAAGCAATTTCACCAGCCAAGATGATATGCCTCTTCAAAAGTTGAGCAAGCTAGTGGGATAATTCAGATTTTACCAGAGTAGGAGACAAGTTATCAAAAACATGTGTTGTATAAAATAAGGAAGGTAAAAAGGAGAATGTGCTTTGTTACTGGAATCATTCTTATGCTTAAAATGGAGCAAACAGCAAATTTGTTGATTAAAAAACATATTTAATCCTTTTTGCATATTTGCAAGAAACATGTTCTCTCCCACAGCCTTCTTCACAATCATCTTAAATTCTCTTACTAAATAAACTACAGTTACCATCTCAATCTGAGCACACAGCTGACTCCTCAGATGACCCAATTTCTATTGCTGATATTCAAGGTGTTAATTCTTTTTGTTTGGCAAAGCCCCAGTTCCCAAATAGCTTACTACTGATTTTTATAACACCTCTATTGACAAAATGACACAGAAGCAAGTTAGCTTACATAATGACTCCTCAGCCCACCTAGTCAGCCGCCTATACCCCAGCACAGCCTTGATGCACAGCATGGACAGTCACATGCCAATACCTTGCAACGCCAGAAATGCTGAGTACATCTCCTCCACTCCAAATGTTATGGCAGCCTCATGGCATTGCTTGTAATTGCAAGTATAGAAATAATTAAAACGGCTTCATACATATGTATATATATGTAAAATAATAAAAAGTTTAATGTAATGAAAAAGCTCATCAGAACCTCAGTCTCTTGGAATGGGCTTGCTTTTTATTTTGTATTAAAAGTCTGGCAATAACCTAAATATTAGTCATCTCCCAGTGGGGAGAGACAGGAATTAATTGCTGCTCTGCTACCATGCAATGCATTTTCATAGGACTGTTTTTCACTGTACAGTAGTCTCTCATCAAAAAACCCTCCTGCATGCCACTCATTGCTACTGGTATCTGCTGTTCCATCCACAGGGGACAGACAGCTCCAAGAACTAGCAAGGACTTTGACTTCAAGGTCACTAGTTCAACAAATAGGGCCAGATAGCAAAAAATCATCTTAAGGAGGTATGATCTACCTTTCAGTCCTGTTTTTTTGTAAAATACCATTAGCATTTGGGAGAGAACCGAAGGATATAGCGCCTGCCTTTCGTAACAGAAAATCTACAGATTGAATAAAGCGGTTCCCCCAGAACAACTTTAAAACAACATGGAGAAACCATGGTACTACTTCAACAGATACTGAAGGGACACAGACTTTCCAAGTAATCCTGTGCAGCTCTTGTAGTTGTGGAATTATCGGAGGAAAAAAAAACCTGTATGGAGAAGATGGCATACCATCACCTCTTGTAACAGATTCAGAAGGCTCTATGCTTTTGCTGCCCCCTAGTATAGAACTTTTTTGGTAATGTGCTCTTTTGGCCAAAATCCTCTCGAACACATAGAAGCTATGGAAGTGTAAACTAATATAACCACTGCTTCTGCCAGGAGGCTGCACAACTAAGAAATGGCTTAGTGCTGAAGCTTTGGACTTGGTGTTCAAATAAAAGTCTGCATTAGAAGCAGGTTTTCCCCTAAATCAACCCCAAAACATTTTAAAATAAGCATCTGAAATTAACTGAAAGTCCTTGCTGTCAACTCAGTCAATGCCCCAATATTTGGTGTGTTTCTTAAAATCATAGCTTTGTAACAAAAAAATTACAAAATCCAGTTTCCCAATTGGTTTTTCATTAGCCTTGGTTTTAATTATCATTGAATCTGCAGTTTTTGAATGCCCCTTTGCTGCCAACAATCTAATGACCTCTCTCCTTGCAGAAAGACTGAAATGGGTTTTGTAGAAGGAAATGTCCTTCTCATACATTAGAGAGCTCTGGAGAAATTGCTGCACATGCAGGCACAAAACATCATTGAAAAAAAGCCTTGAATTCAAAGAAATTCCCTCATGGATACTGCTCTGGGTGAAGACTAGAAGTGTCTTGGGTGGAGGTATGCTAGGAGGTGGTGGGCACAAATAAAATAAAAGAGAACTAAGAGGGTAGTCTTCTCAAAGGAAGGGTTCAGTGAAGTCCTGCAGGAACTTACTCTAGATCCATACCTGTTGCTGTCCAACATACTACCAAAGGATTCAGGAAAAAGATGAAATTACCCTTATTTGGAAGTCAAACATCAAGGTTTGCAGATGTCACCAAGTTATTCAAGAAAGCAAAAAACAAAAACTATTTAACTAGAGTCACCAATGACTAACAATATCATGACAAAATGGCAGATGAAATCTATTCTTAATAATTGCTTAAAACAATTCTACTTGACATACACGTGGATGGGATCTAAAATAGCTGACATGACACATGACAAATTTTGGAGTTATAGTGGAAACATTAGAAAAATCTAAGCTCAGTGCTCAGGGCTAATCAAACACTATTACTGGCACTATTATATCAGGAAGAAATAGCTGCTGCTTCTTCCTTTTCCCACTCTACATCCTTTTACTACGAAAACACTGAAAATAAGATTAAATTACCTATTTACAGCAACATTTGCAGTAGTTAGGATGTGACATGATAGAAATTCAGTCACTGTCAGATTTGGTGCAGGTGTCCTTTTTCTTTAGATTACATATAGTATTGCAGCTTTCTTCCTCAAAATCCTTACGGCAAGATTTTGAAATTACATCATAGGTTGCAAAAGCGGAACAAGCTTCTCATAAATTTCTATTACCCAGGCACTATAATAAGAGGGTTTTTTGCCATCCACCTCATTTCTTTGCCAATGGAATGCAGAATCATCATTAGTCTTTCCAGCATGCAGCCAATTAAGTTCCAGTGAATTGTCTCTTCCAGTTTCAGGTGTGTGCAGATAAGCTGTTTTCCCTTGCAGCTCTCCTAAGGGGCATACTTACCTTTTACTGAACAACTACAATCGATGCAGATTTTAAGAACTTCTGCCAGAAGATGCACAATATTAGTGCCACTTTAAAGAATGCTATTTAATCACCAGGTATCAGGACAGTGCAGAGTGTGGTGTGTAGGAATTAGCTATTCAAAGACACAGTTTTACATTAACATACCCTGATGTAAGCTGACTTTGTGGGTTTCCTTGAATATGAACTCAGCATCCAAAAGTGCTCCATATCACTCTAAGTCTAGGTATTTTTGTGGCATGTAAGACATATCAGACAGCTTTTGTTGCTCACGAGACACAAAAGGATATTCTCAGAGCACCTGTTGACAAAAGAAATCTTACACATCACCATGGGGGTGGGTAATAAATACAAATTTTTAAATCATCCCCCAAGATCTTTATACAAGGCTGTATAAGCCTTTATTCTGACTCTGCACAGCTACTTGTCTGTGAGGCCTTTGTGACCAGGCACTTCAAAACTCGATACTCCTCCTTCTGTGATCATGAAGTTGAAAGTACATCACATTCCACCTGGCTCTGTACTGCAGTGCACCTTCATCTTGCTTCCTTCAGCACAGAGGCAACATATATATGTATTTCCCAATACTGTATGATTTCAGTGACAATGAGAAGCTTTTCCTAGTATGTCAAGCTCAAGTTAAAATTTTTAAAACCATAAGTGACTCAGAAATCTATAAGAGCCTTTCCAACAGTGGCTTAGATTCCCAGAAGCTTATTCCTCATGAGAAATAAAGTGAAATTGAAGTGGGGGGGGTGAAACTGGGGATGTCCCAAAACTCCTAGTCATTTTTGAGAATATGGCCATTTTTCCAGGTATCAGCAGCTCTACTTTCTTCACATATTTTTCATTTGTTTGCTCTCCTACTTCTGCTATCCTCTCGTTTATCTAACCTAATTATCTCTTTTCTTCACCTTTTTAACAAGAGCTTCATCTCTTCACAAATTTACCCTTTCCTCTGTAACACCTGGAAGCCTGTGTATACACCAAAAAGAAAAGCTGGTATTTTCGATTCAAAGGCTTCTTCTTCCACCGTAATAATGTTCTAGAAGCCATTGTTATGCTGGGCCCCGAGAAGCAAAGGATAAGTATTCATACAGTGGTAATTGACACTCCCAGCTCATGAGTTGGACACTATCTTAATCTCAGTGCACTGATGACAGGAGAGACACGTGCTCCCTCTGCCCGAGAGCCCGCCACACATGGGATCCATCTCACAGGCAGAATGCTAGCTATAATGCCATAGTTATCTTTCCCCTTTAGCTGCAATAGGACAGAGCATATTTAAGTTA
The DNA here is from genome assembly GCA_035221455.1 of Xenops minutus. Lineage (NCBI taxonomy): Eukaryota > Metazoa > Chordata > Aves > Passeriformes > Furnariidae > Xenops > Xenops minutus. Next base: position 56,007,789 of record JAWWEE010000122.1, on the reverse strand, counting down.
TTGCGAAGAACTCTGAGGCTGCAAAGGCATACACTGGTCCAGCAGCATGGTATGCTGGACTGCACCCCACTTGCTTTTGATCTCCACAGCGATCCCAGGCTGACTCCACTTCCATGTTATTTCAAGAACTGCCACACTTTGCTCTCACTACACTTCAAATTTAAAGGGCAGCAGAACACTATAAAGCATAAGGCTATTATCCCTGGGTCGGGGAAAAAGCCCAGCAATCTCCAAACAATCACAGGATCAGGTAATAGAGAAGCCCATTTCTGCAGGCTATAAAAGTATGAAGGAGGGGTCTCCTGGGCCAGCACACAACTCACGGCCAGTTGGCGAGCTCTCCTAGTCACTGACAGACAGATTCCTTCCCTGAGGCCAGCTGGCTCAGAAGGAGCCAGCAACAGTGATGCTCCAGGGCTTCAACACGGACAATCGTGTAAGAGAGAGATGGAAAAGACCTAGTAGGTCACCAAGTTCATTTATCTGCCAATGCACTGAAAGATTTATGTGCTAAGAGCATAACCAGTGCACCAATGCTTGAAGACTTGTATTTTCACGTCAAACGTCTGTGATCAGTACTGACACTTGGATAACGGAGGCATATGGGCTAGACTGATTCAGATCACCAAGGTCTGACTCATCACAATATGGAAATAACCATCACTACCAAATTAATATAGCAATTAGACACTGCCAATTCACCTTGCTTAGTTCAGAAAGAACTTACTCTACAAAGCAGAAGACACTTAAGAAACTTAACTGGACCAATTTTTTTTCAATAAAACGGAAAGTAATCAAAAGACAACACATTCAGAAGTCTTTAGATTAGTATACTGTTAACATCACTACAGACTTGATGTTTATGCTCATATAATGTTACTGCCAAGCACTTGTTTTCTCAGATTACAAAGACTCTACCCATGCTTTTTGTCTCTAATGCTTGGGAAAGGGCTGAACTGTTTTCACTGAAATATTATGTGTTCCTCCTTCAAACAGGCTCACCCTTTCCTGGCCTGTCTTGCCACCTGCTGCTTTGCTGGTTCAGTTATCTCTTGCATCAAGTACACTGTTTTATTAATACTAAGAAGGTGCCTCAGTTATATAAAATGAAGCAATTCTTCTGCCACTATATTGTCCTTTGGCAGGCAGAGAGAGAACTGATCTTAGGACTAGAGCACATGTTAGAGAGCATGGTGCTGCTCCTATGCTACACAGGCCATGCCTGTCATGGGATATTTGTCACTGACAGGCAACTCTGGTCCCCCATATATGGCTCTCAAACACCAACTTCTGCTTTTCTCAGCCTAAGAGACCAAGTTGTTTTTCCTCTTTAATGTGTGTTTTATCACCCATTGTTCTACTGAAAGTTGCTGCCCTAAGAACTGCCCACTGACACATCTAAAATACTGCCCTAACATGCATTCCTCTGAACTTGCATCCCTGTGCTAAAAAAACAGCCTCTTCTCACAAGTCCACTGTACCTGGGGGGGGAAAAATGAAGAGATGTTGGATTCACAAAAAATGGTGCCTATTAGAAGCAACTCCAGGATTTTGGCAAAAGCATCAACAATGGTAGCCTCAGATGTCAGGATCAGCAAAAGCAAAAATGTCAAATACCCATCAAACATTGCTGCTCAAAGAAGAAATATCAGCTGGCTATAGAGAAGCATTACAAACCAACTGGATAATAACATAAGCAAGCTTGCAGTTCTGCCCTCTACTACCTCCAGATTCTGTCACTTCCAGCAGAAAGGCTGACATGCACTGGTTATGCTCTGCAGTCCAATGCAAAGGTAACACAGGGAGTTGTTAAGTACTCTTAGGTGTAGACTCTTTGAAGGAGCACCAGATGTTCCATGCAAACTACTGCCTTTAACATTTAACAACACAACAACCGAGATGTACGCTGAACTGAGCACTGGCAGTGTGCCTTTACCTTCAGCAACACAGCCCAGGCGGTACCACACCTGCCTTCAGCTCCTCCTGAAAAAGGCCCAGCAGCCTATGGAGCTAGTGGATTTGTAAGATAAGGAAAAAATACCAAGATTCACTATCCATGCTATATTCCCCTCTACTGTTCATTGCATTCAGATCACAGGGAGGCTATAGGACAAGTCCCGGTCATACTCCTGTGAGCTGTGCCCTTCCTGCCACTGGTATTATTTGTTCATAGGTTCCATGTGGGGGGAACAATATGTTGTCTGCACATGAAGCTTTCCCTTTTCAAAAGTATAAAGATTGGAAAGGACATAATAAACAGCTTCCCTTCAGCAGTAAATGCTAGTGATAAGAACAGAGCTAAACAGTAGCAATACCCCTTCTAAAACTACAGGCTTAACCTTAAAAAAGAAAGTTAGTTTGCCTTTCTTTTTTTTTAATTTACCACACACTTATGATACAAGTACCCTTTTGTGGAGCCACTGATCTTACATAAAAGGGAATAATATATCATCATTCCTTACACTAAAATAAAAACAAAAATTCTTTGCAGGTATTTCTTCACTATCCAGGGCTACCAGCTCTTTTTTGAGAAGTTTAATATAACCTCAATATAACTTAAGCTGTTAATGCTATAGAGTGGAATCAATACACATAATAATAAAATTATTAAACCTTGCTGTACATCTCTGTCATGGCACTGCCTTTCAAATTTCACAAATCTACTTACATGTTTTCCATCAATTCCTGAATGCTGCACATTGGGTTCTCCCACTTCACCCAGATCATAAAGAGTGGTTCTCACTGAAACTTCCTACTTCTAAGCTCCTGATTAGTGTACATGACAAAAAAAAAAAATTAAAAATATGCACTTTGTAGAAGCTATTGTGCCTTCACGTACAGAAACAAGCTGTGCTCAAAAACTGCTTAGCTTACATTATTTTCAAACCACCCACAAGCTCCATGGAATTTGATACAGCAGATATGCATAATACTTGCTGCACTTGAGACTACTATAGGAGATATGTCTGCTGAATCAGCCTTCAAAAGCCAGACTAATCATAAGCCGTGGGTAGCATGAAACTGTTCTCATGAGGGCACAACAAATTAAGTGTGCACAAGAAAGTCTGCTTCACTAATGGGTCCAAGGTATAAGGCTTTGCAAATTCACCAGAAGATGATCCATGTAAGGACAGTGGAAGAACTTTGGGTAGGCAGGAAAGGCAAATCAACTGACAGCAGAATAATCTTCTCAGCTGGGCAAGGCACAGAGAGCAGCTGCTCCATCAACCACCCCACCGAACTCATTTCCCAGCAGTGGTTAGAGAAGCAGTTCTGCTAGTCAAAATTTTATAGGCATCAGCAGCAGAAGAAATCTGGCTGTTCCTCTTTCAATAGCAAAACAAGCAGAAGCAAAATGGTACACAGATACATTACTGAAATCGAGCATTTGAAGACCTGGATACTCCAGTATCCTTTCTGCCAACTTACCACAAACTACTTAACCTGTCCATGTGCAAGCCCAAATTCCAAATGACTTGGTATGGCAGGAAATGTCACGAAGTTAGAAAACCAGACTGTGATGATTAACAGAAACCCTTCTGTAACTTCAGAGTATTTCTGCCAACTCTTCTAACATGCAGCCCAACAGTGGTAACATCAGCTCCTCTCTCTAATATGCCACTTACAGTGTTCGAAGGCAAACATGCTTACCTGCACAGCAGTGCCCAGTTCAACTAGTCACTGTGATGAAACCATTTTGCCATCATACCAGTAAAGATGAATTTTATGTCACCTTCAGCTGTCTAGAAGTAATGCATCTTAACAAATGCATTAAAAATCAACCACTGGCTGAGGGTCAGCTGTCCTATGGACACACCTCTTTTCTGAGGCTACTAAGGGAGCCCAAACAACTGTATACAGACTCTGGTTAACATTTCCCAAGATGCATGCCACCTCAAGTCAATACATTTTACCAAATTCAGCTGCCAGGAAAGCTCTCCAACATCACAAAAACTTTTCATCTCAGAGGGTATATTTTACATGCACAGCCAATCCCAACAGAACATAACGTTTTGGAGAAAACAGGGAACAGCTGCATGTATGTTTATTATTGTGACATGAGGCTGTAACAAAAGAAGTCAGGGCTCTGTCTCCTTAACAATGTACTGATTCAACTGGTCCCGATGGAACTTAACCATTCATCACTTTCTAAAAGACATGAGCATCTTCTGATACAGACCAAATGAAAGCCATTACTGTTTTCTCTCCTCTGCCAGACTGCTCTCCAGCACGCTGATGCCTGTATGCCCCAGTCCCACTGACTGGGAATGCACTAACATGCTGCTCCAGTTGGGATGGCAGGAAAAGGCCTTGTTCCACAGATCGTACACATATACCTACACAAGGAGTTTACCCCCTCTCTGTGAGGCTTCTGCTGGACGCCCAGGACATTCTATTACCTTACTGAGAAGGAAAATAAAATTAGAACACACATTTTTTCCTTTGTAAATTATTCTAACTCAACACCATATTCCACCACTGTATCATGAGCAGTAACCATACAAGCTTTGTGGCCATCATCACACAGAACCCACATACAAGAGTCACAGGTCCTCTGCTAGGAACAGTACACAGCTGCATTGCTCCAGGGACAGATTTCTCAAGATTCCAGTTTTTCCTTCCTCCAGGCAAAAGAAACATCCACTGATATGAGGAGCAACACTAAAAACTCTTTGTATTATCAGGAGCCAGAGCTGGTGAGTCCATTTTTCTGGGTACCCATATTTGCTCAAGATGGCAGTGTGAAGAGTGGTTTCTCTCCATCCTGCTTCTCTGTCACACACACAGCCCAAGAAATCTTTTTATGTCTCCCCTCTCTGCTTGCAAGGAGCATGTTACAAGACTACTTTCATTTTTCGTCTCTTTACAGATACGCTGAATAGATGGCTTCCCATCATGGCTCTGCATGTTTATTCTAGTAAATTATTCCACTTATTCTGTGTGGGGCAAATTAATTTCTACAGCAATTCAGCTGCTACTCCATCTACAGCACATATACTTGCTGAAACAGATTAATTCTGCCATGCAACATCATCTTTCGTTTTCTTCAGCATCTGCACAGAACTTTTATTCAGATAAAACTATTCTTCTCTCCTTGACTCTCCCATTCCCCGCCACAACTGATGTTTCTTGAACATAGTATAGTGCTTATTCTTGGGAGTTAAAAAAAAAATTCCAAAAAGTTGATAAATTCTGTGAATCTAAAAATCATTTTGCATTTTCCAAATGCTCTCCACTTGATTTGCTCATACCTAATTTTTACAGATATTCATTATTTAAATTCCAAATACATGGGTTGCAATATATCAAATCCTAAAAAAGAAGGGATTTGAATGGAACTATTCTAAAAGCAGGAAATGAAAAATGAGGTCAAATCTGCAACGCTCTATCACTGTCATTTAGCCACATGGGATCTACTCATTTGTACATGAAACCAACTGCTTAGCTGCTTGCACTGACCTCCTGAGTGGTAAACAAAGTTACTCAAATGCCACCAGATTATCTGCTGTCAAAAACACAACATTTTCACCCTTTTGTGGTATGAGAAGGTCCCAAAATTAACTTGGTTCTTTGTGTACCACTACATTGTAAGGTTCAGAATGCAGAGAGTTTACCTGCTATTAACATGAACAAAGTTGAGATTTTTGTACCTAATCGGAGAAGAAAATAAAAGATAATGCATGCTGACAGTGGGGGTTTTTTTGGGTACTATCAGATTACCAGATTGGGGGTGCAGTTTATTTGTTTATGAAAGTCTGAAATGGAATCAAATATACTGAATACCTTACCTTGTCACTTGTTTGTATACAAAAACTTCTGGAAAAGTCTGAATGGTTTTATGTTTTGTATATGGTTCATGACCCAAGGTGACCTTCTGGTGCCTGTTTTAATAGAGGCTGCTCTTTTGGGAGCCAGACAGCATTTCTTCAGTACACAACTGTTGACATATATGACACCTTTTATAAAGTTTGACACATTGTTTTAGAACAACGCAGAAGTAAAGCTGAAGTTGCAAAGGGATACACTACACTAAAATCACCACGTTTGTGGAATGCTCTGCTTCATTGCTCTAAAGCTAAAATATGCTGCACAACCACAAAAAACTATTATTACAATCACTGAACTAACACTTCTCTGAGAGTTCAGAGACCCCAAGCTGTTATTTCACCTGTTGTCCTGTGACACCTCTCCAACTCTGCTTGCCTTATTGAGGCATTCATTATATTGATACAAGTCTTAATCGTACCACTTGTACAGGTAGGTGCTAACTTAGTCTCACGGCTCTGCCACAACTCTCCTTATCAGGTGTCTTTCCTAAAAGAAGCTTGAGTAGCTCTGATACATTCCCCACACAACCCCACATATGCCAAAGAGAAAACAACTGTTTTAAGTAGCACCAGGTCCTCAGAAGCACAGACCTCTGCCCTATCTGTTTTCACAGCAGGACCAGTGCATTAGTATAAGCAGAGATCAGAGATGACTGTTTCAATGTTCTCCTTGCACTTCCCCACCTGCCTGCACTTGCCTATCGTATCCTCTATAATATCTGCAGAGTAAGCTCTATCAGGCACGTACCATCTTTCACTTGGCATTTGTGCATGGCCTGTTTTAAGAGGGTGCCCACATAAACTGCATCTGCTACTTAAGAAAGCAATAACACTAAGCAGAGCTTGTTCTTCCCTGGAGGAGAAGACGCTTTCTGCATTCTCCTACTTGAGTGGTGACATCACTGATGGAAAGCCAGCTCTCTTTTATCCTTTATCTACCAACACCTCAAATCCTTTGTCTATGTCCTTTTCCTTCCTTTTTATGCCCTTCTACACACTGTCAGTGCCTAATACAAACCAGTACTATACACTCTCCTAATTTGCTTTAGTGTACATTGCTGAACATGTCTGAAATACAGCAGTGCAGGCATTGTGCAAGATACATGTCTGTATTTTCCAAACAAGAGCATAATTCACTGGTTTCCATATTTTTAATACATTTCTCTCCACAGGGACAGGACTCTCTCTCCCAGTGGAAAAATCATTCCTGCTGTTGGACATCAACAGCAGTTCCAGCATCTAACACTAATAGCATTATCAATTTATGACTTTAAAAGCACTACCAGAATCTAGTAGTGTCTTTAATATTACAAATGGCCCATTTTTCCAATTTTTTTGCATGGACCTTCAAGTCTTTTCTTACATCCTTACTAGTGTTTCATGAGAGCACTTTCCCTCATGTAATACAGCTTTCCAAAGACTCTATTCAGCCACAATTCCCACAGTAAACAAGCCGAAATCACCACAGAAAGCCTGTTGTCTGCTCTTCCCCCACCACTCCCATGTAGATAAGTGGTCACCTCTCCTCTGAATAAGGTGTCTCAGCCGAGGAAGTCATGGTAACCCACACTCTCCACCTCAGTGTACGCAGCTCTGCAGTGTAGTACACAGATCATGCACATACCAGGCACACTGAAAATCAGGCTTCAAATCCCAGAACAACTGCATCAGCAACAGCACAAGTGAGAAACACTGTGCGCTCTCATGTGCATCGTAAGACAAGAGATGGAGCATGGTGATGAAAACAGCACCCCTGCTCCAGCCTCAATGGCCCATAGTCATGGCTGCCAGCATTCCCCCACAGCAACACTCCAGTAATCAACTATCCAGGTGTAGGAGGAAGAGAGATGGAAGCACTCTCCTTTTGGGTGAGAGGCAAAAGGACCCATTGAAAATAGTGACAGCTAGTTAAAAAAAAAGCATTTGCTAAGGGACAACATCTTGTAACACAGTTTTGTGTGACCATGAGCATCCTTACGTCATTCCTCTTGTGTCCTTACACAAGAAGCCACAGCCATCAGGCTGAGTCAGGTAACTTCCAGTCTCAACAGATATTCCAACCAATAAGGGACAGATTTGGATTCGGAGTCTAAAAACCTTTAAAAAAAATTGCAGCATTTCATTGGAACAGCTCCACTACACACCCACAAGTGAAGGAACTCTTAATTCCACATAGGCAGTGGGGTAGGTCCTCAGAAGTCAGCCATCTCCACCTACATCAACTGTACTTTGGCCTAATCACCAAATCTGAAACACATTATAACCTATTTACTAGTTCTGCTAGCTCAAAACAAGCTATTTTACTTTGTAACTAACAATTGTGACCTTTATTTTAAAATGTTACTAAATAAGAAACATTGTAACTATTCCTATTTACTCAAAATATTTACAATTACTGTTCTCGTTATTAGCAATATTTAGTACAGCAAAAGGGAAAAACTATAAAACCAGTTATTCACAAAAAGAAGTACATATATTCTGTAGGCTGGTCAACAGATTTAACTCAGCTATGTTTTATGACTGCTTTTATTTCACAATTTGTGTATGCAAGTGGAAATTACTGATGAAAGAATTGCATTTATGTTGCACTGAAGTGAAAATCATGCTGTGATAAAAATGTGTGTTTATTTATACATCAGAGAAGTAGAAAAATAGGCTATTACACAGGCAATGTTGGATTTATGTTTTAAATTAGATTTATGATTTTCTTATTTATTAATTTACTTGTTTGGGGGTTTTTAACACAAGTTCTTGACTTAAAAGAAATTACATTAGTAAGTACAACGCCTAGCAAAACAAGGATCTAGATCTCACTAATGTACTTTAAAGACATCAGATTTACTGAGCTAAGTGGTCTTGCAAGTGTGTTTTAAATAATTTTGGTTTCATTTTTAATTTCTACAGGTAAATGGTACCAACCTTTAGATACTTTAAAGAAACGCAGACTTTCTGAAAGTACATCTCTACCCACTGCATATCAGGTCCTTCAGTGAATCTCAAGCCAGAGTGGAAGCATAATAAAAGCACCAAAGTAGAGAGACACTTTAAAATGCTGTCTACCATTTCAGAGGTGCAGAGCAAAGAAAAAACAAAACTCACACCAAAGAGTTGTTAACTATCCCTTCTATTAAGTACTAGCTAATGAATTATGTAGTTTAGACAATACCCAAGAGCTTGTTGACACCCCTATAAACATCTATATGAAACATTACCTTTATCTGCATTTCCCATATTTCTAACATTTCTTCACACAAAGTAACTGATGCTAAATATTCTTGACCGATTAAAACAAATAGCTACAATACAATATGTAGACTGTGTCTGGAGTCAGAGACAATTTTGGCTCTCTGGAGATACGTAGTTCTGGTTTTGCCAACAAAATCTCCTGTGCCACCTTTCCTATGTGTCACCCTAAATTTACTTCTTAAGTATGCCTACAGGGAAGAGATAATGAGAAATGAAAGAACCGGAGGAAATGTAATCCTACAAACCTGGAGTGTCCTTTCAGTTTTGAAAAAGGTAATTAGGGCATTGGGATTAGCTCAGTTGGTTCAAGCACAGTGCTAACAACACCAAGGGTGTGGGTTTGATCCCTGTACAGGCCATTCACTTAAGAGCTAGATGCAGTGGTTCTTGTTGGTCCCTTCCAACTCAGAATATTCTGTGATTCTGTAATATGGTGTTCTTGAGGTTCATGATAAAAATACTGCCCTGCTTTAATATGTGCAATGAATTTGCTGACAGAGAAACATTGTCTGGTTTTTAAATAATGAAAATGTCTTAAACATGTTCCTGTCACTGAAAATCACTTCTTGCAAGAGCCATTGTCAAAACCTACACAACATTCAAGTGCTGGATGTAATAAGGTGGGGAGGAAGAACATAAAAGCACTCATTATTCTAGAAATAAAAAATGAAAATATTTAAAGTCTTTCAAACTAAAATGCTTTTACTTCTGCTAATCCAACATGTCCCCTCTATAAACAAGACAGAAAACTGAAAAATATGGAATTGTGAGATTTTCTGAGTTAAAAATTAATTGTAACATTAACATCAGAGGAAAACTCATCTGCCAGATTAATCAGAAAATACTCTATCTCTTCAAAATATTCTGTATACACAGCTGGGTCTTCCGCAAAAAGATCAGTTTAGAAGTATGAAAAAGTGTATGGAAAAAGTGGACAGACATAAAGCAACTGAAGCTGGAAACATCAGCATCCCGTACTGATGATACAATAAAACAGAAGAGAAGGTAGGCAGAGAAAGGCTAAATTATGAAGGGGAAAATACTCATTTGCAGGACAAAGTTTGAGAAGAAGTGGGGAAAGGACCTGTTTTTTTCTTTGTCCAGTTTTAACTATGAAGGGGGGGAGGCTCAGTTGTAAAGGGCATTTTGTAACCCATCAGGTAGATTTGTGCAGAAGAAAACAAGCAATCCTGGGAAGAAAATATGACAGAACTAAAGCAAGTCAATGATTTGCCAAGGGCAGAGAACATATCAACTTCTATGATTTAGTAAGTCTCATGATGTTAGAGCCTGCCCTGATGCAGAAGCCAAGAAATTATGTGACTTGTCTTTTCTTATTTCAATTTCTAACATCCCTGATCACACAGAAAATTGAAAAGGCAAACCCAACAGTTCAAAATCCTGAAAGCAAATAAAAAAAGTCCTCAAAAATCATTAGAGGCATCATGATTTTAAACAAGCTTATTTTAAACCTCTGGCACAGATTTATTAAAAGCCAACCATGGTTTTATCTGCTTTCTGAATGAATCATGGCTATTTATGAAGACACTGAAAGCTGTTTTGAGTAACAGGAGAAAGAGCCAACAGTGAGGGAGACACAAAAGACCCAACCACCAATGAATCATCTGAAGGTATCCCCAGTGCACCCAATTACTATCCCCATTAAGCAACCACCATTGCAATTAAGTATTGTTTGGCTTAAATCAGTTACCTGGAATGTCTTCTGATCAGACCTGTTCCAATTAAGTGGCACTTACTTATTACCCTAATCATGCAGTATCAGTTCAAAGCAGTATAGTACAGCTTCACCTTGAAAGCAATCACCCTAACATTTGGCAACCAAAAGCAATAGCCCTTGAGTCTCCAAATGACTGAAAACTTATATATAGTATACAGCATCGTTACACTGTCTTCTCTCATTTGCTTTTATTTTCACAATTCTCCTCACATAATTCTTAAAGCTGCTACCAGTTGAAGATCTGCTTAAAAACAAAAGAGAGATTAAACACATATTAAAGGCCACATGGTGCTAATCCTAATGGGAAGATGCTGGGCAGAACAAAAAAATACAGAAAGATCGGGACAATGCTTAACACTTTCACAGAATCATGGAATTGTTTAGGTTGGAAAAGACTTTAAGATCATCAAGTCTGACTACTAACCCAGCACTAATTCCACCACTAAACTATGTCCCTAAGCACCACATCTACACATTTTTAAGTATCTCCAGGGATGGTGACTCAAGCACTCAGCCTGTTCCACTGGTTGACAACCCTTCCATTTGAGTTTAATTTGTAAAAATGGAAATTTTTGCACTCCCCTACAGGGGCACTGGCTATACACGACTCTTTTAAACATGTTTTCCACTTTTGAAGTTAACTCTGAGTTAGATGCTTTTATGATGCACACATCTGTTTCAGAGAATTACGTATTTTAGGCTCATTTGAAATCAGTGTACTTTACACTACAAAAGTAGTCATCTCTCTTACATCATTAAGGCATACATATAAAACTTACTGTAGAAAATGCTGTAGATGGAATTTCTAATGCTTGGCAGTAGTGTATTTAGGGTTTCTAAACAGAGAAATATGTCTGAATTAACAAAAAATTAGGCATTTCAATATTTATGTTTACTTTGGTCTTAAAGTTAGATTACAGTTTTTTAAAAAAAAACCCTTCACCTATGGACAACCCATTTTTCTTCAGGTAATCTAAGTAGTAAACTTTTCAACCTGACCCTCGGGTATCATCTTTTAAGTCAGTCCTGACAAAGATTTCTTAAATCTTCTCCCAAGAATAAAATCCTCAGAAACCCCCTCATGTTCAGTTGCTGCTCATATGAGTTTAAAAGCATGCATATAATATGTAGGAACTGCAATGCTGAACAGAGATATCCAACATGCCATGTGCACACCTGAAGGCTGTGGCTGCCATTCAGAGGAACCGTGACAGGCTGGAGAATTGGGCAGAGAGAAACCTAACGAGCTTCAAAAAGGGCAAGTGTAGGGTCCTGCTCGTGGGGAGGAATAACCCCAAGCACCGAACAGGTTGGGGGCTGACCTACTAGAGAGCAGCTCTGCTGAGAAGGATCTGGGAGTACTGACAGATGACAACTTGACCATGAGCCAGCAGTGTGCCCTTGTGGCCAGGAGGGACGATGGTATCCCGAGATGTATCGGGAAGAGCATGGCCAGCAGGGAGAGGGAGATGATGCTTCCCCTCTACTCAGCTCTACTGAGGCCACATCTGGAGTATTGTGTTCAGTTCTGATCTCCACATTCAATAAAGATGAGGAGCTACTGGAGAGGGTCCAGCAGAGGTCCACAAAGATGATGAGGGGTTTGGAGCATCTCTTATGAGGAGAGACTGTAGGATCTGGGCCTGTTTAGTCTAGAGAAAACTGAGAGGGGATCTCATTAATGCATATAAATACCTCAAAGGCAGGTGCCAAGAAGATGGTGCCAGACTCTTTCAGTGGTGCCCAGAAACAAGATAAGAAGCAATGGCCATAAACTAAAACACAAGAAGTTCCACCTCCACATGAGGAAGAACTTCTTTACTCTGAGGGTGGCAGAGCACTGGAACAGGCTGCCCAGTGACATCATGGAATCTCCCTCTCGAGACATTCAAAACTCACCTGTACAAGTTCCTGTGTAACCTGGTCTAGGTGACCCTTCCTTGGCAGGGGGGTTGGACTGGATGATTTCCAGAGGTCCCTGTCCCTTCCAACCCTAAGGATTCTGTCATCTGGATAGCAGACAGAATGAAGATACACTAACCTGCTTGCTGACCTATAGTAACTAATCCACTAGAAAGAAGACTGAATCATGACCTAGCTCTGTTACCTTTGTTATCTGAGCCAGTTAATTTTAATCTCAAATTACACAGCACTATATATTTTAGCAAAACTTATCTAAAGTCTTACCGAAAGGCACCTTACTTCTCACATCCATGCACCTTCCCAAAACAAGTCTTTGACAAATGTTACATTAAGCCCCCCGGGCTCAGCTCCAAATACAGTCATCACTGCCAAATCAAAACTCTTAGTGGTCACTGACAGTTTACAGGGAATTATTTCAGGCTATGTTTTATCTCACATAAGTGCGACACAGATAACAAGACAGCCTGCTACAATCTTCAGTTTATAAAAATCTGCAAGCAAAATAAATGCCATCATATCAGACTGAGGAACAGATGGGTGTTATGCATGAAGTTCAGAACCCTGCACTGTGGAACTACATAAGAAACTGACCATGCTAGGTGTGTTTTCAAACACTTACACAGAAGGTCTTCAAAGTTCTGCCTGTGATTTACAAATATCATAAGAATACATTATTAAAAAGAGACATCAGTTACAGTAATCAATTTCTGTGACTACTGGCAATTCTCTGCATAATCCAGCCTAGCGATGTTTCCACAGCTCTTCCTGCAATGTGGTTGCAAGCTGTCTTCACTCATTAAATATTAGAGACACGCGTGTCAAGAGACATTCATTCTTGTTGTTCGAGATCTGGTTGCTCAAAAAGCCCAAAAGTTCAGTAGATGTTAAACAATTAGCTGTTGAAACTCAGCCCTATTTAAGATGTCTGAAGCTGAGCCTTCAAAAACCTTATCACTCAAAATCATTACTTCCTTGAAAAGGCGTGGGAGGAAAAAATAAAAATCACAACCTCAATACACACCAATGGAACAATGCGTTCATTATCTACAGCTCTTCAGTGAGGGAAAATCCACACCTACTGAAAATAAGCTCACACTGTTTTCAGCTTGAATCTTTCCTAGAAAAAGCATTTAATTCTTACTTACTTAGTATCTCTCTGAATTTAGTGCTTTTACAGCCAAGAGGCTGAATTCAGTGAGTCTCTTGAGACTGCAGCTGACCCAGGCTGCCACCTCTAAAGACCTCTAGTTGCTCATCATCACTTCTTGATGATCACCCAGCATGACAGCACATCAGTACTGTGCTGCACCCAAGCTCTTTCAAAATAAAGGCAGGTCTGCTTGTGGTTATTAAGATTCATAACAGTAGAATTTTTTCAATGTTTATAATAATTTAGGTCATTTTGAAACAACCAGATTAGGGAGCAATTGGGTGTGCAGTTAAGCTTGAAAATTTGGACGGAGGGCCTTCTGTCACAAAAGCCACACTAACACAATGGGGCAGTAAAGGTGAACAACCAGCCTGGTAACTTCCTTAGCATACCTGACTGCACATTACACCACACTGGAAACTACAGGCCATCACTGATGCTAAAATACATGGGCTTGCCTCTTCCCTGCTTGCTTGCTCTTGAGCCTGTTCAGATAAAATTAAGTACGAAGGTGCAGATCAATGAACAGAAAACGTAATGTATGTATAGGATGGGAGACTATATCATGGATAATCATGATTCAGTTAAGAAAAGTACTGAAGTGCACAAGTTACTTAGTGTGAACTCTCATTGTGATATTGCAGCAAAAAGAATTAATTTGAACCTTGACCGCAACAAAGAGAAGCAGGTAAGTGAATTCTTCTCTGTAGTAGTGACAGCATTGTAGAGATCAATACTGAAACACCATCTTGTGCTTCTGGCATCTGATTTTCCTAAAAGGGGAATCAAAAAATTAGAAGGTAAACAGAAAAGTTATGAAAATGTACTTGAAGTCTGCAAAAAATTGTCCTCCAGTAAGAGTCTTAAAGAGGTCCCTCTGATTAGCTTAAAAAAAGAAGACACGCTGGTGTCTTGAGTAAAAGTATTTTTCAGCAGTAGAAACAAAAAGATACTGAAGGGCTTCCCAACCTACCAGGTCAAGTCATAGAGAGCCTTTGCCTAGAAAATTTATTCTGAACAACCCTAATGAAAAACAGGACTTTCTAAAGAAAGCAAGCAATGAGAATGATTAACCAATACAGTAAGTAGCTTTACCAAATGCTTGATGCCTTCCTTCAGACAAATACTTAAATTTTGGAAAATATTTTGGTCAAAATTCAAACACTAACCACAGTTTTCAATTCAATACAGAGATAACTGGATAGTAAGTAGTGGCTGAATCACCTGGGCAAACCCTGTGGCTAAATCTGTGCCTTTAAGAAATCATATTATTCCCCACACCAAATCTTCTCCATTTCCTCTATACGTGCAAATGTGAAACCTGCAAATTACAAATATGATCAGTTCTTAAAATTATTCTTGAAAATACACCTTTAATTTGTTGTGTATTTTACTGCTGAGGACAAGACAGCTAAAGAATTTATCACCTCAGTTACCTTGGTTATATTTCATTCAGACAGTGTTATCTCCTTGTCTCCCACACAAGAGTCATGCTGTTATCAAAGTCTTTTTCACTAAACAATTATTTCCTTTTATGATTTCTTCTGGCTGGTCAAAGATAAGGGCTTACAGTGAGCTTGATTAGTGTTGCAAACAAATAAGAGTAATACTAGAGCAGATATAACTAAGCTGAAGTAATCAGCACTATTAATAACCTTTTGATTTCTAATCAAATACAGCTTTGACTTTCGCTGCCACTTTGCTTTACATCTTCTAAACTACAAAAGAATTAATATTTTTATGAAATATACTCAATATGCCAATCCTTTTATTCTCTTGTTTGCTTTTTGTCTTATATTTAATAATTCCACACCAAGAAAAAATAAAAATAACACATCTTCTAATAAAAAAAACAGTTCTACACTTTACACTGCCTTCCCTGGTAACAAGATTTAATTATACATTACAGTATGAAATTCTGCATGTTTTCTTCAGCTAGTAACATTCCTGAAGATAGCAAAATCATGTTTATTGATACCTGCATGAAAAAAATTCAAAGAAACAAAACCAACCAAACAAAAATCCTAGTATGAGACGCACAACTGTGGGTAAACCCAGTTCATACAGTTGACACCTGGCAAAATTATATCCAAAAATAAGAATCTAACATGTTAAAGCTTTAGAAACTTGCACTGCAGGTAGCACTGCCACATCCATTCTTCATCCTGGGCAACTACTAATCCAAAGGCAGTCACTCTGCTTAAATAACGGGCAACGTTCCTTACAGTGAACACCTAAAACCACTGTCCTGCTTTCTGGGCATTTAAAACAGAAGTACATCATCTCCTCATTCTCTGCAAATCCCAGGTCAGCAACACTCTCTTCTAAACTTGCAAAGCCTTTTATTGAGGCTAAGAGGGACTGCACCCAAAGCATCAAGTAAGTCCTATAGTTCAACCTACTCATGGGAGAAGAGAAGGTCAATTGTTTCATGAATACATACACTTGTGATCTTCAAAAGTATAATTTTTTTATAATGCTTCTCTATGATCTTTCCAAATATCCATTTTTCCTGTGGAAAAAAAATGCAAAATATATGCATAAACAATCTTTTTTGTCCTGCTTGCATTGAAGTAGTCTTACAAAAGTTGCATCCTGCTCCGTGAGTTAATAGTTCATTTGGACATGAAGGTTTGGTGATAATCCTAGAGACACTTCTGTACACCTGGGGTTTCAGTGCTCCATACACTGTGCAGTCCCAGCACATGCCCAGGGACAACGTCCTTGCTTCAGGATGCTCTAATGAATAGATTCCCATTTCATATGACACTTGCAACAAGAACAACAAAACCTAAACAAGTTTCCTTGTTTGACAGCAATTTCTGCAATTTATAAAATTTAACTTTTTCTTTTCATTAATTTTAACAGTAATTGCTGCTGTTTTTTTCCATCCTATGTCATTTATTCTATGTAACAATCAAGAACCAGAGTAAAAGAGAAATCACAAAACTAAGAGTTTTTTTACATGACAAGCTCTCTTTTCCACAAAACTGGGTTGTGTCTACCAGCAGACTTAAAAATAGACAGACATCAATGTTAAAGGTACAAATCACTATGCTAAACACAAAAGGGAGTAGAATGTCTGAAACACAACAAATATTTTCCAGTTTTCACCTAGAGAATTCCTTTCAAATACAGAAGTCAAAGATGAAGAAAACAAAAAAATGTAATGAGATGTCTGCAAAACATTGGCCTGTACAGATCTAAAGTGACTGTGAGCTGCCTTACAAAATGCCCAAATGATAATATTAATACACAATATGCACTAAGATGAGCTAGTATTTTTTTATTTGCCATTTCTACGTCAACCTTTTAAGTTATCAATATAAATAGTACGTATTTTTTCTTTTCATTTTTAACATGGTTTTAGAAGTTATTGTGCAATGGAAAGGTTCTTTTTGTCATTGATACACCCAAAATTGTCCTTATAATGTTGTTTGTGTTGATTTGTCCAGCTTCACATTCATAAAAAACCTACCTCTTTTCTAAAGATATCCTCCAACCACACCATAGGAAAAAAAGGGACTAATTCTTAAACCTCCCCTAATTAACGTCACTTCCCAAAAAAGCCACACATCTGTTTTCACAGCTGGAAATGATTCAACCATTGGTAACCAGAGAAAAGCCCCAGTGTGTTAAAATATTCTAGCCAAAAACTGACACTCCAGCAAAGATGGCTACTATGCCAGCACAATCTGAGCAGCTGTTAAGACAACCTTTATTTATACTGAAAGGGCATGAGAGATCCTGATGCTATTACTACTAAACCAGCAAATCTTATTGGAAAGACATCACTGGTTGAAAATGGACAAAGAAAAAGCACAACCTGCATTTTACCAATCAAGCAGATTATAATTATGTGAGAACAGTGATGTACAATAATCCACTCTCTACCCACTTTCCTATAACAGATTCTGCAGGGCTCAGCTTCTGGAAAAAAAAAATCTTTTGTAAATTATTTTTAATACAACTGTTATTATGAGTGTCAAAAAAATCAATTAACAATGCTGCCCTAACTCTTTAGGGAAAAAAAGGACTTAGATAAATAGAAAAAGATTATGCTATTTCTTTTACAGCATTATTTTTATGCTGAAAGTGACATCAAAGAGCCACAACCCTCTCCTTCCCTCCCCCCCCTTTCTGGCTTTGACATCACACAGAGAGGAAAGTATTCCTTTCACTGTTTCTTGTATAGCTGGAGCATGCAAGCTCTGCACATCATTATCATTTTCTATCCTTGAACATGAATTATTTTAATCCTCCAGCAATTAACAGTCTTTTGGATGAAACGAAAATAAAGGCTAGAAGTGCAATCTTACTTTTGTTTTGCTAATTTATTTGGTCAGTAGTTCGTTCAACTCATTGTTTCACATGGCTTAAATATTTAAGTGTGTGTATGTCCTACTTACAAGGGGTTTTTTTACCATTACATGTTTTCAGCCCTCTTTTTATTTGCCTTTCTTTTTAAAATTTGTTTACTATCCAAGGAGTTTCCTGTCCTCAAGTATATTTCATGCATGGCTTTCTGTCACTGCACATAATTTTGCATTTTAGAGCACTATCTGTTCACAGGTTTTTGCTTGGGAGAAGAAGAATCATCTTTTATTTGCAAATCCATTTAACAAACAAAGAGACTGAACTACCAGTGAACAGTTGGCAGGTTTGCTTTACCATTACCAGGTCTTCTTGATCTCCTCATTGCTTTCTTGCTCCCACCACCACAATTACCATCAATATTTCTAATGCACAGGAAGCATGGCAAGTACTTGACGAACAAGATGGAAGCAAAGTTATCTGTCCTTAAGATACAGCTGCTTAAGGCCCCAATCCAATACAGCACACATTCATTTTAGACCTGTAAGCAGTTCCCTTGACTTCAAGTGTTTACAGTTGTGCAATTAAGTGATCTGCTGGACCAAGGCCTAAGCAAACTATGAGCATAGAGAGGTAGCAGGCAGATATAATAAGCTTCAGGAATAAAAAGTCAAAGTTTAGCAGATGCTTCAAGTCACAATGTGCTGTTGGAGTCAAACAATTAAGTAAAAAAAAAAAAAAAAGGAAAAGAAAAAATTGTTGAAGTGAGTTCTCAGAGTGAGTTTGTGAGTTTTCACAGTCCAAACAAACCTCTAACATTGTGAATTGCTCATTCCAGGAAGCCCGTGATGGCTGGGGATATGTTTTATGAAGCCATGCACACAATTCTAAAACCAAGTTCCAGCAGCCCTTCAGGAATCATCACACCAGACGCCCATTCTAAGCTTCAGAAAAGTTCACTGCAAATATGCAATGTCATAAGATTTAACTTCTGCTCCAGCCCAAGAAGACAGTTTGTTCAGGGCGGGGGGGAAGACAAACATATCAAAACAAGAAAACAAGTAAATTTTCACAATCAACAGCTGCCTCAAAAATAAAATTATGAGAAAGCTCCGTCCTAAGCAATCAGCTCTGTGGTCTCAAAAGAAGGCTCTAATGCCAAATACAGAACATGGAATTGCTACTCTCATTCTATCTTTTCCCCCTCAATTATTTCAATGTTTGGTAGACTGAAGCAAATGAGAAAATACATCATTAGTCTTTCTTCAATTATTAGAAGAATAAAAAGCTATTGTTTATCTGATCTACACACTGATCCAAGTATGGCAGCAGACATCAACCTAAAGAAACAAGCAAGAAACAAACAGAGTAAAAAGCAGCAGTCAGGATGATCACAGGGGTTTTGGTCAGTTTGTTCCATAATTTTCCAAGCACAAAATAAGATTATCCATTTTTAATAATTAGGCAACAATGGCTTTCAAGATACCAGGTAGATGCAGGCCTACATAATCTTCATTAACAGGCTCATGATTTCACTACGTCAAAGGGGAACATGGGGGGATAGCAAAAAAGGGCTTATTGGGAGAAGCAACCCAACAAGTATCAAATATACCATCAGCCATAAAAAAAGACAGGTGGTGGTAACAGTAAAAAGGGAAACACTAAATTACGCAAAGGCTTTAAAAGGACAAAAGGTTTAAAATCTAAAGCACTAAATGAGGCAAAGTACAAATTTCAATTTGTGTTTTTACATAAAGGTAAGAGACAAGGTAGGGGCAATCAAGACAGTATGTACAATCAGGCTTTATACTGCATATAGAATGAATGGATACAATAGGGTTACCAGGGATGACTGTGAGAAAAAGGCTGATGACTTCAGGTTGACAGGAGATGATGTAGGTGGTGACTTTATGGTCAGAGCTTTAGGGGATCAGAAATAAACATATATGGAAATCATCATGTAGAAAATCATCAGAATTTAGACAGCCTCTTTGAGAGGAAGGGGTTGAAAATGATTCTTGGATTACGTCCTTTAGTGATATGAAGAAAATCTGCAATGGGAAGAGAATGAGTGTGATTTTGGACTGCTTCTCACATTCATTTTGGCTGTGGAGTGGTATTTTTCCAAGCATGAATAACTCCGTCTAATACAGAAAAGTATTGTAGCTGCTGACAGTGAAAACTTGTTTTGTGAAATTCAAACTAGTAAACTCATTAACGTACAAGATATTACCTTTCCCTACAGTAGAGACTTACAGCATTCACTCATTCAAGCAACTTTAATAATGTCTCCTCTCTTTATCCTTCTAATAACCAGGATGTAGATCAAGAGCTCAAAAGTGGCAGAAAAATTCACATCACCTTCAGCAGGCTTTGGATACAGCCTACACTCCTCATTCTTCTCTCCTCTACAATTTCAACCCTAATCTACTAATTCCAGAATATTGTGAAGCTCTCTAATCATCAGCAGCAGCAGCAGCATGGTTTGTTCTCGGTGCTCCCCTTCTGAAGCATTTGTACAGGTGAATATACATGAGCAAAGCTTCACACAAGGACTACTGAGGCAATTTGAAGTTTAAAAAATGCATATATTGTATGGCATGTATTTTGTGAGGGGGTGATTAAATATTCTATATGCAATTACTAAATTGTCAATAGAATTCAATAAATGTTGTTTAAAAAAAACTAATTATTTGTTACAATAACCAGCAACTATTGCCATTTTGTTTGTGAAGGTTTGTAAACTACTTCCATTTGAGAAGTAATTGATTCCATTTTTATCATTTGCTCAAGTTTATGTGGTTGTTCACATCCAAAGAGATGATAACATCTATTTGCAGCAAATTATACATTATAATTCCTCATTCAAAAGCTGTAATGGAAAACAAAATGCTAATTTATGCTGCAAACGGAAGTACAGAATCATAATCACTCATTGTTAACATTAGGAACTAAATTGCTCTTGCAAATAATAAAATGGGTTAAAAATGTGGAGGGATTTTGCAAGCCAAAGTACCAGTGCCTCTTACTCACTCATGTGTTATATTACAAGTGATCAAACAAACCTTCCCTCTTCGTGCCAACACAAAGTATCCATTTTTCAGCAAAAGAATAATGACCTGATGACTATGACATAAGGATGTGTGTCAAGTGACCCATTCTACCCATGAGTCTCCAAAGAGCTTCCCAAATAAGGGTTTCCATGTGCTCTGCTAGGCAAACTAGACTGTATGCAGGGGCTGTCTACACAAGCAAGGAATGCAGGATGGTAAGAAGAGTCAGACAGCTGGTGCTGAGGATCCAAAATCTACACCACACACTTTGCCACACACACTTCAGGGTATGGCTGATTATAGGACTTCATCCTAGCTCTGGTGTCATCTCATTAGCTGATTATCAATTTCTAGCTCAAATGCACTAGGGGTACTTCTGGAATACATCTCGCAGTCCAGCTTTATCCGAAAGGAATTCCATTCATTTGCAACAAGATCAGCCTACAACACTAACCAAAGCACAGCAGAGTTGGGATGAACAGAGCATACTCCTGCCTCCAAAAAAAGTGCTAGCATAGACACACCTCTCATCATTTTGGGTCACAGTGAGTTCATATGGAACCACAAATACCTGATTTCTCATTCCAAAATTAACACCACAGTGTCACAAGAACTATACCCAGAGCAAGGATTGCTCTGCTATTAATCTCTCTTCACATTAATTTTACTTTTGGAGACGAGGCAATAACACACAGCTTTGTAGCAGGAGAATCTTAGCTGCCACTTGTAGAGAACACAGGGTCTTAGACAAAGAATATTGTAGAATTATTTGGTTTCTGTTCTTTTTAGCAATTTTACAGTTCTGTAAGTTTTAAATGTACAAGGAGATTTGTTCACACAGCAAACACACACATCATAGGAAATTAAAAAAACCACCAACACATTAGGACTGTGCACCTGCTCTTCCACATTTCATTAAGCCACTACACCTAAACGTACATCAGGCTCTCTCCTCTGTGCATCCGTTGTGCTGGTATCCCTCAGTGATACCTTCTGGTCATGGCGAGACAAACTGGATCACAAGCATCCACACTGCCTCAGGAAAAAACATTAAAAAACCCATTAACTTTTGGTAAGTCAGATCAGATCATTACAATCTAAATTATAAATGCCAGATAATATGTTAAAAAACATGCATATATTTGTAAATAAGCTGCCATCTGTAAATAAGCCTCTCCTAGCTTACATTATTATATTACATTAGGACTCAAATCCCTGAAAAATAGTTGATTTGCCAACCTTTTTCAGTTATTAGTATTAAAAAAATACAATTATGTTATCAAAAAATGAAAATTGCCTTTTAGGTGACCAAAAGAAAGTTCCACTGCTTCATGTAGTAAATCATTTTACTGCTGCCCTTTTATATTTAATACCCTTCTGCAGTACACATTTATCTCTACACTAGCAAAGTGTACTCATTGATTTCCTATGGTCTCTCTGGAAGAAGGTTCTGCTTCCCTGATGATGAGTACAAAGGGTGGATGACCCCATTCTCATTCCAACGCAAACCCTGCACTTTTACATTTCTGCTTAGACCACATGAGCATTTGACCAGCTAAGAACTCCCTGCCCTCTTCCTTCAGAACACGTTGCTAGAACTACTGACATTTTCTCCTGAACACAACTGTATTTTTGAAAATCCCATCTTATGTATAAAGCACTAAACTGCATTAGTTCATCACAGCCATAACTGTAACTTAGAATTTTCACATGAGCTTTTCCACTAAACTAAGACATGACAATAATATCTTGCCCATTTTCTGTATGTGCTTTAAACTTGCATTATTGTGCTATACTGTATAACTATTTAGCTGGTTTGCTCTGGGGCATGAGAAAATGGTTTTTTTCTCAGTTTAAACTGTGGGGTTTTTGCTAGATGAGCCTGCTGTTGGAATGTAGTTTTCAAAGTTGTTGTGCTGAATGACCAATTAAAGCATTAATCTCTGAAAGAAAGGGAATCGTGTTTAACAATATTTTTTTAAGTCTATTACCTCCATCTATTAAACTACACCTTTCTCATTATCCTATCATTTATCTTTCACTAGGATGTCAAGAAAATAGGTCTCCAGTTTCACTTTCATTTTTAATGCTATTTTCTCAGCTTTGTGAATGAATACCCTTGGAAACAGAAAAGTCAGGAAAACTTCAAATCCAGGATTCACTCTTTTTAAATTACCAAGCATTTTCTGTTACCACTAAACCAGGATTGCCTTTTTTTCATAACTGATTTAGTTTTGACAGCATTCTTTTAATTTGCAGAAATATTACAGGCTCTGCTAAAACATAACTGAAGAAGAATGATGGTCTTATTCCATTGGTTTTCAAAGCCAAATAATGTACAACTATCGACTGAGTATTCTTCCATTAAAGAAAAGCATCTTCAGAAATCATGAAGTGCACTGTCCAATCTTGTGCAGATTGGTATCTCTCATTCAACATCTTCACACACAGAGATACTTAATGTATGCTATATACGTGCAGTGCATTAACACAAACTAATCTAGCCTATTTCCAAACCTGCACAGTCTCCGAGTTCTATTATTCAAATTAAAAAAAAAAAAAATTAAAAAAATCCAGAAACCATGGAAACCAAAGTATGTCAAAAAGTCTCAGTGGCTATGGACCAAAATAGAAGTGGCCACTGGACTTACTCAAGTTAAAAGAAGACAATGCATAAAAGCAATATACTACTCTCAGTCCAGCTCCCCAAAAATACTGTCAGAAAGCTCTGGCTGCATTAGGGTACTTTTGTCCCTGCATATGTAAAGACAAAAGGCCAAGCCACAAGGCTGGCTCTTAGTTTTGTCTTTCACTGACTTACTGCAGAATACATTTTGTCAAAGTATGTTGTATAATGTACTGCCATGTTTGAAAACACAGGACAAAGAAATGGTGCCAAGTAACAAGTCCGCATCTGAGAGTTGCAGGGGAAAATCTCTGAAATAACAGCATCAATCAGGCAGTATACACCTCTGATTTTAGTTCCACGCTGCAAGGATTTTGAGGTCAAATTAAAATAAGTACCCAGATTTATACGTTAGTCATAGGATTCCATTCATGTACTACATTTCAAATTATTTTCAAGTACTTCCCAACCACATAGATTAGTAACACAATAACGTATCCAATTCTGAACTGGAGAATGAAAAATAATTAATACAAATAATGCTGCCAGTTCAGCACGGACAGGTTATGCCCAAGAATATTACTGCTCTTGCAAGGCTGAATACCCTCTTTGCAGTATTTAGAAACTGCTGCTTCTTTACTCATGACTACTAATCAAGAAACAGATGTAAAGAGAATTTCTAGAAGATATACTCAGGAAGGTTCCAGCAAAAAAAAAAAAGAACTAAGAGTAGAATGTCTATTGATGGTCTAAAAATACAGATCACAGAATGAATCAACAGGAAATATGATGGATATTCCTTCGCCTCAGGTTTATACACATTGACAAGACAACGCAGGTAAGTTTATGCAACCACAGTTCAAAGTTCTCAGGATTTGAGTCTACAAGTCTGTCTAGTCCAGAATTGCATAAAGGTTAGGTCCCTGTTCTACAATAACTATAAAAAAAGGCAGCAAACTTCAGGAGAATACTAAATATTTTTGGAGTTGTCCTTAGTAATGCAAAGTCTTATCGTTCACTAATATAGAGCCTTATATTCTGGAAGACTATCTCAGAAATTGATTCAAAACAGACTTCATAAAGTTTCTAGACACGATTTTTCCAATACAAGCCTTTTTGTGATGCACTTTGGAATTTAATATGCAATGGAAAAGTTCCTTACGAGAATATTGCCAACAAATCACACATATAAGCTTGTGCTTAAAAACGAACTGCAGTAATGCACCGAAAACATAAAAGTTGAACCACATCTCTCAGTCTCCCTGAATTATAAAGCAAACATCCTTTCCCTCTGTCAAAGATGCCAGTTCATGTATTATGCTTCTAGAGGATGTCACTGTTCTCTTTAACCTGACTGGTTCCATTGTTAAGTCTTATTTTGCTTACTTGTACTCTCATTAAAGCCTCAATATGCCAGGAAGAGATTCTTTTAGTAAGCTACAGCTGAGCCACTATTGATATTATACGAGGGATCCTTTTACCTTGTACTAGATGTTGAGAGTGCATCATATTGATCTAGGAATAAACTGGTTTTTTAGTAGTCAACCCATCTTCTCATCTCACCACTTTGTTTTAAAGTTTTTCTGTTTGCTGTTTTAAACAGAGTATACAAGACAAATTCTATTTTGGCTTTGTTGCTATATTTAGCAAGAAGAAACAGTTTACAAGCACTTCTTTTTTTTTATGCAATTCAGGTAAAAACAAACAAACACGAATATGGCTGTCAAATCTAAGCCAACTCTGCCTTTTTATGTGTTAAAAGTTGTAAGAAAAAGCTATTTGCAGCAATAACCCATATTCATTTTTATTTCACGTTCAGACTAACATCTACTGCTAATCCTCAGCTGGTGAATTTGACTGATGTAAATGCTAACGTAATACGCAAAAGATGAAAATAGAAAGGAGCCTTGAGCACCAGAAAGAATGTCTTAAAAATTCTTCTCATCTTCACCCTGGAAAGTCTTGCAAGCTCATCTGTTCCCGTTGTAATGCTATGTAATGATTACACCTTCTCCTTCGAAATGTCTTTCCTAATCATGCATATTTAATTCAACTTTGTGTATATATCCTACAGTTTATATAGTCTTTCTATAAATAGACCTTCTGCATCCTGAATTATCTCCCGCGTTTTCCCTTAGATACAGTTCAACACTGGTATTTAGAATAGATCAACTCTGGATTTGCCAGCAATTCCTCCTGCTTCCATTGTGATACGGGCTTGCTCTCCTGAAAGGGGATGTAAGGGAACCTATCATTTCACAATGCCATTCTTTCACCGAACTGTTTCGCTACAGAATGAAACTAACTTTAGATAAAGGAGCTGGTTTAAACCTGATTTTATTGTCTGTGTTCCTAACCATTTCCTCCCTCTGATGGTTTCAAAGGAGTCTTCCCTGTGTCTGATTGCCTTTTATACAAGCCACGAGCCGTTTTTAAAATCCCAGCGACTTGCACGGGCTCGCATTCAGCAGGGTGACAATGTACGTTCCGCAGCGGTACAGAGGAGCACACGTATATACACACACAGACACACACACACAGTCACACGCGGGCTCGGCCGCCCCGAGCCGCGGAGAGCGCGGCGCTCCTCCCGCCGCAGCCGGCCCCGGGCTCGGCGGGCACGGCGAGCTCCGGCAGCGCGGGCAGCCCCGCCGGGAGCCCCGCAGCCCCGCCGGGAGCCCCGCAGCCCCCGGAGCGGCCCCGGACGGGCCGGGCGGACCGGCGCGGGCTGCAGGTCTGCGGAGCCCGCTCCGCACAGGAGCCCCCAGTGCCTCGCCGCACGACAGCCCCAGTGCTCCCCGGCGGGGCTCCGCTCGCACCCGGCACTCAGGAATCGCCGTTTATTTATTTATTTGTTTGTTGGTTTGTTTACTCGGCTGCTCCGGACGAGCCGGCTGCCGGGGCTCCGGAGCCGCGCCGCTCGCCGCCCGGCGGGGCGGGGGTGGCCCTGCCGGTGCCTCCTCAGGGGCCGCCCGGGGCTCCAGGGCCCTGCCGTGCGGTGCGGTGCGGTGCGGTGCGGTGCGGTGCGGTGCGGTGCGGTGCGGTGCCGGGTGGAGCGGGCCGTGCCCCGCGGGGAGGCACGGGCAGCGCACCCGCGGCTCTCCCGCCCGCTCACACCCGCCGCACAACTTTTCCTGTCACACACACACACGCACAGAGCCCGGTGTAGTTTGTAAATGACAGTTGCCTGTAGACTTCCACCAGACAAGCAGCGGGGGCAGCAGACTACAGCAGTTATTTAATTAGCGGCGCTCCGGAGGCTCCCAGAATAGCTGTGTCCCCCCGCGGCGCGATCCCCGGTGTCCCCGCTGCCCGGGCCCGCTCCGCACTGCGCCGGCACCCCAGTTACCTGCGGGAGGGCAGCGGAGGGGAAGGAGAGGGCCGAGCCCCACGGCTCCCAGCGGGCGGGACCCCAGCGCGGCGCTGAGCAGCGGGGCGGGCGGGCCTGTCCCCCCACGGGGGCCGGCCAGGGGCAGGCTCGGGGCAGGGTCGGGCCAGGTTCGGGACAAGCTCGGGGCAGGGTCGGGCCAGGTTCGGGACAAGCTCGGGGCAGGGTCGGGGCAGGTTCGGGGCAGGGTCGGGGCAGGTTCGGGGGCCGGCCAGGGGCAGGCTCGGCGCACCCCGCTCGAGTTGCCGCGGGGCACGGCGCAGCCCCGGGCGCGCTCCGGCTGCCGCTCCTCAGCCCTGCCGGCGCTCCCCGTCCCCAAGGCTCCGGGGAAAAGGCTCTTTCCCCTCGTTTCTGTGCCCGGGTCACTCAGCCGCGCCGCCCGCAGCGCACACACACGAACAGACACCTCCAGACCCTTCCTGCGCGGTGCCCCGCGGAGCCGGGCGGGCGGGCGCAGCTCCGGCCCCTCTTACCTGGTTGTAGGAGGTCTCCCAGGAGGAGGTGTAGTTGTAAAAGCCGGACGAGAAGCAAGCGTCTTCCGACAGCCCGCAGCCAGCCATCCTCCGGGCGCTCCGCCGCTTCGGGAGGGCGCCAGCAGCCCTCCAAAACTCTTGCCTCCTGCGCGGCCGCCGCCGCCGCTGGCGCTGCCCCCGCGGAGCGGAGCGGGGACG
>JAWWEE010000122.1:55920288-55979557 GCA_035221455.1 Xenops minutus | reverse complement strand
GTACAGCACAGCACCGCACAGTACGGTACAGCACAGTACAGCACGGTACAGCACCGCACAGTACGGTACAGCACCGCACGGCACCGCACAGTACGGTACAGCACCGCACAGCATAGTACAGCACCGCACAGTACAGTACAGCACCGCACAGCACCGCACAGCACCGTACAGCACCGCACAGTACAGCACGGCACCGCACACCACAACACAGCACCGCTCAGCACAACACCGCACAGCACACTACAGCACCGCACAGCCCAACACCGCACCGCTCAGCACCGCACCGCACAGGGCGGCTGCGGTAGCGCCCGTCCCGCAGCCCCCCAGGGCAGCTTCCCCGCGATCCTGCCCGCCGTGCCCTCTCGGGGGTGTTCGCCCCCGCACCCGCTCGCAGCAACGAGAGGGAGAGACGCGGGGTGTTGGGGGTTTAAGCGTGTCGGTGATGGCAGGAGCGGGACCCTCCCGGGAAGGGAAGGAACGCTGGCGGCCCCTGAGTGTCGGAGTGCCCATCGGGCACAGCGAGGGCATGCTCAATATAATGGTCTTGAAGTAGTTGCCAGGAAATTAGCGGAAATAGATTGGACTGCGTTGACCCTGCTCCTTGAGTATTCCTCACCCTTCTTGCAGACCCAGCACCCCGAGAGCGATCCTATGACAAGGGGAACATGGTCCTCATCAGATAACATTGATATCACAAAACTCAGCTGACTATAAACCTAGAGCAAATACTGTAGATGGTAGGGTTTTTTCAGAATAACAGTTCTGTTTCATACAGGAATATGTTTTTCATTTTTAAAAAAATACTATGTTTGCTTCCAAAGCACAGCTGGGAGGGGTAGCTTGTTCAGCAGCACCCAGTACTCAGAACAGCCCACAGCCATCGATGGAAAAGACTAGATACAGTTTTGTGGCACAACTCTGATCAAAGACCCACTGAAGTGCCTCACTCCCCCTCACCTTGATACTTTAAGGAAGAAAACAGCACTTAATAATACCCCTGGAATCCCTTGGCCATTCCATTTGTTGAGGAAACAACTGTGGCATGAGTGTGAAATACCGTGAAACACACCTGAGTGTAGCAGAGTGTAGTAGAAACTCGACTTTTTGATGTGAGTTGACTTTGTCTAAAAGAAGGCTAGCCAAGAATTTATCATCCAGAGGAACCTTTGTGACAGGCAGCTCTGTCCCGTATGAGGTCAAAGAGCCTTTCATCCTGCACTAAACCAGGTAAAAATACAGCAGGAAGGATCCCAGCAACAGAATATAGAAACTACATTAGAAACAAGGTGTTCACTGTGTCCACAATAATTTGTTTCTCAAATTACTTCATTATTTTCTTTCAGAGAGACTTCATCCTGTTTAGGCTGCCCATCAGTCGACCACAAAACTTCTCTCTCAGCTTTTCAGACAGCAACAATTAAGGCAGAAAATTCCTTGCCACTTCACCATCGTTCTTGAACTTCCTTTGTCTGAGGGGTCAGTGTTCAAAGCGTTTCACTTCTAAAATTTTAAGCAACTTGACCTTGCATGTTTCATCTTCACATTAAGTCTTAGTGCATTCCATTCTGACTGTGCTCCAGCGCAGCCTGACCTCCGAGCTATTTATTCTGTTCAGGTAAATGTTGCACTTCCCCCCACCACCACCACCACCCCCCTCCCCGAGTATCTGATGAGTTCATTCACTTCAGTAGGTGGCATTTTACCCTACTTCCCTCTCCTCTACAGTGCCAGATATACTATCTGCCTCTCCCATGCCATGTTCTTTAGAAGTCTTAAAACAGATTATGGGTTGTTAACTGTTTGAGGTTTTTTTTTTCTTTTTCCTTCAAACATTGTTCTTCACCCTGCTGTTAACCATTTGGTCTAGCTCAAAATCTCTGAATTTGAATTTCAGAGACTTCCCCTGGGGGGCCATCACTGGTAGGAGGTTAAGCTTAATTGCACAGTGATCAGTTACTAATGGAGATCCAGCTGTAGTCTTTGCTGATAGCTGTGAACTACTCCGAACCTATTCAAGGCCTATGCAGAGCACACTTCTGCTGGCAGCAAAGCAAGATCTGAAAACTTATTTATAGCATCCTCCAGACCATTTTTAGATGTTTTCAGTCAACCAGCCATTACTGGAATGGCTAATAATCTATTTGTCTATCGCATGAGTTAGCACACTAACATCATTGTTACTGCAGTGGTGGTGGTGAAGCAAAAAAACTTTGTATGCTACTTCTACTACTAGAAGCGTGTAACCAAACCTAATAAAATCCACAAATAGCTCTTGTCTAATATCCCATCCCAGTGCGCTAATAGCTCCATAGGAAAGATGCTAAGAGTGTATTCAGTTCTGTGGGCAGGAAGGAGTAAAGTGGAGATAAATAAACTCCTGTAAAGAACTTGGAAAAAATGGATTGGTGAGGGGTGGAGGAAACAGCAGAAGCCATGAAATGTTTGAATAACAAAAGTAATCTCAGGATAACCATTAATATTCCATCTGTGCTGAAAAAAAAAAAGATGCCTGGTGCAGATGGAACAGAGAAAATTACTCAAATTTCTTCAGAGACACATAATACTGTGCAGTTAGAATGTGCCAGAGTATTAGATAATGGCTGGCAAAGCAGTTAGAAAGGCATCTTATTAAATACAGTCTAGAATTTAATTTAGTTTGCTCTTTGCTTACATGTTTTCAGCTTAAAGATTTTTAAAGTCTATTAAGTAAACTGGAAACTGTTTTCAGGGCGTGAGCAGAGGTGGAGTTTTTTACCTGCAAAGCCTGTCCGGTTTGGAAATAAAGTGAATAGGGATGAAGCTTTTAAATGAGGCTGATCTTGCCTTCTCACAGGCAGCATATCCTCATTCCCATGAGGCTGCTGCACTGTGTTGGTTTTGGCTGGGATACAGTTAATTTTCATCGTATTAGCTGGTGTGGGGCTGTGTTTTGGATTTGTGCTGAAAACTGTTGATAACACAGGGATGTTTTTGTTACTGCTGAGTAGTGCTGACACAGCATCAAGGTTTCTTCTGCTTCTCCCCCCAGCCCACCAGCAAGCAGGCTGGGGGTGCACAATGAGTTGGGAGCGGACACAGCCGGGAGAGCTGACCTCAAGTGACCCAAGGGATATTCCATAGTTTGGCATCATTCTCAGCATACACAGCTGGGGGAAGAAGTGAGAAGGTGAGACATTCAGAGTGATGGCATTTGTCTTCCCAAGTCACCCTTACATGTGATGGAGCCCTGCTCTCCTGGGGATGGCTGAATAACTGCCTGCCCATGGGAAGTAGTGAATGAATTCCTTGTTTTGCTTTGCCTGTGTGTGTGGCTTTGGCTTTACCTGTTAAACTGTCTTTATCTCAACACACGAGTTTTGTCACTTCTATGATTCTGACCCCCATCCCACTGGAGGTGGGGAGGGAGCGAGTGGCTGCATGGACCTTAGTTGCTCACTGGGATTAAACCATGACATGCACAGAGACAAGACAGAGGCCAAGGACTGCTGTTTGAGCCAATAATAGATCAGGTGTCACCAAGTGCCAAGTTTTTGCAGAGACCTCTCAAAGACTAAACCAGTACCCCATTGCTACAGGCAAAAGCCAGAGCATATTTCTTTTCTTTATGCAGTGATCTTTTCTCACAGGGCAAAAGTCTATAATATCAGATATTCTAAAATGTTAGAAGCTATCCCTGTATCTTCTTTGCAGGTTAAAAAAAGAAAAAAAAAAAAGATAAAAAGACTGTTTCTACTTAGCCTATTTGTAAGTGCATAAAAAGTCAATTAAGACAGTTCATAAAAATTGAAGAGGAAAGGCTTTAAAAGTCCACTGATAGGTTTTCTATTAGGCTTATACTTTAAAGCTTCCTTAGCACCTTCCATCAAATAATTTCATTTAGCTTTATGAACACCTCTGGAGCTAGGTATTAGATCTTTTTAATATTTGAGAAGATCAACAGTATAAGTACCAGAACCTTGAAAAAGTCAAGCAACACTGTTAGACAATGTTTATAAAAGCAATTAGTCCCAGAGAAGCAAAAGCCTACTTAAAGCAGAAATAAGTGGAAATTTCAGAGTTTTTAGGTCTCTGTTTAACTCTCAAGATAACTCGTGTCTATAATACAAAAATGTAAGATTACACATAACTGAGAATCAAACTACAAGTGGATGAGAACACAGCGACCATGGTCAACTTTAAAACATCTTTTCAGTGTTCTGCTTTTTTTTCACTGGCTTCTCACTGTATTCTCACTGTATAAAATTCAGATGGCTTTTTTTCACCTTCACGCGGCTACACAGCCTAGTTCCAAGCTATCTGAGAGACATGGAGTCACCAGAACAGCTTCTGCTCGTTGGATTCATCAGCCTCAACCACAAGAGCTACAGGTTCAGATTCTACAATGTTAGTGTAACAGATCAAGATCAATCAAAATACAGCTGTTCTAAACTCACAAACTTCAGTGACAAAACACCATTTAAAAAATACAAGATTCTGCTGAAAGAATTGCATTCAGAAAACTGGATGTCATAGAGCAAAATACAGAAAATAGACACTTCCCATCCACTGAATGGTGGAATTTATCAGAGCCAGATTTTCTAAAGTTCCGTTATGTCCAATATACTTCTCTTGATTGTATATATCACTGTAATATCAGAATACTTTCAAACAGTGCACTAAACTAGGTGACCATCATCTCATTCTTCCTCTTATCAAAAAGGAAACAGTACTGTGTGGAGTCTTTGCTGTGTATGGGGAGAGAAGAAACACTCAAAGAAACAGTCCTTCAAGATAACGTAGTGAGATTCTAGATGTTTATTAGTTACTGTTGAAATGTTATACCATCTTGTTACTGCACAGGCAGGTTTTGACCTTATTTCAGAAAATTCAGTTACACCAAGGAAATAACTCTTACTGACTTTGGCACTTTTAGTCTCCATCCCAGAGCTGAGTCCAGGCTGCTAAGAGTCCTGAAGAAGAAAATCAAGACCTGGAATGTAACTAATTTTTTTAATTTTTTTTGATGGTGAAGATTGCATATGCTGCTGTGCTTCAGCCCAAAGATTAAAAGATAATGAAGCTAAATGACTGCTAAGATAGGATAGCAGCTCCAAGAAAAAGAGAACAGTGAAAAAGTATTTTTTGTCAGTGCTGCGATGTGAGACAATCAGAAATAAGTAACAAGGTTCTCTAAAGCCATCGAAATGCAAAGACCAATTGAAAATATGCAACCACCAAGAAAATGGGACATTTTTCAATATGTTTTGATCTCACTATCAGTCTATTATTTGCCTTGCCTGAGTTCAGATTCAGTTGCTTACTCTTCATCCATGAGCTAATTCCACCTAAGCATCAGGTCATCGTGATAATTGAAGTTACATGAAATAGGCAACTGAATGAAGTAAAGCTGATTATTCAAAAAGAAAGAAAGGAGGGAAAAAGTGCCAGGAGTTTTAAAGCTAGATTGCATGAATTTTTGCTTGTCTCAAAAATGCAGGAAATTATTTTCCTTGAATTCTGGAAGATCAAGTGTGCCACTGATTAAAACTTTGTCTACTGAAGTGGAAGAGCAGAACACTGATGAGTTTGATTGTCCTGCAAGCAAGATATTTTCAATGAGACTGTTAACAAAATGAAGCCACTATGATAATTTAATTCCTAGTTCAGGCCTTCCAGCAGCTTTTCAACATGAGTAATCTCCATCAGTTCAATACCCCCAAAATTATAAATAACAACCAGTGAATACGTGCCATTCAAATGTCAGCAGGCATGAACTTATGAGGTAGTTCATAACTTCCATAGCCTCACCACCAATTAACAATGTAAATAAATTACTAAAGCCCTATCAGATTATAATTTCGCCAAAATAACATTCATGTGATTACGTTTCTGTGATTAGAGTTATGAAGTAACTAATCAAAGGTAGAGAGGGAATCCTAGAATAACGCAAATTAGCAGGAATCAAGATGTTTGGCATGAGTCCCTGCCTCTAGTGTAAAGTATCTTTACATCTGAGAATACCCCCCCAACTATTCTGCCTGCTTCTGGGTACATTTGGCTCGTTAGCAAAATACTGAGTGATACAACAGGAGTAGACTCAGCATTATTTTATCAGTCATAGTAAAGTTGTCATCTAAGAATGGATGTGCTAAAAGGTATGATGAGATCTCTTGTCATCGCTCAGATAATGAAAAAGGCAGGAGGCTTCACCATTCAGCACATTTTTCAAAGCTGATTGATAAAGTAGTAGCACCCTCTCATCACAAACTGTATTGCAGACATTCAAACAATATTTGGCTACTTGGCTGGCACTATACGCTGTAACGTCTGGGGAGGAACGTGGAGGAGGAAGACAGACTCTGAAGCCACACACTGTAGAACTTGGGGGAATTGCATTTAGCTGTCTTTTGTACAATCCCAAGAAAAGCCTTGATCAATGCAGAATTCCATTTTACACAAGAAATACCACAAAGAGGCAGCAAACCCTCAGAAATAATTGATAGATATTTCAAAGGGATTTGACAGAACATTAACTTTGAATTTCATCAGTGACATCATCTTATTTGAGCCAATTGAAAAAAATCAAACCTTGCTAGGAGAAAGCCTTGGCACGTGTTTGTACCAGACATGGTTTTGCAGCTTGTAAGCACACCCTTTCTTTGACATACTGGTCAAAATCAAGGGAAAGAATAAATCATTGTTGTTAAAGCAGGTTAAAGTGAGTGCAATGAAAAGGCAATTACAACGGCTCTGCAAATTTTACTATTTTTAATGTTGAAGCTTTGTAAGTAGTAAGAACAAAGATTTACTGCTGACTTTGTTCCTAATTTAGGAAGTTCTGTTCTCAGTCTAGAAAACACAGCATTGATAGAGGGTTTTTTATGACCAAATTAGTTTGATCAAGAGACTGCTAAAAAAAGCAAATTAATTTCTGAAACCTCACTGTACCTAATGAAAGATCTAAACATTAGTCTCATATCAAGCCAGAAGACTACAAACGTTTGGATCCTTAAGCTTTACTTGCAAAAATAAATTCATTGCAGGCAATTATAGTGTGAAGAGCAAATGTGATTATGAAGGAGATCACAAAGTAGGCCATTACCATTTCATATAATTGAATATTTTCTCATACACTTTTCCTTCCATAATCCTCCTCCAGAAATTAACAGGTTTCTTTAAGCTGCAGAAAAATCAGAACTCTACCACCATGTTACTGTTCAACCTCTTATTTGGCAATGCTTGAGAGCGGAAAGAAGAGACATCTGAATAGTGTTTGAACTTATTTTAGCAGCAAGTCCAACAAGGAGCTGTAGAGCAAAAACTCTTTAACACTGGCTTGCTTATATGGAGAAACTGTTAATTGTTCATAAATTTACTGAAAATTAAATGTCTGTTTTCAACAAACAGGGTACATATTAGGGTGAACATCAAGACTGGACTTTTAAATTTTTGCCAATTCTTATATTTGATTTCTGCTCTTAATCAAATTGTTTGTTTAAAGTATGTAGAAGTAGCAGTAATTTGAGTTTACTTCCATTATATTGTATAACCCAGTACCACACTAGAGC
This sequence comes from Xenops minutus, assembly GCA_035221455.1. Lineage (NCBI taxonomy): Eukaryota > Metazoa > Chordata > Aves > Passeriformes > Furnariidae > Xenops > Xenops minutus. Next base: position 55,972,010 of record JAWWEE010000122.1, on the reverse strand, counting down.
AAAGCTGTCAATGCTCCCTTGGATAGAGAGTTGCTCAGACAAACATGTTGTGAGTCGCACTGTGGAACCTGCTGCTGCTGCTGTACAAAATGTAAGCCTTTCTATACAAACTGCAAGCCTGTCAAGAAGGTTCACAGGGCATTCATTTCTTTAAAAGAACAATACTATGCCTGTCACAGTAAAGACTTATCAGTTACTTGTTAATTCAACATGCAAAATGAAATAATCTCAAAGATGCCATTCTAAGGTTTTAAAGGTTGAATTTAGTTTGTAAGTCTTTAAAATCATACATGAATTTTGATAGCAAACACTAGCATTTTCATAAAGCTGAAAAGGTTGATATTTTTGAGGTTAAAACTAGTTACTAATATAAGCAGAAGTAGTTTGACTACACAGCTGAATGTTTAAATACAAAATATTCATGAAATAGGTACACCATCAGCCCTCCACTCTGTGGAGCCTGGCAAGTAGTCAGTACTCTAAGTGTTTATTGTTTATGCTGCCAGAAGCAGTGAGGCTGGGAACATTAATGTGATATGGTCACAAAATAAACACTGAATTCAAATGGAAGGCAAGATGTCTACTTTAGCTAAAAGAATAAGACCAACCCAAAATAATACATGTTTAAAGCCACAGGAAATATTTATTATCAACATTAATTTGTGCTATGTTTTATTTTTCTGTACAACAAAACTACTGCATAGCTTTCACAGCTGGAAGAACCACTCAGAGCCAAGATGTACACAAATGAAAATTATTTTATCATCTGTCCAACATACATTCAGTGTTCCTGAGAAACTACCATATTTGAGTTGAAACTGCAAAATCGTAACACCTACAATCAGCAGAACTAGTCTTGTTACTGCTGCTACAGGAATGTTATTTTACTGCTGTTACCATATTTAGTTTAATCCCTTGATACTGGAAGCTTGGATCTCCTTGATGCCAACCACTTATCTCAAACACATCAGTGCAAATTAGAGGCAGCCCACGCTTGTCATTTGCCGAAAGAGAGTGGCAAACACTCTCATAATAGTTTCTTTCTGGTTTTAAAGCTGCTCATTTCAAGATCAAAAGTATCTGACATTTGTACTACTGGGAAACAATGCCCAGTTCTAGAAACAGTTCTAGGAAGCATACATACCCCAAAACAAAGCTACCAGTGTCAGAAGTACTAGCAGAAAAAGGAAATAGGTTGACCAAGTAATTTTTCCCTCTGCTTCACATAAATCTAATGTCACATACATAGTCATGAAGTTAAATAATTTTAAAAGGTCAACAGAGTACCCAAGTAAGATTACACTTCTAAGAGTAAAATATGTTTATGTTTATTATTAAAACCTTCAGCTGTTCTAAAACCAAGATAAATGTCTACTCCTTACAAACTACAGTAAGTGAATAAATTTGTGTACTTCAGAATATAACTCTCTGCTTTCTACTGTCATGGTGTTGTATGGCTTTTTATTGCTATGTATTACCAGAAAATAAACTAGAGCAATCTGATTACAAATTAATAATTGTAGCTTGACTGGATGGAAAGAAAACTCTTTAACTTTTGCTAAGGTACCTTTTCAAATTACATAGTGAAAGCTAATTTCAGCATTTTTGCTCTAAGCTGCATTTCTTATGGTAAATAATAAGCAGTTCCCAGTATGCACTGTGTAGCAGTGTAGGTTGAAAATTACACGTAACAAACCAGTGTGTCACAAGCCCTGATGTGAAAAGGGAGGTGATCAGAAACAGTGGCATTGCTCTGTCACGAAAACTGACCAGTGATACAGAAGGTACCAACCCAGAGTGGCCCACGCCAATGGCTCTAACTTCAGTGAAAGGGCACAGCACAACAAATGGAGACACTCCTGTAAACCCTAAGGGAACTTCAGCACCTGTCTTTTGCACTGCAGTACATACAGATCTCCCAAAAGCAAGAGTTCAAGGGGGTTTATGACATCAGGACATGGCAAAGCATGGAGTCACCACTTACTCTTTTCTCTGACAAAAATTCTAAGTGCTATAAAATCCCTACAAATCTAAACACGGTACAACTTGTCACTTCTTTTTGTCTCCGTAATGGTGATACATACCTAAACCACATGTACTCAGCCATTAGTAACTACCTCTGTATCTAACAAACTTAAATACACTTGTTACATCACACCAATATTAGCCCTTTACTGCTTTGAGGTATTACACAGCAGCACAATTAAGATGGAAGACTCTCCTCTTTTCAAAAAATATACCCCTTTCAATTAGTACTGTTTTCCTATCATCTAATCCATTCTGTATTTTCAAAAGTCCCACACTATAAATATTTATTATATACAAACCACGTATTTTCAAAAACCAGCAGAATGTCTCTGATAAAAAAGATCGCTGTAAGTAAACAAAGCATTGTTTTTCTTTTTAGACTGTTCCAAAGCAGATAACCAGCTAATCCTAAGGAGCCATTCCTCAGTACTCCCAAACAGAAACACACACACCCTGGCCAGCAGCCTGAACGCTCTCAGGTGGCATCAGTAGGGCAGGGAATGCAGCAGAACAGCAAACAGCTGCAGCTGGCGGGGGCAGCTCTGTACTTTATTTGGGATTCCTTGTTCCACAGGCCAGCAGGAAGAGCTGTGGGGTCTTGTAGTCAGTTGCGGCATTTCACAGAACAAAAAACGTGGGAAGCTGAATTTCTATTTGACACCAGTTGATTTCCAACTTTTCTCCCCATTTACTACAATCAGCAGTATAAGCAGCCAGAGCTTTGACAATGGACAGGACTGTGGCTAAGTTTTAAGAGGGAGACAGTGACTTCCATATGCTCACAGATAAAGTGGCCTCATTCCTACAGCTCCTTCTTTGTTTCCTTTTGTTCCTCTGGGCAACCTTTTTTTGACAGTTTTCCCATCAGAAAAATGGGAATGATGTTTTAACTTTTCAACACTGAACTTACGACAACCCAGGGCTATTCTCTGCATGCATCTGCTGTACCCCTGAGATAGCAGTAGCTAAGGTGGCTCCTGACAGTTTCCATTTAGGACCCAGAAAACATCTTTCTTGAAGAAGCCCTGCTGTCCCTGTCATTACTTCTTCAGAGAGGGCCAGTAACTTCTTAGATATCTGCCCCCCCGCCCCGCCACTGCTATGTGGCTCTAAAAATACATCAAAAGTGAGATTTGCAGTAACTCTCAGGTATCCACAGTAATTTAAGTGAGTCTGTTTCTGCCCCAAACCCTTGAACACCCTCAGTTGTTTGAGATCAGTACTGGGCACAGAACAGACTGCACATGCATGCACACGCACAAGGCCAGGAATAACTTTGCAAAGGAACAGCCGTGTAGCACACACAGTCTCCTATGACAAAATGCTTTAGTCCTAAACTCAAGGAATGCTTTGCTGTCAGTTCTTCAATAAGGGGAGGGTTTTCATAGATACACAAGTGTCATGCAAGTATCAAGCCCCCGAGGTTCCCCAGATGTCTACAGTTCTGTGTCTTCCCAAAGCACCAACCCCCAGATTCCATCAGGTCCCAGCAGGCAAGCTGCTTCCCACTGCTCGCACTCCCACTCAGGAGGGGAGGGGGCACCGGGCCTGCTCTGTCCCCAGCGACAGGTGGGACACCGACAGCCTTCCAATTAAGCCCATGATATCCGTGCCCTCCTGGGCCTTCAGGTGGATTGCACAGGTGTCACTGGCTTAATTGGAAAGTGTCAGGGTTGCACAGCTGTCAGAGGACATGAGTTTGGCCAGTAGTATTTGCATTCCTGGTAGCAAAGACAGAGCACTGAAAGACCCCAGGTCAGCTGTCAGAGCCCAAACTGAGTTTATGGGCATGACAATTTAAAAAAAAAAAAAAAAAACACGACAAAAACCCCCCCAGGCCAAAGTCTCCTTGATGTCAAGTTCCACTCACGGCCATAGCCATCTGCTCCCCCATCCCCAAGGACCCAAGCTATGGCAGCTTATGCCAGTTGGTTCTGGGGTCTCCAAGGGGTTTAATGCAGAGAACTGGCTGTTTGTGGCCCTCGCCAGACCTAGGGAAAGTTGTGCAGAAGGTGGTTCTACACTGTTCATCTGAAAGCTGCATGAGAATTCTAGGGTAATTCTCTTATCTGGGGAACAGCCAGCTTTCAGCATCGCACCAAGCAGCCCCCTCACAGTGGGGGGATAAGCAAGTCATCGTGAAACCCCATATATCTGGCCTGAGTCACCCCAGAGCAGGAATTTGCAAAACCAACATTTGTATGTTTAGGAATAGTAGTATGTGATCCAGTTGCTTAAGAAGTTCAGAATCCCCGTTTTAAATGAAACTCTTCTAACTGCACTCAGAAAACTCAGTCTCACTCAACATTTTAAGCAGTCAACCTCCCTCCTTCCCACTGAAAATGATTTTGCAGGATAGGAGAATCCAGACACCCATCCCACAATGCCTGCAGCTGGGATGATCCTCCACTCTCTTTACTCACTTATCAAACTTAAGATAGACTCCCAAGTCTCACTGCGTATTATAAACCCACTCAAATTTTAATCTTCAGACACCTTTTACCATCATAATTACAGTTTTAGGTGCTAACAAAAGAAGTTTTCAAAACTCCTCTACACCCCATCATATAAGTGGCATTTTAGAAAAAAAATGTTGGAAGAAAATCCTCAAATTATTCCATTTCAAGTAATTTTATAGTGTACTACGATTTAAACAGGACACACCAAACATCAGTGCTTAAGATTAGTCTGAGGTTAGTTACCAACTCTCCAAACATAACTTATTTTTGCTTCAGCCTTGGAGCTTGACAGTGCACAGCTCTCTTCCTAGGGGAATCAGTTTCAGCAAGAGCTGATCCAGCTTCTCTTTGCCACAAGGACCAAAGCTCAGTGTATTCCAGGGGGAGGGAAAAACTGAAATCTGATCAAATATATTAAAACATAGAATGGCTTGGGTTGGAAGGGACCTTAAAGACCTGACCATCCTGTCATGGGCAGGGACACCTGCCACTAAACTAGGCTGCTCAAACCTCATCCATTCTGACCTTGAACACTCCAGGGACTGGGCATCCACAACTGGACAACATGTTCCAGTGCCTCACCACCTTCACAGTGACACATTTCTTCCTTGTGTCCAATCTCAACCTACCCTCTGCCAGAGTAGAATCATTGCCCATTGTCCTGTCACTACAGGCCCTCACTCATTCTTACAAAACCTCTGTAAGTATTTATAGGTCACAATAAGGTCTCCTCCTTTTCTTCTCAAGGCTAAACAATGCCAACTCTCTCAGCCTGTCCTCGTAAGAGAGGTGCTCCAGCCCTCTGACCAGATTTTACTATGAATTCCTCATGGGATTAGCCTTCCCAAACTGAAAATGCTATCAAATCATATTTCACCAAAACTCCCTACAAAATTACAAAGGTGCAGTGTGATTTGACGTATAGCGTCGTTTATGCTATTGTTTGTGTTGATCCTAAATGGTACCTGAACACTGCCCAGCAGGGCAATTCCTAACTTGCCACAGACACTTCACTTTACAGGACACATTACTACAGTTCTGTCCAAGAAATATTCAGGGCTATGTTTGAAGAAAGCACTCTCCTAACACATCTGCATGCATTTAATTTTTCCTAAATAATTTAAACAAGATTGCAAGGGATCAACATTGTATGCATTACACTGATGTCATCATCACTGTGCTGCTTAAACATCCTCACTTTTGATATTAAAGTATTAAACTACTGCCATGTCAATCAAACAGCAGTTTACTGGGAGACTAAATGGCTTCTCATGTTTCAATCAAAACAATAGAAATACTGACATACTGTGGCACAAAATTAGTATAAATAGACTTTATTGAAGTCAGTACCTTTGTACTGAAGCTGAAGATTGTGTCTACAGAAGCACAAGTTGTAACATTTCACAACTTCTAAAAGGAATGTCAACAATTACAACGATCATGCATACCATGGTCGATAATCACATTTTAGAAGCATTTTCAACCATTTCTAAAGAAATGCTTATAACATTGTTATATATAGAACTACTTTCAATAAACTGCAAAACATTGATTAGCTTTTCCAGTATGAGCTACAGTGTCAACACAAAAGGGAGGCATAAATGTTTAATTTATGAAATCAGAATGGAATATTTACTGTAAAGAAAAATTAAAAAGCTTTCAAATAAAGGCCATTATTGAACCAAAGTGAAGAGCACAACTTGAACTTTGAATCCTTTCATCTCTTAAAGCTGTCCTCTGAATAACTTCAGTTCAAAGCAAAAATTCAGTACTGTGAGTATTCCTTGGACTGAAGTTTGGCAATGATGCGATCCAACTGTCTCTTTGCTTCGCACTGTGGAAAATTGCTCATGTCATAATATTGAGGGGCAATTTTCACCAGCCTGTCAAAAAAGGAAAAGCTTGTTACTGATACTCAAACTTTAAGATGCATCTTACAGAAATTCCACAGCTGAGGGAAACAAAGGTTATCCATTATTTTCAGCTCATTCTGCAATTCTAAGATTAATTGAATTTTACACTTGTGCACACATTTAAAATCTCAGTGCCACTCTGTGCAAGGGCTCAAGTCCAACATAAAAAGCATACTCAAGTCTCATGATATGCCTGTTCAACCACGTGCCCACATAGACCCTCACTGCTACTTCGGCACCTGCCAGGGGAGCCCACACAGCCGGAGCTGCTGCATAATGTGAAAGTCCATCAGCCACAGAAGTCCACCCAAATGTCAGTCTGCGTCACAGTACAGTTCAGCCTTAGCTATTTTAAGCTTAAAAATACAACTAAGGCCATAGGATCCTGCTTTACACAATTTTCAAACACATTTTCCATTAAGATACTTCAGGCAATATATACACAGTTTTCCAGTTTATGAATCTTTAAGCTCTTTCTCTGCACAACAGCAAAATTTCAGCAACTGAAGAGCCTCTCACATCCCCAAAGCTTACAACTTGGCAGTTTAGGTACAATCTTAAAGACAGACAAGATGCTTCAGATTTCTGCTTGTCTGCAGAGGTTCAAACTCCTGACTTCCTCGATACACGCTTGTTGAGGAATAAATACCATGATAAGGCAACCTGTACCACTATTACCACCTCTTTCCTTGGCAATTTAAGAAAATATGAAATTCTGTCCAGATCCTTCTGAAAAAAATCAGACAAGTCCTAGATACTGAAAACAGAGGCACCTACTGGTGTTTCTTAAGTCAAGTATGCAAGTGGGTGCTAGGACACATCCCTAAAACCTACTATCTCCGAGCAGCTCCTTCCAAACAGGCTTACAGAAGTATCTCACAAGTCAAGCATCTCTCTGTGCACTGCATATAGACCTCAGGCATCAAGAGTTTTAAACACAACTCCCATACAAACAGGCTCAAGTATCCACAATGAAAACCTTTAGTGATCTGCAAGATCTCAAGTCCATGCCATTGCCATTCTTCAAACCATTTTAATAAAACTAGCTTCAGGAAAAGTGAAAATAATTACCTCAATTTATAAAAAAAAAAGGAAAAAGAAAAACACATTACAGTAGGTCATGACAAAGACTCTGGCTTACCATTCTGGCTTGATGTCTGTACATGTCCGGATGTAATTCTTCGTTGTAAGGACAAACTCATTATACAGCACCCATTCTGGTTTGTGATCAAGAACAGTGGAGGGATGCAACTGCACCACCTGGTTATCTTTTACGGTTAAGTAATGCCCCGTTCGCTCCAAATGTGCCACCTAAATAAAAAGACATTCTTTATTACCACAGACAATTTTTGAATGAAGCAATTTCAAGCTGATTGTTAAGTGTTCTATACAAAACGTACTATCCCAACTTTCAAACCTCATCTAAATTTGGCACATTACTTGACCACTTCAACTATTCGCGTTTTTTATAGACACAATCAAGATGCCAGATGTTTTTGCTAACTGCCATGGTAAGTGTATATTCTAACACACAATTCAAGCAATATACAAAAATAGATATCACCCAAAGAGAAGAATCACTATTGGAATAACAGCATTGCAAATACGAGCATTGCAAGGGAATATCTATTGGACACAATTGCAACATCACACAAAGTCAGCTGTGGTCTACTACAGACATCTGCTTCAAGCATTTAATTTGCAGTAACCACTGCAGGACCAGTAAGCCACAACGTTATCCTTTTATGAGAGGTCTTGTTACAGCATGAGCTTCAGAGCTTGAAAATGTAGGTTCAGCAACACACTTCTGCTGTGACCTTGGTGAAAATCAATTAACCTCTCTCTGACTAAGCTTCTTGCTCTATGAAAGGGAATAATGCCTACCTTGCCGAGATGCTCCGATACCAAATCTTAATGAGCTAGGTAAAGCAGACAGTTATCCTTAGAAGGATATCCTCTGTACCAACAGCTAATCTAACAGAACAGGTAACTAAAATTAACCCTCTGACACCAGAAACTGAAGATAACCTTTCCACTCATCTCTCTACAGACATATACACACACACAAATACTGTAAAATAATTAAACAGAATGAACATTGGCTGAAACATGTCAAAAAAGCACATTTTTAATCCTATCATCAGCTGGTTTCTTTTAATATATACCATGTACTCTCTTGTTTTCCTCTTTTGTTTTCTTCTTTTTTTTTTTAATTCCTAGGTATACCTCACTTTTCTTTTTTGTCTAGTCAAAACCAAACTCCACCTAATAGATTAAAACCCCTGGACTTCTAAAGCAACAGCTACCACAAATTTTAAGTCAGAATATCTCCTTAGCAAGAAATTACTTATTTTGAGTGTGCTTCTCTTTTATATGTTATGACATTAATATCCAGAATATGTTTTATGAGTAGAACAAAGTATTTCAACAGAGAGCAAATATTTTCACCCAAGATTTTAGAGATTATACTTCTATTTTATAGAACCTTGGCAACCTCTGGGAAGCCAAGAGGTGCCTTTAAATGGAGATTAACAGCACACTGTCTGTAACGATTTAGGCTTAATTTCATCCAACTCAATACAACATTTGCAAAATTAAAGAGCACTATAGCTGCAAACCAAACTAGACTAGACACTCATCTGTCACAGAGGTAGCACAAACACAGCACACCTTGCTGTAGGATTATGCTTTTTTCCAAAGGATGTTCTGTTTAAAATCAATTTCATTTTTTAGATCAAAAGTACGCATGCATACAAAAATATCAGTGCTTTATCTGTTCCAGTTCTTCCTAGGAAAGGACAGAACAATTAATTTATTTAGCTTTTTAGAAAAGCAAGCTGTTAAATTCAACACAATTTACCTTTAGCACCTCAGTCTCGCTCAGATGTATTAAAGTCTTATAATCTACCTTTTCCAAATACATAAAATTTCCTTTTCCATGTAATTTATAACGAAAGAGTTGTATTTCTTGCATAATTTGTAATATTCTGAAGTAATTAAAAAGATTCCAAAATAACTAAGCATACTCAGAAAAATGCTACAGAAACATACAGTTAGCTATGAATTTATAGGAGACAAGAAGAACTCAAATAACACCAGTTAAGAATAAAATGTTTCCTTAGAGCACTGATGTCAGGGATAAGCCACCATTAGGTGGTTACATACTACTGTGACTGACTTCGATTCTGAGCCACCACTGAGCCATGGCATTTATCCTATTTAGATGTTTCTAGAAAGTGTGCCTGTTGCCACACACATCAGTAAAGAATTTCACGGTCAGTAACAGCAACACTACGAGAAATACACAGTGAAGCTATGGCTCCACAGCAAGCCACGGTGATGTGCCAGCTGCTGCATTTTCCTGCTCCCTCCTGGCCTGAGCTGTTTCAGCAGAGATGACAGAGCCCATTCTTGTTTCCCCTCTGAAGGTGTAAGTGGTCTGCCAGGTCACTGAGCTGAAAAGAATTTAGAATGAGCTCAGGCAAGCACTAAGAGTGACATAAGGGAGAGAACACAGGCACATGGCAGGCAGCATTATATACTTAGGCTCCTTTGAAACCTTGACATGCAACTAATTCCACTGTCTGGAAATGCAGGGGTAGTTGGACCAGGCGTCCTCCAGAGGGCTCTTCCACCTCAACCATTCTGTGATATTTTTCAGGATATAAAAAATGAGCTTCCACAGAAACAGCAGGAACAGAGTATGTCTAGGAAACAGGTTCATTTTTTTCATGAGCAGTGGTAGTAAGCAAGATACTAGGGAACACACCTGAATCCCAAGATCATCAAAAAATCTGTCATCAATTCGTATAAAACTTTTGTCAATTAAGGCTAGCTGAACATGACTCTACAAGGATGGACAAGAGCCAAGCCAGCCCAAGCATCTCTGCAACAGATTACTCTGCAGCCCCAGAAAGCCCACCTGGCTGATGACTCAGGAGACAATTATAATGCTTTTATCAACATGACAAACCCACATGGAAACAGTGGCACATGTCACCACAGGAAAATGTCTTAGTTCAAGAACTTGTTGCAAATTTTTAAGAGTGACACCCTCTCTTCTGAATTTTTAAGTATGCTTGTGATTTTTTATTATCTATCATGTCACTGAATTTAAGAGGGCTGAGTCAGGGGTCTTTAGTCAAACATATCCAAATGCATTTAGAAGGTCAAAAGCAGGAATACTATTACAGGATCCAGCCTTTTTAGATTTATGGCTACAAATTTTGGCAGGCTAGTCTCAACAGACAGTTTAGAGAAATGATTTTTCCTTATCTATCTTTCTGAAAAAAAAAATGCTAGCATGCACCAAAGGAGCACTGTCAGTTGCCTGGATTTCTGAAATTTCTGCTTGCAGTGCACACAAGAGTGTTTCTGAATCTATTAAAAAGTTTTACAACGTTCTTCTGCATTCTTAAAGAGCAAAATGAATACCATTAAATGCACCAGTGACCACCTTTGTGTCACAGGTTTATTTTATTACCATTCTGTTATTGTAGGAGCCTGATTATATAAAGACTTCAAAATATACAAAATTCCATACAAGAAATTGCACCAACAACTGAGTAGCATCAGGAATTAGATTTTAATTAGTAGGCAAATTATCTAACTTCCTGTACAGTATTGGTCATTAAAGTTTAATCCTCTGCAGTGACCATGAGATATCCTACGTTTGACTAAGCCACATCTTCCAAAAAATGTTCCAAGCTTGATCTGTACACTTTTGTGTCCAAGAGGGCCAATGGTATCCTGGGCTGCATTAGGAAGAGCATTGCCAGCAGTCTGAAGAAGGTGATCCTGCCCTTCTACTCAGCCCTGGTGAGGTGCATCTGGAGTGCTGTGTCCAGTCCTGGGCTCCTCTGTACAAGAGAGACATGGAGCTCCTGGAGCAGGTCCAGTGGGGGCCAACAAAGATGATTAAGGGACTGGAGCATCTCTCTTATAAGGACAGGCTGAGGGAGCTGGGCCTGTTCAGCCTTGGGAGGAGACAACTGAGAGGGGACCTCATCAATGTCTATCAGTATCTGAAGGGACGGTGTCAAGAGGACGGATCCAGGCAACAGGACAAGAGACAAAAGGCAGAAACTGATGCACAGGAAATTCCACTTGAATACGAGGAAGAACTTCTTTATTGTGCAGGTGACTGTATGGAACAGATTGCCCAGAGAGGTTGTGTAGTCTCCCTCACCAGAGATATTCAAGAACCATCTGGACACAATCCTGTGCAATGTGCCCTGGGATAACCGTGCATGAACAGGGATGTTGGACGAGATGACCCACTGTGGTCCCTTCCAATCTGACCCATTCTGTGATTTGAGAATACCACATGACTTGCTTCTACTTTTAAATTCAGACTTAAATTTCCAACTATCAATTCTTGTTCTGCCTTCAGTACTAGATTGGAAATACAGTGATAAAAACCCAAGTTCTTTATGACAACTGGTAAAAACCAAAACAATCACTAAGAGGTGGATAACCCATCTTTAAGGTATTTTGTAATTTGCTTGCCTTTTCCAATTCAATTTTAACAGTTTCCTTAGCCTACTTCCTGTAGTATAACTTTTTTTGCTTAGTCTTTACCATTTACTTCAGCTACTAGTAACACCTTAAAAATTCTAAGCTTAGTTTTCCATGGATATTAGGGATAAGCCACCATTAAGTGGTTAGATACTCCTGTGACTTACTTCTATCCTCAGCTACCACTGAGCTAAAAGTATTTATCTTATTTAGGTGTTTCTATAAAGTAGGCTTAGTTTTCCTACTTCTGTTGAGTAAATAATCTATTCCTAGTTCCGGAATCTTATTACCAAATTACGATTATACTACAGTTGTGTAGTTTTCCAGTTCCTCTCCCTTAAGACATGCTGTGTCTGCCACTGAAGTTTTGAGAAAACAGTATTTCTCTCATGTATTTTAATTTCAATGAGCAGTTTCTTAGCGATTTTGCAAGCATCACTCTTGCTCTGTTTTACATATATTTTGCATATACATTTACTTTGCATATTCTGATGTGCGATATAGAAAGTTATTAAAAGTTTTGCATTATAAAAACTCTAAGAAATCTCAGACATGGCATGAAAGTTTTACATGACATTTAACTTCTTGTCAATATCTATCTTTCCAGAAGTTTTACTCTACACAGAATTGTTGGCAGTTTTAAATTATTTTTAGTACTCACTTTGCTTGTCTACAGAAAATTTACTGGAATTCAAGTTTCCATTCAAATATGAAGAGTAAACAAATGATCCATCAATAGCAGAACTTAGTATTGACTATATAATTAGTACTATTACAACAACTAATAGAGGCCTGTGCTGTTTGACATCAACCACAGGTCTTGATTAGTATAAAAAGTGTACAGTAAAGTTTTATGACTGGTTAGGACAGTAGGCAATTACCAAAGCATAAAACAATGCAGCCAATGAGAACTATTTCAGGACAATGGCTGTTACTGCTTTTTCCACTTCATGTTGCATTTTTAAGCTTTAGAGCTTGAACAACAAACTTTTGCCATGTGTTGTCCACAGACTTAGTAATTTACATGCAGAAACTATCTGTGGTACATTCACACATTTTGCAAGTGCTCACACTTGGAATTACACACACGTTCTGAACTAAAGAGGACAAAGAATGACATATGCCTTTCATTACTCAGGCTTTCTGAACAAGAGCTCCCACATGCCAGTCTGAGCATCATTTATAATGTGTATACTTTTAGGTACTTCAGCTGCTGGTAAATAACATCTCTTTTGAGTATTAATAATTTTTTGACTGAATGTCACTCAAGGCAACATGGAATTCATTACAGGAGGTTCAGAGTCACGGTCAAAGAGGTATCACACTATCATGGAGGTTAAAGAGTCAAAGACATTCAAACTAAAATGGACTCTAACACTTTAAAGCAGAAGAGAAACTGCTGAAATGGCTTCCACTCCAAATACCTTCAGCAGGTCTGCCCAAAAATTCCATTATGCATTTCGGGTGAGGGATGTCGTAAATAACTTATTGACCATGGAAGCCCAAGGAGACTTCTGGGTGGGCTTCAATTTTCACCTGTGTGAGCCTACTACTCTATTCACAGCAAAAATATAAAGTCAGATATTTAACTCCTGAGACACAGAGACCAAAAAGCTACTTGCACCAATAGTGCAGCTCCCCATCCATGGGAATAGGTGTTTTGTAACAGGAATTCTTCTAGGGGAAGAGTTTCACTCCAAGTAATGTAAAAAAAAACTATGACAGCACACCAACTTCCAAGTACATGACCTCTCACATAGGTCCAAGTAAGTCAAAGAAGCCACAGGGCATGGTGTCAAACAGAAGTGCAGCTGTGACACTTGGACCTGCCCTAGGGCCAAAAATGGACTGTTGGGCAGAACTGTTGTCTTTAAAAACATTTATAGAATTAAACGTATAGGTTGGAATGCATACTAAAGTGTTTCCCAAGAATTATACAGAAAACATGTCTCAAATGCAAGGATTGAATACAGTGACCAGCCTGCTTGTCTGAAAGGTTACAGCAAGCCAGGCTTTAGAATTATTTAAATATTTAAAAGCAGCCAAAAGCCTTAAACTTCCATTTGCATTATAGCGAAATGCAGTTGCTGACATGGACATTCCTGTATTGTGAAAACCAAGAAACGTGTTTCTGCCACAGACTGGCTGGCTGAGCCTGGGGGAAGGCACAGTTTCCCTGGCGGAGACAATTTAAACAGACACACTGCCCAAGTCTGTGCCCCAGCCTGGACGTGCTACGTGCGTGCCCAACAGGCCACCTTGCCATTCTAACCTGCACAGCACTGACCAGTGACTCCCCTTCCAACTTGCAAGCTTTTGTGTTCCAGTACCAGTACAGCACAGCCCAACGGAAAAATTAGGAAATGCCACAGGCACTGGTCAGCCTCTTTAAGACTAACAAGATTGTGCTCTCCAGAAGCAAGGTATTAGGCTCTAGCAGAGATGTTGCTGAGATGCATCAGAATGCATTTTTGCTAGGAAAAATGTTATCACAACAGTCCAGAGTCAATGAGGATAATTCACTCCCTGGGTCTGCAAGAACTAGCAAAGGGACTAGCACTCTAGCCCCAAGAATGAATGCTGAAGAGAAAAAACTCAGCATGAAGGGGCTAAGGGGAAAAAAATTCCGAACACAAACCCCAACCCAAAACCAAACAAAAGCAAACAACAAAAAAAAAAAAAAAAAAAAGAAAAAAGAAAAAAGAACAAAACAAAAAACCCCAACAACAAAAAAACAAACAACAAAAAGCCAACAACAACAAACAACAAAAAGCCAACAACAACAAAAAAAACAAACAACAACAAAAAAAACCATAACAAGCAGCCTGCACTCTAGCTTGAGGCATGCTTAACCTGAAATGCAAAGCATGCAGGAGGCAGCAGTGGAGAGTGGCTTCCATAGCATCCTGGCTCAAGTAGCAGATGAGTTTCAAGCAGCATACACCTTGAGATTACAGACCTGCTCCAGTTCTCCAGTATCTGACTCATGTAATTTAAAAGTGAAATATAAATATGGAAAAGTATGCAAGAGAAAATACTCTCCTTTTATAAGGATTACATATAATTAACATTTATATACTATTATACTTCCCTGCTTTGTATCAGAATGCAAATAATTTCAGAACTACATATTCTGCACTTAGTTCAAAATCTTTTACGAAGTTACTTCCTCAGCTGTTCAGAAGTCAGTGGCCATCTCCCGACTGGTCATTCCAAAAACAGTATTTTGATACTAGTAAGATCTCCTACAAATTCTTTTCCAAAAAAGACTTGTTTAAAGAACATTCTACTTGAGTAGTAACCAAGCAACCTGACAAAGACTAGGTGGCAATATAGTTAGCCACGTATAATTCATGAAGTTTCGGCAAATTGTAACAACCATACTAACATTATAAGCCACATAAACACTGAACTAACTTCCCAACAAGAATGTACACATACCTGCATGAAATACCCAGTAACTAACGCCTTTCTTATGTTGATGTAATAGTCTCGGCTGGTAAAGTCTGTGCTTCTACGGGGCAAATTAAATCTATCCATGATTCGTGACAGCTGTTGGCGTACATTGTCTGCAGACATCAGGGACCTGTAGTTAATGAAGTTGTCATAACACCACTGAACCGACTCATGATCTGCAACATTAGAAAACGTGAATCAAAATTAGAACAAGTAAATAAAAACAGCAACTAACTGACTGATCAGTCAGATGAATCAGAAAAAATTCTCCATAAACTTTTATAAATCACAAGAGCTCTTAGTTTGTGCAGTTGATTTCTTGCATTAGGTAACATGCCAAAACTGTTTCTTTTTCACAAGGCATGTGGTCAAGACAGAAGAAAATCAGATTTTTTTTCTCCTCACCAACATAACATACACACAATCACTGATGTTTTATTGAAATACCACACACCACTAAACTCTGGACATTTCAAAAATCACACCCTGCGTCTAGAAAAATAATCTTTCAAACCTGGAATGTAAAACGTAACTTCACAGAAGGAACACTGTGCAATCTTTAAGTGTAACCATGCAAACACACAAGATGACTGGACATAACTTTGCTATATTTGAAAAATGAAACCCCTTTCAATTAAGTACTCAAGTAACAGCTAAGAACTACACAAGCAGTCTATTTTAATGTGATGCACCTCAGCAGTTTAAGTAAATGTAGGTGATTAGTAAAATACAGCAACTGTAACACAGCTCTGTACTCTCATGTTACTGTTCTTACTGCTGACAGCTCTAACAAGAATCTCTTCAAACAGCAAGCCTCAGCCATTATGTCAGGATAAATACCTGCATGTTTCACACCAAGAAACCCAGTCCTCCTTATCAATTTTGTTACTGTTCAAGTAATGCTTTTTTAATATTTGTCAGGTTAATAATCCAACGAAGCCTGCCTTAACATGAATTAAAACTTAAGGTAACTCTTGTACAGAATGAGACTTTTCTTAACGTGCATTGAAGAGAAGGAAGGTCACGTAACTTGAGGTAGGTCCAAGTTCTTTCTGTGCTATCTCTTACAGAATGTATTTTAAATCAAGTATGAATGATAAAGCTCTTGCACAGTTATGACTCCACTGTATAGTGAAGTACCCCACAGCATGTTCCTGAGCCACCTGAACTGTGCGTCACAGATAACACAATTTACATTGTTCTAGACTCAAACAGTAACAGCATTTTATCTTCTGATCCCAGAAATCAATTCACAATTTCACAGCAAAACTGAACAGATGATTCCTGAAAGAATTCCATCCCTCAGCAACCTGAGTACGAAAGCAGTGGCTTCCAGGAACATGCACACACAAAATGTCAGCAACACATCCTGGATCCTGTTAACTAAAGAGCTGACAGAAAAACAGAAGCAGCACGTCTCCAATTTACAGGTGTTTAATAGTTTCTCAGCTATTGTTTTGAACAAATGGAATAAATTTGTTTGGACTTTTACTCTGAAGGTACCCTTATCTTGGATTGTCACATAATGATAATGTTAAAATGTTTGAATGCCAAGTTTCTAAATCAAAACTTCAACACAAAGGGGTACTAAGTTGCAGGAGTTTTTGATCAAGGTAAAAAGACTTGCTTTTCTGTTTGGTTACAGGAAAATGCAATTGGAGCACCTAACTTAACCTGGTTGGCAGTTAATAGTAATCTTTTTACTTGCCACCAGCATGAGTCAGTGTTAAAAAAGTGTGCCACTTGGGTAGTCATTTTTCCAGAGAACTCCTAGCTTCACCTGCTCATTCCTATCTTTTTCAAGTTGCTAAAATACACCTCAGCTATGCTGTTGAGGACCATATATTTTCCCTAAATTCCATACACAGAAATGTCACCAAAAAAATAAATGTGTTGCATGATGTCATGCATCATCACCCCTTTGCCTCTCCATCTATCCCAAAGCCTTATCACAGAATTCCTAAAGATATTAAAAAGTTAGTATCAGAAAGGTTTTGGTTCTAAGGAATTCACAGTATTTTCTGCACTGCTCTCTCTGATAAATCACTAAGCAATTATGCAGATTTTTTTTATAATTAACGTCAGGTAAACTTCCAGTATTTCTTAATTATAGCAACACTTTGCTTCCTTCTGTCCAAGGTTACCCAGCCTTGATTTAAAAGCCTGACTTGTCTCCATGCTCATCAGTTTATTACATGATTTCTTGGGTAGTTTTTTTGTTTTGTTTGACCCCCAATGAAAGTAGCACTTGAATAATAAAACCCGAGCCCAAGCCTTTCAAACTGTGATGGAACCCAGGAACAAAAGTTGGCAGCACAAAGCATTATAAATAATTTTGCTAACACAGGCACAGACTTACTTTGCTTGAAAGCGTGGTAGACATTCAGCAACGTCAAATGATCTCCATCTATGTGGGCAAACCTCATCTTGGCTTCATCTGCTGCTTTCTTTGCTTCCGTGGGGCGAACAAAACACTGTGGGACTAAACAAGGTTGGTATGGGCCCAACACAAACGCCCATATCGATGAGTCACGCATTCACAGATAGAGGAACAAGGCCTAGCTAGGTCAGTTCACAGAGCATAGGGCAGGGCAGGATGGCCTCCAACTGCATCTTGGACTGTTTACTACCTTGATTTGGTACATCAACACCTAACCACATCTGTAAGACAAGAGGGTTTCAAAGCTACAGAGTACCTCATTATTTTAATAGAACTATATGTAGGCATCAAAATCTCTAGTCTGAAGGCCATCGAGATTACCTATGTATACTGGAAGGCTTAAACAGATCTTAGTCCAAATCCAGTGCTGATAGCTCTACCAGGAGCTAGTACCCCATGGAATAAAACACTATAATTGCAAATTTGCTTTTTCATAAAGCCCCTACAGAGAGTGAAGAAGATAGTTTCAAAACTGTACTGCATGAGCACAGTCTAAACAAACATCAATTTTAATTACCTAAAATCTGTTACTAGACAGAACACACTAGTCAAATCTCTTCCCAGATGGTATTGTTATCAGCACTGGTATACAGAAACATGTGAATGAAGGAATTAATAAGTCTAAAGGTTGTGATGGTAGCGGTAGTGGTGGAAGGTTAAACCGTCCTTTGGCACTACTTCAAATAAAAAAGGTATTAAAAAAGGCAACTTGATGAGTTTTCTCTATCGTTTTATTCTCTTACATACATCTGACTCAGCCTGACTTCAATCCAAAAATCGTGTTTCACCATTTCCTTTCCAAATACTGATTAGCAAAGACCTCAAATAGTATTGCAGCCAAATTAATGTGTGGTCTGTCAACATTCTGGTAAGTTTCTAAGATTGATACCAACTCAAGAGATCTTGAAAGTAGTTATAAAAGATCTGCTGGAGCAGGGAGGTTGGACCAGGTGACCCACTGTGATTCCTTCCAACCTTACTCATTCTGTGATTCACTTTACAGAGATCTACAGCAGAAAAAAAATCAGTTTGGTTTTAAGTAGATGTAATTTTTAAGAGGTTAAATTCCTATAAAATTAATGCTAAGATGCTACAAATCCTTTATCTTTTTCCAGCTACTTGCATCTGCATTAGCTTTCTCGTAACTGAAGCCCAGCAATCTCACGAGAAAACCTCTTCACATATTATCTGTCCCTATCAGGTGAGGGCTTTTTTGTGGGGTGATATGTGTTTTGGTTTTTTTCTTAAATTTGCATAAAAGCCCCAAAGCACTAAATACGTGAGCTGAACACCTGATGGAACCTAAGAAAAAAAAAAAAATTACAAACTGCAACAGTGAATCACATGGTAACAAATCAACAAAGACCAATGTATTAAAGAAAATGGAAATGCAGGTATAAGATAAACACCCTGTACAGTGGGTCCTGCATTTGAAAAAAGAGATAATAAATTGTATTTTAATTTCAAACTCAGATTAATAAAGCAAAATCCAAATTATTTTATCACTGGCTTAACTCACTGTTTTGAATAAATTATAGCACTTTCCATACCACAGCAAGACATCATAGCTCTTATAAAATGAAATACAATCATCTGATCTGCTCATTTATTCAATGCTATTTTTGTTCTTTTATGGTACCTGATTTCACATTCAGTCCAAACTTAGTACACGGACTGCTATCCAGAGCCTGACAATCTTTATGTGGACTTTAGGCACAAAAATGTACAATTATGCTGCTGGT
Source organism: Xenops minutus (assembly GCA_035221455.1). Lineage (NCBI taxonomy): Eukaryota > Metazoa > Chordata > Aves > Passeriformes > Furnariidae > Xenops > Xenops minutus. Next base: position 55,952,455 of record JAWWEE010000122.1, on the reverse strand, counting down.
TTAAAAAAAAAGTCTTACTTTGGGAAATAGTCCTCACAAATACCAGGACTATGCTTTTTTTTTTTTTTTTAAGAGTAGTATGTTATTTATAACCCACAGATTAACCTCTTCAATCCATCTTTTATTTTTCCCCCAAAACTTATTTAACATTACATTAATTATGCCTTGAAACAAAAGGTATCATGGCCTGAGAAAAGGTAAACTGAAAAAGGAGTAAGGCAAAGAAGTTGAGGGCCACAGACAAAAATATTAGACTGATTTGTTTGTAGCAGATATTGCGGGGAGAAAGAAAAGAGAAAGACAGGCACCAACCTACCACCACCTCCGCAATTGAACCTACCATTTAATTAAAAAAAAAAGAATATTATTCTGCCCTGCCCATCTGCTCTGAGTCTGAACAATCATAACTCTGCAACAAACATTTTATCTTGTTCTTAAAGCTTTCATATAAATATACTGTAAGACTAAACTGAAGCAACAGATTTTACACTTAGTCAAAACTTCTTTTTTCTCTCTCCAACCAAGTTAAGCATGTCAGCAGCACACCTGCACTGCAGAGAGCACTGGTAAAATAGCACACCCCAAAGACAAAAGAGTACTTATAAATGAGAGCATCCCCCTTGGCTGCTTGTCCTGTGACGTCTAATTATAAACCAAGATTAGATCTACATAACTGGGAAATTAAATACAAGGTTTGCTTGGTAACATTTTTCTCTTATGAAGCTCTCTCAGCAAGCAGCTCTGCTCTGACACAGCTATTAGTGTGATGCAGCAGCAAAGTACAGCTGTGCAGGTAAGTCAATTCTTATAAAGACATATCCTCCCCCCAAGTTTTTCTTCCCTTTAGAAGTAATGACTAAAAAGTGTATCATAATTTTATGTACAGTTTTGTGGTTTAATATAAATTATACTGTAATCCCTTTGGGAATACTGGGATTTATCAAAGTGCAGAAGAATGCGCAATACAAAACAGATTTCACTGCCTTAAAAACTGAGTGGGGCTGAGCTGACATTTCTGGTCCTGTCTATGAGCCTGTCTATTCCACTAACCTGATTCCCTTCCCCCACCCAACAACTCAAATATATACACTTTTAACTGATGTTAGGAGTAAACTCTTTGACCATTTTACGTGCGTTAATTTCTTATTGTTACTATTAACTTCAAGATCTCTATATAAATCCACAATTACTGAACCCATATACAATTTTTTAAAAAACTATTCTAATTTTATTAGAAATATATTAATTTTTGATGTGGAAAAATCGAATTTTCCCTAAACTGAAGATCTACATTTTGTTTAGTGTCTCTTTTTCTGCTATTACCTGACAACATGGCAGTAATAGATAGGACCTCGTTAGAACAGTTGTAGTCACAACTTGCAATAACCATTTTAGCCAGCTGTGGGTCCAATGGAAATTCAGCCATCATGGATCCCAACTCGGTCAAGTCTCCATCATCATTTAAAGCAGCCAGATAATTTAAAAGCTCTAAGGCTCTCATCAGAGTTTCAGGAGCTGAAATAAAAAAGTATGTAAGTAAGCACATGAAGCAAACTGTTCTAAATCAGTAAAAAATGAGGAAGCACAGACTATAAGCTATCTTTTTTTTTTTTTTTTTTTTGGTTCTCCACTCAGTAGCATCCAAACAAAAAACTGTTACCAAATTCAGTAATACACACCCAAGCATGAATGAATAGGGGCGGGGGGCAACAATACTTATTTAGAAGAGCTTTAAATTTAACCACAAGCTTTGAAATATTTGAAGATTACTGCTTTTCAAAATTCAGACAGCAGTGGCATTGTGAAATATTCAGTAATATCACTTCCTCTCCCTGCAGATACTTTTTCCCTTGTTCCACACCAAATAATCAATACAGTCATAGAATCTCAGCCATGTCAACTTAAGGTAACCTCAATCTTTCACAAAGTCAGCAAGAATGTTCTCTTAATCCTGCATTCCTCATAGAGAGTCTGTATTAACCCACAAAATAAAACAGAAGGAAATACAAGTCTTCCTGCTAACCTATTACACATTGCACAGCACAAAGAATTAAATTGTTCTGTAGAACTATTTAAAAGCTTACAGACTATGTTGTATTTTTATTTTGGGGAGGGAGAAGGGGAAGTAACTGTCCTATTTATATATGGCTGATGACATTTTTAATTAGCAATATAACCCAGTTATTTTTGAAACATATGAACATTTAACACTTAGAAGGAAGACACATATTAACTTTATAGTCTGAGACAAAACCACGTATTCAGCTTTAACAACACTAGCCAATTTTATTTACATACAGTTGTTAACTGATTGCACAATTAGAATGTGTAATCAGGGTGATCAGTAAAAATTTCAAATAATAGACTTTCTAATGCCTGTAATTTTCTCTTATTCTCTGCAGGCAAGCGGCATTCAGTAGATCCCTTGGTTCCATTAAGAGCTTTTACACCGAAATACAAAAATCTTGCTTTGATATGACACAGAGCACTAAATTTCAGAATAAACAAAAGGCATTCCTTAGAGACTACGATAAAAAAAAAAACAAAAACAGAAAAAAAGTAAAATAATTTATTCCACGTTGTTATTATATAAAATAGTCACAAAAATAAAGATTGGAAAGATGGAAATAGATACCTGGAGGATCCATAAAATCAAAGTGCACCAAATCATCTATACCAAGCTTCTTGAGCTGTAATACTACAGATCCTAAGTTAGACCTCAAAATTTCAGGGTATGTGTTGTCCTGGGGGGGAGGGGAAAAAAAAGACAATTCAAAACACTTGTTCTTCCAAACCCTTTATACCCCAGAAGCATTCAAATTCTGATTTTGTTTAACACCAAAGCACTTAACTACCTAAATCAGGTGTTCTTATAAACGCAATCTTAAAAAGGTAACCTTACCTGCATTTCTGTTTTGTAAGCCTTCTCTGTATAAAGCCTGAAGCACTTGCCTGGTCGGGTACGACCAGCACGGCCAGCTCGCTGCTGAGCAGAAGCTTTGCTAATCGCAGTCACCAACAGAGACTCCACTCTGATACGAGGGTTGTACACCTATTTGAAAGTGGAAGCAGAGCAGGAAAGGAAAAGAATACACAGTGTTCATGAATAAGACATCTAAAAAAAATAAAGACTGTTTTATACTTATTGTGAAGCACAGCTTCTGACTAGGAAAACACAAGTTGTATATATCCGAAAGGGGAAAAAACCCTAGCTACAAAACACACTATCAGTGACAGAGATCTTCAAATACAACTACCTAGAGAACAGCATTTTTTATGCACTTGTTAACAGCAACTCCTTCCAGGCTTCCTGTTCTCCTTAAATATGTGTATTTTTAGATTAAGATTTTCATTGCAAAAGGAATGTGTCCAATTTGTTCTGTAGTGTTAAACAATCATGATACTCAAAAAATTCCATTAAAAAAGTTATCGTGATGTAATTATGAGGTTGAATGATCATATCCTAGAGATAAGAAAAATCTAACATTAAGGTTGAATGCAACTGTAAAAATGAGGCTGATGACAAAACAAAACTCTGTTTTCAAGGGTACATGCAGACGGTCACAGTACAAAACACATGGTAGTATTTAGAGTATAATTTCCACTGCAGTCAGAAACAGCAGCCCTGCCAACTCAATAGGGCTCATGGAAAGAAGTATACTTTAAAAAAAGGCAGTATCAGATAGTTTCGCTTGAACATGTTCTTGGTCCGTGTTTTAACACCTTTCTGGTGTTAATAAGTATAAAATATGCACAAAAATTTTAGTTGTTATTACAGAAGGTATTCTTCCAGTATAAAAACTACTGTGAGAAAAACTCAGCCTAAATGGTGACTGAAATCTGTGAATGAAGACACACTGGCTCTACTAACATTCTGCTGTACATCTGCCACATTTTGCAAAAGTTTAAAAGGTTGACAATGTGTACCAGTGTAAAAGGAAAAGTCTAAGAAACCAAGTTATAAAGAAAGTTACAGTTAGTGAAAAAAACTAAGTGACGATTATGAGATATGCATTTTATTCTTTAGTTATTGGGTTGACTGTAGGAAAGCTACTTCAGTTCCTCTAAACATCCTATAATGTTCCAAGAACCACAATACAAGCTTGATTACAATCTTCAGGGCTGCAACAGTACATGATCAATACTGATGTGAAACATTAAGTATTATTTCTTTCTTCTTCTTTTAGTGCTGGAGTTTTCTACAGTGACTTAAAAGACACACAGGCTTCTGGCACCAGGTTTAATTTACTTTCATACAACTTCTTGGTTTTACTTGAGCATTCTCAACCACAGACAACCAGTACAAAATCAACCTTCCTAAAGTATCTAGAAAACCCGTATTCCAGGCCTAACTCAAAACCCTCACTTTTTATTTTTCCAAATAAAATTCTTCTACCTAAAAGTTTGCAGACTAAGTGCAAGCCTATCATAAGGTTAAAATAAAACAAAAACACAACAACCAAGTTCAAGATTTCAAGTGGAACAAGACCTATCAGTGTCTACAAAGGGAAGAGTTACCTGAGCAAACCATATTCCAGCATCTTTCCTACTGTAAAGAAAAAGAAAACAGAATAGTATTTACCTTCTGTTTTGCAAAGCCAGGATCAATCACAAACACAACACCATCTATTGTTAACGATGTCTCAGCAATGTTAGTTGACACAACAACCTATCGAAAGAAAAAACAACAAACCAAACAATTAAATGAAACTACTTCATTGTGAAGATGAAGAATTCCGATCTTTTCACAAAGAATTTTCAGCAAACTTTCCTTCCCTCCGTCAGTAACTACCAGAGCTGCACTCCAACAGTTTGACAGGATGATCTGAAATCAACCAAATGAACTTCTAATGAAAAGAGCAATTTTTGTCCAGGTTTTGCTCCCCTGTGAGTCTATTACCAACACAGCAAATGTTAATTTTGAGAAAAAGAACCAGAAGAGCAAAAACTTTACTTATAAAACCACTACTCAAATTTTCTCACTTGTCTAGTAAAAAATGACAAATTATACTGGTTTCCTTTAACATCATCTGTTAATTCTAGCTTTTTACCCTTTTTTGAAAGCCTAAACAGGGCAAACTAGCTAAGCAATATTAAATCAAAGGTCACATATGGTACCACCACAGTATTTTATTTGGTTTGACATAAAGCAGTTATCAATACATTCCAGCCAAAATCCTGAAAAATGTGTATTTAATTTTAACTTTGTCTTTTTCTATCTCCAGATATTCAAACATCTTTACAGATCATTAATATTACATTCTTAAATTTCTATAGACTTCCTAAAGGTTAAGTCTCATGCAAAAATTAAAGGCAATATCAGAGTTCTGAGGCTTGATTTGCCACCATTTAAATTTTATGTCCAGAGATGCAGTACAACTGTCTATAGATACCAATAGCTCTCATCCCAACAGTGACCACATTGAATCACGTTATTAGCAAGCTTAATCAGCTATCTCAGGAAAGACCCAAAACTTGTTCAGCACTTCATCAAAACTACTTACCTTTCATGTCTTAATTTCAAAGCATTCTGTCATCCCAGTTTCCAGTTTCGCACTTAGGACTGGAGAGACCCATAACACTTTTTTCAGTATTACAATGAAGCCATTGGCTGGACTAGATTGGTAATCCTGTTGATTTTCCTTCCTGATGGCTGATTACTTTGTCAGTCAGCTACTTATTACACTCAGCTTGCCTCTTCTTTAAGTAGACTTAAAGTCTAAGTTATATACTATGATATATTGAAAGCAATACTTTGGTGGAAAAAGCATTGTCAATTAATTTGGAATTACAGTATTTCACCCTGAAACGATGTGCTACTTAGAATTCCTCAAACAAAAAAACCCTGTATATATTTCACTCTCATGTAACCTACACATAATATAAATGCAGACACAGGTATAGAGATAAAAACCACAAACCTAAATGCAATTCAGTGCAAAATCACAATACATTTTCATTAAAAAATTGCAATGCATTAAATATGCAAATTAAACACACTCTCACATTAAAAGGCTAGTCAATTCACATTCAGCTTGCTGTTACAGAGTATGCCATATATAAAAGGTTTCGGGTTTTTCTTTATCTGCTAATGTACAGAACCATCCATACCCCAAATCTTCAAATACCAATTACAGAGAAGGGACAAAAGGTTTTGGTCCTGCTTTTAATCACTGACTTCTGCTAGGACATTTCAATACCAGTAATTCAATACTGTTAGCTTGCTTAGTCCACAAACGTACAGCAATCTAACTTGTACCTGAATTTACTTAATCTATACTTGAATCATACAGAACTTTACAAAGGTGGATGGAAAGAAGTTATTTATACAGTGAATTCTGTTGCATGTACAGATATCATTTGTTAATGTCACCTTGCTTAAAAAAACTAAAATTCATGAATGTGAAAATTAAAGAAAAAAGAGTTGCTGAAATTATACCACACCTTTTAAGCCTAAATCAAAGTACAAGTTTACTTGGAAATCAGACAATTGAAATTAGCACTACATTACATAAAATAATACATTGTACCTAATTAGCTTAAGCTGCAAGGTTGCAGTTATGAGATGAATTTAAACACGTTTTTTAATATTAAAACATACATAACATCTACATCTAAAAATGCACCTATATTGCATATGTATTAACCAGCAATGCTTAAGACTGCTGAAACAGAAACTAGAACACAGCTTGAAAACAAGGATAAGACAAGGAGTCTTTAACATGGGACAAGAACAGAAATGTTCTTTGTTAAGTCAGAGGACAAATAAAGTGCTAAGTCATCAAACTGTGTCACTACTAGTTGTTACCACCACTACTACTGCAAGATGCCATACAACTTCCAGTATCCTTCCTTTCACAAAATTAAAGCTCAGGAGATACTTATTCAGATACTGCAAGCACTTCACTTATATTTTCATAACCACAGAGCCTTTGAAATTATTCAGACCACCTGCTAGCGCTCTATTCAGCAGTTCTATAATCTAGATTTGACTCCCACAGGAGGCTGGTTCTAAGATACTGAGCCACAGCAACACATGGCTTTTCCTTTACAGATGTTTATCACCGAGACTAACTGAAACCAACATTTAAACAAATTTACAACACAGACACACTTTCATTCATAGCTATTTGTTATGAAGACAAAAACTAAAACCCGGAAGCCAGAACATTTCAACCAAAGCAGGCAAAGAGGAAAAGTAGCTTCATTGGTCTGTCTGAGTCTGTTGCCTACACACTGTGCCTACAGTCCGTATCTTTCAGGTGTAACGATTTTTCACCAAGTGTCTTCCTCTCAGAGAGTGGTGCTGGCTCTATCAGTTCAACATAATGAAAGCTACACTCTGCACATTATCCTCTTAGGTAGAAAACCAAAAACTGTCTATTTTGAAGGACAGTTTAAAATATGAATGAAAATTTAATGAAATACACAGCTATCACTTGTCCATTACTTAAAAGCAATTTTATTCATTTAAGTAATTTGCTAATACAGTCTTGTTGCAGCATCAGTTTCATGATTTCAGACTGAATGCTTTCTGTAATCAATTTAAGAGGAAAAGGAAAAAAAATTTACTAAATTTATTAAGTGATTTACTCTTCCAGAACACTAGAAAGTTGTCACTAGTATTCTACATGTACTGTGTTACACAAAAAAGCAAATAATCAAGGAACAAACCCTGCCTAGAGCACCTGGTATGATTCAGCTTTGACCTTCAAAATCTTAGCTTTGTGATTGCTAGTTTAAGAGAGCATTAGTTTAATTTCAGGAAGCTCTAGCAAGACTACTTCCCAATGTTCAGTTAAGTGAAATAACCACATAGCTTCTAATGTGGTTTATGTGAGCAGTGACAGATTAATTTTATGACGAATGTTCACTGTGCCATTTCAACATGCTCAGTTTTTCAATCCATTTTGCCCAATGAAAGAACCTCAATTCCTCATTTACTACTACAGAAAACACAAACCTCTAACTTCAACATACTTGTTTAAACTTGCACCTTCTCATAAACCTTACCACACAAAACCTGGCTGACGACCTCCCCTGAAGAGAAGGTCCATTTTGTTTCAAAAAAAGAGCACATATCAAAATAATTAAGTAGGGAAAAAAATCCCATCCCTCCACATAAAGCATATTTCTCATTAGAACTTACATGAATGCTACTTCCATTCAAAGTGTTACTACAACATCCTGGCCTTTGAGAAACAAATTCCAAGTTATCTAAAAATTATAATGCAATAAAAACTTCTACTTGTTACTGCTCAAATATATTTAAAGTAGCTGAAACTTGTATTTCATTGCTCACACAAGCGTGAGTAGATAGTTACAGAACAGAATAGTAAAACAGCACAGTATTTACCTTTCTTCCTATTGCTCCATTTTGTTTTTTTGGCGGAGGAGGTTCAAATATCCTTTGCTGTTGCTGTGGAGGAAGGGTGGAATACAGTGGAATGATTTTGATGTCACCAACTTCAGGACCTAAATCATCAATTTCACGTTTTATCCTCTTGCAGGCTTCATCGATCTCCTACAAAACAAAAATATTGGTTAAAAGAGAACTCCGTGAAAAAGGAGGCACATTTTATTTTAGAGCGCCTTTGAAATCAGATTAAGTCTACACCCTGAAGAACAATTACAATAACTTCTACTTTAAAAAATAAAAATAACTTGGGGGGGGGGGGGAGGGAGAATCAATCAAGGTGCTTACTGAATGTGCAATCAAATTTCCACAATACTTCAAGATGTTTCAGCTCCTATACTCTAATGAACAGCCTAATTTGCATTCAACATCCTTTTTCTTTTAGTCATGTTTCCTAATTAAATCTCTACAAATTGTACTAAAATTGAAATCTCTCACCCTGGAATATTAAACTGCACTCATGACCTTTTCAATTTTCACAATCTGTAAAAAATTGATGTGCAAGATATTTAAAATAAGCCAATTAAGCTTTAATGTCACGTATCACTAATGCAATTACGTGGAAGATTTGCTTCATTGTACCTAATGAGAACAAACACCTTTACAGTATAAACACGGATGCTCAAAACCAAACCTCTTAATTCTGCATTTCAGATTTCACTATAAAAATTAACTAAAATCCCATCTAAGCTTAAGAAAGGACAGTGAAATACTCTGAAGATGAAAGATTTTTCATGCCTTTTTTAACCATAGTATTTTCTAGTCTATTTTCTGCTTACTATACAAAGCCGTTAACCACAGCCCAATCATTTTATGGCTCCATTTAGTTTAAAAACAACTACATTTAAGCTAGTTAGGTGACCTATAGTTATGACAAGATTTAATGAAAATTGAAGTGCACGGAAATTTAGGTTAATGATTAACATCATTCATTACCTTCAATTTAAAAATCACAAGAGCCTCTCCACTAGTATAACTAAGAGACATAGTGACCAATTATTGATCTTCCAGCTCAACTACTGATGGGAGAATGAAGTCATCATGACAAGAAGCAACAGTAGGCAAAAGTGAAAAAATGGCTACAACACACTCAAAGGAAGAGTGAGACCTCCCTTGCCACAAGTAATTCATTAGCCTGAAGGTGATGTTTAAGACCCTAAGTAAATACATGGAACTGGTTATCTAAAGGCTCTGTTAAATTACCACTTTAAACTGTAATTTGAAAAGCAAAAGTAATTTCCTTTTTAGAAACTATAAATTCACACAGATCTGCACCAAATCTGGGTCTTTCACTTATTCTTAAAGAGAAGTTTAAGTTTTTAGCACTACTGCATTAAGTATGTTTGAAAGCACAGACAATACTTGCTCTGTATTGATCAGCATATATAATTAATGTAAGCATGGCAAAATGTAGGCTCTCCCTCTTTGATGTCCAAGAGCCCTTTTAAGAGTAAGCCTAATGCTTTCTGGCATTGCCTTGTCAATTTGAACAAACTGCAGCTATTTACCAAAACCCCCTTTGTTTAAAAGGCACACTTTGCCAACAAATCCAACTCATCTTCATAAAATGTTAAGGGGCATACCAGAAACTGAGCTGAAATGGTCATTACTGGTTTACTAACAGAATGAATTTCTTTATACAGGCGTCAGTACCTGGTATTCTCCTTATTTAAGTTCAGTAATAGTCTCCTGGTGAAAAGGGAGTTAAATATTTAATACAAACCAAAATAGAGCACAGACCTGAGTTCCTGATCTGAAGGTCACTACACTGCTCACGGAATTTGAGCAGATTATACTGTGTAATTGTGAAAGCTGTGATGCTGGACAGGATGCTTAATCTTCCACAGTAATGACTAGAGATACCAGGACAGTTTTATACTTAAGAGATAGTAAAATACAAGCAAGCAGCGATAAATGAAAACACTACACTCTTCGGGACACATGTTCACAGCCACCGATCATCAGATAAAAGTACTCTTTCTCCCTAGAGTTTCCCAATGTAGTTTCAAAGTATCCGTAATCAGGACTCATTAAAATACTTCAACACAGAGAAGACAAGAGCAAATACAGCTATTACTCTCTACAGATTTGCAGAGGTAACTACGGACCTCTCATCATAAACTGCTGAAAGAAGGATGCAAGACAACAAGAGACACTGCCACTCATCTAGAGACAGTAAAAGAGAATTCTTTAATAGTAGTAGTTTTAATTTAAAAAATGAAGAGTAGTTTCCTTTTATTTACCACACTGACAGAAAATAGTGCATCTACTTCAGCATATTTACTATCAGTATATCTACTTCCCCAGGGAAGTGGACACAGCACCAAACTTGCCAGAGTTCAAGAAATGTTTGGACAAGGCTCTCAGGCACAGCATGTGATCCTTGGGGCTGTCCAGTGCAGGGCCAGGGGTTGGACTTTGATCAACCAAGTGGGTCCTTTTCAATTCAGGATATTCTATGATTCTAACTATAACCAGAACCACCCAATGATTAGAACTGGTATCCCAAAGTACATAATCTAGAAAGAATGTGTGGTAAGAATAGTTTGAAAGTGTTAAGGATTCCTTTCAGTATCGAAGAGGAAGAAAACAGACTAACACGCACAAAGCGTGAAACTTAGGCAATGCTGAAGTTACTAGACTGAACTTGATCCCAGTTCCTCACAAACAAGGTTTCTTAGGACTAATGTTTGAGAAATACTTCTCAGTGAAACGGTAGTCAATGAAATTGTCCATCGACTCACTCATTTTGAAAAGAGCTGACTACCAAAAGGAAAGAGTAAACAGACCACAAAAAGGGGAAAGATTACACTACTATCTAAAATGCTCATTTATCTCAAGCTGCAAGTGCCACAACACCTAGTCATCAGAACTGTCCCAGTCATCTTAAATACTTTCAAACTTCCAAAAACATCTTGTCGATCCAATCAAAATAAATTTAAAATATACAGACAATAACTACAGATTAACTAAAATGCTATGGAAACTAGAATCAAGCAACAGTTAAGAACTCCATTTTGAATATTAACATGGAGTCCTCAACATTCTTCCACATCATCAACAGCCTAAGTGATTTTCCTTGGAAAAGTTCCAAAGACAGAAAAGATCAGCAAAGAGAAAATATTTTTTTTCATAGACATACCAGTGATCAAGGAGGTAATGGGGTGGTAAATATTTTTCAACCAGCAAAAACAAAGTGATCTCAACATCTGAATGAGAGTCAACAATTTGTATTTTGCGCCTACAGCTAGAGAAGGACAAGCTGACAGAAGAAAAAAAGCTGGAACCAGGAAAATAACTTATTAAATCAAATTTAAGGTAATTGACATAGCATTCCTTCAAAAAATTTGTGTGATTAAGAAAACTGGTTATAGACAAAATCCTGAACAGGCTGCTTTGTTTTGAAACAACTGGTGCACAATGGGCAATATTTAAAATACCTGCCAAATTAGGTTGATTTCTGTCAGGAGCTCAAGTAACAGAAAGCAATTCCAAGACCCCACAAAAGCTTCAGGATTCTAATGTCAACTTCCATTTGTGCATGGAACTTTCTTATCTCATCAAGGCCTAAGTTTGTATGAGAATCAACATTTAACACTGCCTTGTTTAGAAAATAAAGCAAGAATAGGGTGCAGTTTCCCTCCACTTTATTAGAAACAAAACTGCAGCCATCTGTATTTTCACATAACAGTAAGTAGGTTACTTATGCCTCCTGAATCTGACAGGAATTTTACTCCATCTTAACCCACTTTTCAAAGAAAAGGCAGGCTGATAGCTAGTGACTTAAAAAAACAAACAAAGGGAAAAAAACCCACAAACAAAAAAACCCACCACCCTCGGATGCACTAATTTTTATTCCTCTCACTGATGATGTGCTTCTGTGCAGCTAAAAATGTAGAAGTCCAACAGACCAGAAGCAAACTCTTGAGTTTGAAGTCTGTTGACCAAAGGAGTCTTGAATTCTTAGAATTCCAGAATTGCCGCTTATATTCCATTTTAGCAATTCCTCCAATTCATATGAACCTCAGGAAATTCAAAGCATGGAACTTTATTTTCCCGTTCTCATGGCAGATCAATACATCTGCAAGTGAAATAACTGATTATATTATTCAAGCCAACACAGAGCACAACTTTTGCTCCAACAAAACACAGTGAGAAAACTTCCCCTAAGCATATATAACTACACATACTAGTAGTCAAAAGCCAAAACAGCAGTTGAGTCACACTTATCAACAGCATTAAATACTATAGTAACAGTACCCAAAGTATGCAGAAAGCAGTAGCTGCAGGTTAGTTTCTCTAATGCTCAAGCCTGCCTTTCACAGCCTGCCTCTATGTCTACCATCTCACTCTCATGATGTCCAGTACTGCTTACACTCCTTATCTCAGAACATGCACAAAAAACACTTCCTACCCCTTTTACTTGTAAAACTAAGTAAATTTTAATTCTATCATCCTAACAGTGCTCAAGTTTCCTTTTGATTACTCACTGTAGAAAGCAAACAAAACTTTCACAGCGCTCAGAAGACAGCACAGTCAGGGGACAAAAGGAAGGTCTTCTAAGAGGCCTATTTCTTTAACACGATAGAAATGATCTGGTAAGACATGATGAAAAGTTGCCAGCGTTTCAAACCAAGAGGACAGAACTGATAGTTTTCCTATGGCTTAATTTCAAGAGTACAATTTACAGGACTAATGCTTAAAATCATCACCCCACTCCCACCTTTGACGTGTATTAGTAAACACTAACAAGACTGAAAACATGAACAGGATTTAGTATTACTAAGTAATATTTAGCAATACGCACTTTTTTCCCCCTAAAAAAGTACCACTTTTTCAAGTCTTATCACTGAAAAATCTTGTAGGTCTGACTTTTAAAGATTGCCTGTGCCAGTTCAATTCAGAAACACGTTTACTCCTCAGGCTGTGTCAGAACACACAGCAAAGAGAGACTCGGAAGCAAATGAACCACAAACCAACACCTCATCAGCTGCCTCCAATACCGCATCTCCCCTGCTTTTTATCATCTCACTACTCCAATACTTACCGTTCCCTAGCTCTGCATCAAAAACTACGAATGTGAACATATTATGAGCAGTACAGCTAAAAGGAGCTATACAGAATTAACCACACAAGAGACTAATTTTGCTTCTTATCATGCACATCACTTTTTTCTCTATGTGCTGTTGAAAATAAAGTCTTTATTATACATTCAAGATGAATGCTTGGTAGAAATTCACTTCCATTTCTTTCCCTGGCGGCATTTCTGCAGTCAAAAGTAAGGTGCTTGTACTAAAAGGGGGCCATCAGCAGGAATAGCAACAGAAAAAATTACAGGAGCAGTTGCAAATATTGAGTTAATTCACCACATCTTTAAGGAGCAAGTCTGCCCTGAACAAAATACAATTCTTACCAGTTCCATTACAAGTTCTGCTGAATAGTAGTAATAAAACACAAACACAAACATAGAAAGAAATCCAGAAAGACAAGCAGCAATGCAGTTCACAGAATTGTGGGACATGAGGTTGGAAGGGGCCTCAAGGATCATCTGATCCAACAGATACTGCGTGTCCTAGATTTGCATGCAGGGTGGTGGAGCTTAGAGCCACAGGCATGCCTAGGTTGCTATTCCATACCACCCCTGTCGTACCTGCGGGGGATGGTTTCAGGGGGAAGAAAAAGGCAAGTCCACACCAAAGTGTGCGATATTGTTCCTTCTTTTCCTTGGGGAAGTTGCCGGTCACGGCAGCGCTGTGGGCTCTCACCGACCAGTGCTTCAGACTCTGTCCCTCCACCATCCATTCCTTCCCGTTCTTTGGAGAATGCAGCTGGGATACAGCTCCAAGAAAAGTGGTGAACACAGCAGGATGTGGCTCCAAAAAGCAGCGGCGAGGCTAGTGGTGCAGCCTGGGAATGGAGCAGTGGCAAGCCTAAGCCCAGCTCAGCAGAGCCATCCAGGAACGGAGGGGTGATGAGCCCAAACCCAGCAGTCTGGAAAAGCAGGCAGTGCAACAAGGAGAATCCAGCTTTTCAGGGGTTTGCCTGTTGTTTTTCCTTGTCCCTGCCTCAGGGAGCACTAGACACAGAGAGTGTCCACCATCTTGTTTTCATCTTGGAGGTCACATGTTACTGAGCTGAGGTGGTGAACACCTTTGGTGTGTAAAGCACCTTCTCTTTTGCATACTGTTTTTATTAATATTGTGGCTAGTACTGAGTGTTTTTTATCCCATTGCTCTTTCTTTTCTGTATATCTAAACCCATAATCTCTACCTTTGTGCCTCTTGCACCAGAGTGGGGCAAGACAGAAGGGGAGCAGCTTATCTGGAGTTTAATACCAAGCTGATGTTCAACCACCACACTTGGCAAAAGCAGAGTCTAGAGAAGATGGCCCAGAACTCTAGGCAGCCAAATCCCATATGACCAATGTCGTGGAATCCTCCACTTCCTTTTGGAGATTATTCCAATGCCAGATTATTCTCATTGAGAAAAATTTTCCTCCTGTGTTTAATTGCAATATTCTCAGGAGTAACTTTTATCCATTACTCCTCATCAATTTCCATGTGACTTCTTGCAAAGAGTCTCCATCTGCATTGTAGTCACCCTTTAAATACTGGCTCGTGGTGATAAGGTCTCCCCTGAGCCTTCTTTTCTCAAGGTCAAACAAGCCAGTTTTCTCAGCACTTCCCCGTCCTCTGAACTACTGTGTGGCCTTAAGTTACTGAGTTACATTGTTCTTGCAAAGCTAACAGTCAAATAGCCTGAATTTCCTTCCATTTCATTTGTGTGCAAGACTCATCCATGGTGCCACAAGGAGGCTTGAAATTACACTAATACTAAACAGCAGTTACTAAATGATGGACTGTGAGTTACCCTGAGCCAAAGTACTTCCAGTGCTCCCTTCATCACTTGAACAAAATTACTGTTATTCTTTCAGTTTATGCTATGCAACTCAGTACTTTCTACGTGAGGCTAAACAAGATAACTTGTGTTCACTGGAGCCCAGTACACACACTGACTTAACCTCATCCAATCACTACCACTAAGAGTTGTGAATTTTTAGTTTAATTTCCCTATAAGATAGTCTCCATTTTTCTGCAGTTAAAGAGTGTAACCAGTTTTACTATGATAAAAAAATTGTGCCTTTAAAATAAACCCTCATTTACAAAACTTTCAATCAAAACATGAAAAATGTTTTGCAACTCTTTTCTATGCCAACATTGGTTTTACCAATATTACTTTAAGCCTTTTTACAACACTGAACTTCGCAGCAACATTTTTCAGTGTATTTTTCTACAATCCAAAACAGCACTGCTGATCTGTATTTCAAATCTCCAGATGCAGCCTGGATTCTCCCTCATAAATGTGTAACGACATATTTGGCTTTATAAAGAAGAGGGCACCAGGGTAACAGAGAACACAATTGGCATTCTTAAGTGCCTACATTACCAAAACATGTAAGACAAATCTATACAGTTTCTATGTCATTATTTCTGCCTCCCCCATTCCACAAGTTCCATCTGTAAGGATATTACACCTACTTTTGGATACTGATCTCAGTGGAGTATAAAATCCAATACTGTTTTAGCAGAACTCGAACAGACAATAAACTAGCTGCCTTTCAGATCTGCAGGTGAGCCAGTCTTGAAACACTTAAAAGTCAAGTTTAACAAACACGTATTTACAAAACTAGACTACCAAATTTGTAATCTCAGTGACTGAGAACAAGTTTGACAACACCTATTGTCTAAGAAAGACGTTGACTGAAATGTAATTATGCTTTTCCCTTGTGAACAAAAATTTTTGTCAGAGTTTCCAATTTCACCTGTGACTGACGTCAGACAACCTACCTTACAGCTATTCAGGTTATGCCTTTTTGGAATACTGGCACAAAATGTGAACATTATTTCCATATTCTGGAATCTTCCTGAAAAACCAGGGTGGTTTTTTGTTTGTTTTTAAAATGAACAGATCAGTTTTCCTCCTTACAGGAATTCTAGGACAAGTCCTGTTTCAAAATGTTTATTCCTAATAAATTTGGGGTTTAAACATCCTCTTTTGTTATTAACAGACTGAAAAGCAATTCATGCAACATAATCATATACTTTTTCTCTTTTCGGGATTCAGGAAGGAAGTTTTTATTGAATACTCATTTCTGCACCATTAACAGCAATGTTATCCTCACCCAGTAACAGGCTTACATGACTAATATTCCTTTAGTTTCCAAAGGTAGCTAAGCATCTTTTAGTTTTTTGGGGCATGACAATACAATCTTCCCTCCTATCTCCATCATCAACTCTATGTCTTAACTAATCTGCACTAATTAACTGCTATCCATCTTAATTACCATTGAAATTACTTCAGGTTCAGTGGAAAGTGAAGACAATAGCCAATAAGGACCTTCATTCTCCCTCAGACCACTGTATTTACATCTCATTTGAAGTCTCTTAAACTCTGAAGAGCTCACACTTGCATAGTTTCACCTAAAGCAATTTCCTTTTCCTCAGTATCATTTGGCTTTGTAAATTTTTCTAACAAGAAAAACAAATCATCTTGCATCCACTTCATATTGTTTTCAAGAATTCAAAAGAACTACAAAGCATTTCCCCCCAGCATAAATCAATTTCCAGCTCCTAAGCCTCCTTACCTGAAGCACATTGTGGTAATGGTACCTAGAGCACATTTTCCAGTTCTTTCGAGTACAGAAGGTCCCCCATCACTTCAGATTCAACACTGATACATATGCTGACTGTTTTATGAGGCTCAGCAGAGGTGTCAAAACGTCATTAACCAAAATGGTCAGAACACTTAAAAGCTTCCTTACAGAAGCTAAATCAGATTTCAACTTCATGCTAACCAACCAAATTCAGACTACCTACAGGCAGAACGAACTGGACAGCCCCTGGACAGCAGCATTGACTTACACGTGGACTGGAGGCCTCCAGAGCAGAGGATAGTGGTGAGTTTTAAGTGATTCAGTAAAACAACACATTAAGATACATTTAAGCATAATTATATATATATATGCACAAATATGAGCATCTATTATGTGTAGGATTTTATTTAAGATTTTTTTATAATACGTTATGTCCTGCAAATTAACCCAGTGGAAATCGAACCACCTGTTCATTCAAAAGAACACAGTAGGTCTGTAGCACAGGCAGGTACCAGACCAATTCAGTGTGGACCCATTAGCCCAAGGAAGACAGCCATAATGTGCCCTGCTGCAATTGTTGTAACAGGTTATTTAGAGTAACACATAGCAACTGATGTAGCAAGGACATAGTTTATAAATCAGAAGGACAAGTACTTGTGCTTCGTGAAAGGTTAAAGATCAGCCTCATTTAGCATTCTGGTAAGGAAAACAAAATCTGCTGAAATAGCTGGCCAGCAGTGTTCCTTTCTGTTGCTACCAATTCATTCACTCATTTACAACACCTGTTTCATTAATTCACACATTTATCTGCCTGATTAGTCTGAACTACAAATTCAAGCTAAAACCAAGCAGATAGGTTTCAAAACCACAACTGTTGAAGTATTTTTCCCTACCTGTACTTCAACTCACAGCAATACTCCAAAGAAGGATAAATCTAAAGGCCGGAGTATTTGCTTTTACAGTGACCATCACTGCTTTGGTTTTTTAAGGAAGGAGATGACCTGCCACAAGACACTGTAATCAAACGTCTTAAAACTCACCTAAGAGGCAACATATTTATGACTGACAAATCTACTCAAGAAGTCTGGGTACAAATTACTTGCATCACTTTCCTCACTTGGCATAGTTAAGACTGTGTATACTTAAATGAAAGACAACGAATTGTTCCATATCCTTTGAACGGCATTTCTTCACGAGGAGTGACTGCATGAAGAATGAGTTGGAATAATGTTTTTGCTAGCTGCCTCTCTCCCCCTACGAAAAACAAACTTCAGGGTGACAAAGTCCAGCAAACTCTTCTCCATCTCAGCCTACTAATAAGGATACTCAAGAGAGCTTCAAAGCAACAGATGAGGACTAAAAAAATACCCCAGTTTATTTCAGATAAAGTATTTAAGACTTCCAGAAAATCCTCATTACCTGATGTAGTTTAGCTTAAATACTTTAAATACAATCCCTTTTCGCAAGGCACCAAGTCCATTTCTGAGACATAACTCCCTGAATTTGTGGTACATAAAGTCTACAGCCTAATACTCAAAGCCATTAATAAAAAACTAAAACATAAGCATTCTTATTAAAACTACTACTGATAGCCAAGTAGCAGAACCAAAGGATTATTCTTCAGGCAAGTTGTACAATACACACCCAGGAATGCACAAAACTACCCTTTCAGTAATAACCAAAGACACCATGATTTTAGAGAGGGCTTGCATAGCATATGTATATTACAGATATGTATAATGTCAAAGGATTCAAAGCGCAGGACAGGGAAAAAATCTCAGACCATTTAAATTATAAACTAGAAAAGGAAACTAAACATTTCAGTCTACAGGCCACTTAAAATAGTTTCTCTATGGAATAATGGATAAAAAAGGGAAGAAAGTACCTCTTGTCCAGTAAGAAAGAGTAAGAGATCTCCCTCTTCTTCTTCACACATGTGAATCTGGATCACTGTTCGAATGGCAGCCTCGAGGTAGTCCCTTTCTGGCTCTGGAGTATAGAATATCTCCACAGGATGGGTCCGACCCGGGATAGTTAGAAGAGGACAGTTATCAAAATAGATCTGAAACTTTCCAGCATCTAAAGTAGCACTCATAACTATAACCTGTATGTTTGGAGGACAAAAAAGAAAGTTACTCGAAAGATAAACAAGAATTTGTGAAACCTTATGCATTCAACACGTAATTTTACGGAAGTAAACAACTGTCAAGCATACTCTTACCATCTGAATACAGCACTCTTGTTACAAAGCTCAAAAAAAATTCCTAGTCCAATCAGTTAAGCTACAATTACATTTTTTCTACTGACTTCCTCAATACAAACTACATTATGAATTTCCCAGGGTTATCCTTACAATATAGATGATCATCCTTCAAATACAGATTATCATAGACCAAAAAACAACTATAAAACTCAGCTAATGGTAAGCACACAGATACCTTATCTAGCATGCCTGCAATTAGAAAGGAGATGCTTTTGGACTTCACCATTACTGACCTTCAAATCAGATCTTTGTCTTACAACCTCCTTAAGAACTCCCATCAAGATATCTGTAGCCAGTGTTCTCTCATGGGCCTCATCAAGAATTATAACACCATAGCGTTCCAGCAAAGGATCATTCATTGCTTCACGAAGTAACATACCATCAGTCATATACCTGAACACAAATAGAAACAAATTCAACATACAATTTGTTTAATAAGTCTGAAACAGAATCCGATTCTGTAACATTTATTAGATTGCTTGAACTAACATTTTAATCAACTTCTAAAAAGCAGAAACAGCAAACTCTTTCCAACAAGGTAACAAGCCCATTTCAATATTTCAAACAGAAATTACTGTAGAATGTAAGTGAAGTCTGGGATTACAGAGGGGAAAGCTTCAAAAAAAAAAAAAAAAGAGGGGGAAACAAAGTTTAGTGATATTTACAACTAGTTTGTAGACTATTACTGGCAGACTTCCACACCTACAGTCAGAGACAGGAAAAGAAAGGGGGAAAACATGCTCTGAAATCCTAGAAATACTGTTTCTGCAATAATCATTCACCTTTTCTGTCTGCAGATCATCTGTTCACTTTCTGCTTTTCTGTCTCAGTTTAATTTCTTTTTACACGTTTTATTCCCAACCCTTCGACTACTTGTACAACCAAAGTGAATAGATGTTTTGATAGAAAAGTACTAATCCTTGAACCACACTACACGGTGTTTTTAACTGAGCATTTTGAATGTAAACTGCTAATGACATATTAAGTGCACCTCTGGTTCCACCGACACAGTACAGGAATCTAGAGCAGCTGACAACTAAAACACTATGGATTATGTGTCCCAGAGCCAGGTGAAGGCCAGTTTTGAAACTGGATAGTTCTGAAACAAGCTACTGAATTTCACCAGAAGTAGAAGATACCACAGAAAAACATCAGCTGAATGCATAACGGAGAGAAACTGCATGCTGAAGGGCATTGTTCTCAATAGCACGTTAATTATAAAATACTTCTTCAGATTTACCTTCTTCTTTATGGATAATTTAAAATTGATTTCCATAGGGTGCAGTGATTCCTTTGGGAGGAATGAATCATTTCCAACTCCAGTCAAGCCTCACACCTCAGGTTTCTCTCACCTCATGCTATAGCTCCCATCTCTCTTCTCCACTCACACACAGAAAGCACTCATCCGCATATTCACTTCCTTATTACTCTTTTTATACCTTTGCTCACACCCTTCACTGCTCTGCAATTCCCCCATCTCTGACTTTACCTGATGGTTGCCATACTTACTTCAAAATGGTTTTTGCGCTACTGCAATCTTCAAATCGAATGGAGTAACCAACCTCCTGACCCAACATGACATCCATCTCATCAGCAACCCGCTGTGCCACGCTCATTGCAGCCACTCGCCTAGGCTGGGTACACGCCACTCCCCTCTTTGGGCCAGGCAACGAGCGCATGTAGTCAACACACCACTGAGGGATCTGGCAAGAACAAAATTCAGTTACAAACACACTTCAAATGGCCAGATGCAATCTATAATCTTTGTATGGGATCCAAAGTTAGTTAGAATTTCAAGAAGATCCAACTGCATGAACAAAAATACCCACAGCAAGATAACAGAGACTAGTTTGACCTAATCCCACTAAACAAAGCACACTCACATTAAGCACATACATAACTCTTTGTAGTTATCAAGGACATACATAGGTTCACAGTACATTTAAGCACTACTAGATCAGCACCTTATATAGATATTTAGCAGCAGCCATCATACTCCAAAGCAATCAAAATTAAAGTTAAGACATTCAAAATTTGAGATCTGTAGCACAGTTTGTTGCTTTAAGTTTTACAGTGAGCAGACTGTGTTTTGTGTCTTTAAAAAGCAATGCTTTGAAATACACAAACAAAAATAATGGTTTTATGGCTATAAATATTGTCTTAACCAGGAGGCACGACAAATAAAATGAACATTAGGTTAAATTACTGGGGTTTTTTAAATTTCATGAAACAGATATGAAACTCCTATGCCTTCCTTCCTATTAGCACTCTTTTTATTTGTCAGTCAGGGATTTTCTGCTCCTCTCAGAAATTTGGCAACAGTAGAAATCATCCAAAATAAGAAGTTTTATTCAGAAGAACTCCTATGGTAAGTGTCAGTTTGATGAAGATAGGAGTATTCTCAACATATTCTCAGTGTGACACTTTATGAGGAGACATCTCCAGGCACACCTAGTTCCAAGCCTACAAACTAAAGAACCCACTCCTTCTTAGCAAATACTTTTTAAGTATTCTTAAAAGAAAAGCAAACATATCATTTATACATTGTACCAATGAGGAGTAACAGGGAAAGCAGTTTAATTTAAATGAGGAAATTTTTTTCTCCAATATTATATTTTCACAGCAAAATGGACTTAAGTGAACACTAAAACATACCCAAAAAGCAAACAAGTGTGGTCTAATGATTTTTTCCAATGAAGAATATACTTCCACTATAAATATAAGAAAAATAAAGCAAAGAGAAACAAAATATGACAAGAAACTATTAGATTGCTGTGAACAACCCAAATTTTTGAAAACCCTATTCAAAACTAGAAATAGCAGCAGTTCTTGAACATTAACAGCAGCAACTTAAACCCTATGTAACATATACATGGCTGCCCTAACATGCAGTGTAGAAAAAGCGATTTGCCTCTCAAGTCATTAGTAACAGCTCAAATTTAAGCATTTTAGGAGAAGCTTTTGACTTTAAACAAAGTCTAGAAATAAATTTTAAACCAGCAGGTCTGTCAGGTCACTGCAGAACAAAATCAGAGCAATTTAAAAGTGGTTTTCCAGTAAGCAGCAAAACCTTCGGTACAGGTGTCAAATGAAAAAAATGGGCTACACAGACTTCACTGTTCCAAGACAATTTAGACAACCACCCAAATACTTTGCCTGTCCAGCTTTCAAAGATATACAAACACTGGGAAAAAGGACTGTGCCGTATTGCATTTTCTACTTCAGTCATGTCTAGAAATACATGGAGCCCTTAAGAGAGATTTTAAAATATAACTTTCACAAACACAAGGAGGTGGGGTCTAAACATACAATGGCCTCTAAGATAAAGGATAAATGCACTGAGGACTGTTAAAGACTATTTCAAAGTCAAAGGAAATTCATGTTTTAAAGGAATGCAGGGCAAGAGAAGGAAGACCACTACCCTTCTGGCTTTTTTGAGCCTCCCCAACTTATTGAAAACTTTCTCAGTTAAAATTTTTATGGCAGAATTCTTGGAATTTTCATCAGTTGAAAGCCTGTATCAGCTCTCCTGTGGACTGCAAAGGACAAGGATTAAGCTATACTCAGAATCACTTTGCTTCTGAACTTCACCTGCCAAGAAAAACCCCTAGCCTTTACAGTTAAAGACTCTCAAGTGAAATGAGATGCTACTCTACCATTCTTTCTACAAAACAAAGCGAAATTATACCAGCACCATGTATGATCCCACATTTAAAAGGGAATGCATGTTGCAATTACAGCAAGTAATTAACCTCTTTCTAAGAGAAATTCAGCCCACCTATTCCACCACCGAGTGCATTCACAACACATCTAATAACATACTTAACTTAGGTTAAGTTTAAATTACAAGATAAGCCACTGCAAATGCTGGAGACTTGAAAATTAAGGTCCTAGCTTTCAATACACTTCTTCAGTACTTCAGGTTTTAGGCCTGTGTGGAACACATGAGAAAAGTTTCATGTTCTGTCTAAGCCAAGCATTTCCAAACCTGGGTGCTCTACAAGACTAAAGAAAAATGTGCACGTAATCATAGAATGGTTTGGTTTGGAAGGGACCTTAAATATCATTTGGTTCTAACCCTCCTGTCATGGGGAGGGATACCACCCACCAGACCAGATTACTCAAAGCCCCATCCAACCTGGCCTTGAACACTTCCAGGGATGGGGCATTCACAACTTCACCAGGCAACCTGTTCCAGCCTCTCACCACTCTCACAGTGAAGAATTTCCCCATAACATCTAATCTAATATGGGATAGTCCTATTACTATCTGCCCATGTAAAAAAGTTGCTCTCCATGTTTCTTTTAAACTCCTTCCAGGTACTGAAAGACCATGAGGCTTCCCCATAGCCTTCTCTCTGTCTGAACAACCCCAGCTCTTCCATCTACCTTCACAGGAGAGGTGCAGACAATAATCAGGGAAGGGACTTGACAGGCAGCAGCTCACTGTCAGAAGGATTATCTATTACTATATAGCCTTCTACTACTATCACCATAAGATCAAAGATAGCAATTTTGGAAATAATTATTTTTCAAAATACACTTGATTTTATTGCTATCAAGTTGGTAGTAAAAGCTTATATAGACCTGCATTTTGAACGTTATTTATCTTGCTCTGATCAACAAATCTAAGGAGAAGAAAAACAATCACACCCCAACAAGTTTTAAGACAGCACTTGATCACAAAAAGGATGTGACTTTCATATGCAAAACAAGGTCTTCATTAAGTGGCAGATTATGTTCAATGGTGTGTTCCTATAGAGACAATTGTTTCAAAATGTATCTGCCAGCTCACAGAGAAAATTCAGAAGAAGCAGAGAAGTTTCCAAGACAGCTTATGTGCTTTTGATAGCTTAAATTCCATTTTAAGGAAAGATGCCTTAGGTTTCTTAAGTCCTTTCAGAAAGTAAGGGTTAAAGTAGTAAGATAATGCAGGAAAAGCTTTATGCCTTTGGAATGACATGACAGTAATAGGTGTTTGAAGTATAAGTCACAGCTATTAAGAACACGTAACATTTAGATCTTCAAATTTTCAGACCATGCAACAAGTAATCTTGTTTTCATGTAGATAAGCACCTTTTTTTTTAAAAAAAAATATTCAGAATACTGTATCTTCCAAGTAACTACATAATCAAACCTTTCTGAAGAATTCCACAAAATCCTGGTCTCAGCTTACACACTTTAAAAAAGCAATATAGATAATGTCATACAGATTACCTTCTAAACAAGATTGATTCCTAAAATGTGCAGAAAGAAGGGCATGTAATTTCAGGTATTTCAGGCACAGCTATAAGAGGTATCCAATGCACTACTATGCCCTTTATATTTTCTCAATATCCAAAATTTTAAGATTAAATTTCTCTTAGCCTGTAAGACTTACCATGTTACCTATAATCCATTTTATAAAGATTAAAATATCCTTCAGTTTTTGTTTTCTGCCCAGATAAAAGACATTTATCAGATTACACAACAAAGAATTTTTTAACATCAATTTTCCACACAGACTTTAATCAGCAAACCAGATGATAAAGTTTTGAACAAGTTTGTTCTGCTATAAATACACAGGTATTTCTTGTATCTTCTACTTAAGGGTTAAGGAGGCTATATACATCTATTTTTGGTGCTGAGAAACTTTTAAAGTTGTTAATCTACACACAAAAAAATATTTTAAACTACAGCACTGCAAAGATCTATGATCTCTAAGAAATTTCAGTACCAAGGAAACACAAGTCTTTACCTCTCAAGTTTGAGTATCACCAAAAGGCATGATCCAACCCAATAATGACAGAATTGCACCTGACATTTCAATTCCTTTTAAGTTTGTATCTGTAGCGGTAAGTTTCCTAAAACACTAACAAGTTCATACTTTGCAGCTGCTATCTACACAAACAGCTAAATAAACTACTGGAACCACCACTTCAGACAGTGGATTAGTACACTTTGCCACACCATTAAATCTCCATTTTCTTCTACTAAACCAATCATAAAGCCTAAAAGAAACAACGGCCAGGGAACACTAGTGAATTTCAAAAGCGGAAGATGCTATAAGATTCTTCTCACTTTTGCATTCATTAAAGCAAATAAAACATTTTTCAAATGAGTTTTGCTTAATTTGTGAGTTATTCTTATACAGTGAATTCCAAGAAATCAAACCAAGGTTCATGCACACACACACACACACTTAGCAACAGCCTCAATCTTGGAAAAAAATCAGTATCATATATTTAAGAACTCACCTGTGTTGTTTTACCAGACCCAGTCTCTCCGACCAGCACAAAAGACTGATGCCTTATCAAAATATCTGTAAATCTTTCTTTATATTCCCAGACAGGAAGTTGTAGCCTTTTTTTCAGGATGTCATAATATCGTGGTGTATGTGGTAGATTTGTGAAAGGGTTAATACTGTGTGGAATCATTGCCGGTTTTATAGCTGGTAACCCAGCAGCCGCGTAATAGTTAGAGTTGGATGTAGGTCGCAGATCTTTCTCCTTGTCCCTTTCTCTGTCACGATCTCTATCTCTGTCACGATCCCTGTCACGATCTTTTGAACGGTCATCACGGTCCCTGTCCCGGTCACGATCTTTCCTAAAATGAGTGAAGAGACACAGGAGAAAATGAGACACTTGAATATTTAAATACAGAGGAGGAATTTAAATACAACACCACTCTAAAGATAACCAGTATAAAGCGCATACAAACCAAATCTTTAAGAAAGCCTTGCAGGCAGCTACCTGGAAGGATAAGCACCAGAGTAACAGCATGATATCTCAACATGAGATATACATAGCTACACTCATTGTACCTAAGCACTGCCACAGTTCCTCTCATTACAGGCAAGATTGAAGATAGCCATCACATAGAGGGTCATTTTAACCATCTTCATTTAATAACTATAAAGAATCAGCTGTGCATTCTAGACTTCTCAGTTCTTCCCATTCCTACTTGCTGCTGCAGAAAAGTAGAGTATACTAACTGCAGAAAAGTAGAGAATACTAAATAGTCTTTTTTCCAGCTACCAAAGGAATTACTCTCACCCACAAAAAATTAACTCAAAATAAGCAAGTCATGGAAAAAAAGCTTTATTTTAATAGCCCACAATTACTTTGTAGCCTTTTTTTTTCCTTTCAAGTCTTACATACAATTCTGACTCAATCAACTGATATACAGGTTGTTGAGCCTGGAACTTAAGACTTAAAACCAGCCACTACAGTTCACAGAATCAGAATCACTTAGGTTGGAAATTACCCTTAAGATCATGGAGTCCAACTGTTATCCTAACAGTTGTCAAGTTGTACAGCATATTCTCCAGTATCACCTCCTACCAGACATTTAAACAGCTTTTACATATTCCCACTTGTTCCAAGCATTACATAAAAAAGTCACTGCACTTGCAGAAGAAAAACAGCATTATTTTCCATCTCTGGACGCAGTCTTAGTCAGAGTTTATGATTTTGCAAGTCCATGTACTTGCTCTTTCACATAATCTCACTCTTCCTATAAACACACACTCGCAAAAAATCCCTAGTTTGACCCAAAAAACTACAGCTATGTGCTTTTAATAAAAATTCCTAATTCAGGTCTTTGAAAAAAGCTCTGCTTTACAAAAACACCCCATCACGTTTTAAACTATTGTAAGTTAAAAGATTAGTGGCATCTTTGCCTGCAAAACTGAGGATATCCTCAGCTTCACTCCTTTTGTGCACTAGCTGAAATCCCATCAAAAAGGCAAAACAACAAACTAAGTCAAACCAGATTTATAGTAAGTGCACACATAAACATTTCCAGGAATATTAAGAAAAAGCAAAACCTCTCATTCTTTACCAACACTCAAGACATCCCTGAAAGTAGAGATCATGTCAAAAGAAAACTGTTGGCCAAATCTCCTCTCCACAGCTTTTGTTTTAAACATGCAGTTGGCATTCAAATAAAACTGTTGAAATAATAAACACATTCCTACCTACAAAGATGACACAGTAACCAAGATTATATTAGTACTGACTCCGTACATTTTAATTCAAAGTCAGCTGTGCGTTGGAAACAACCACCACCATTCTTCTTGTATAAATGAATATAATGTGTGCAGGCTTTTTTTTTTTTACCCTCAGTACTTCAATATATTATGGTGACAGAAGCTGTCACAGTAAGATTTTTTTAAGACTACTTCTTTTAACACAGACTCATTGAAAATAAAAAAAGGATTACAAAACACTCTGCTTACTGTCACTTAACTCACTTCTATATGGACTTTTCTAAAGTTCTGGACACTGAATTGTCTAAAAATTGAGACCCTTTTAGAGCATTTGCTTGAATCTGAGACACCCTAGCTTTACATTACTTCTAACACAGTCAAGTATCATACAAGCTAGAAGTCTCTCCTCACTGTAGAATGGCAGGCAAATACTACAGAACCCAAGAGGTTCATGTTCTCCTTATGAAAGAGTCACCACTGTTACAGTGAGGGAACTAGGCTCTGTTATGCCACTCTTAATGGTGTAAGAGTGTAATAGCATGTATCAGACATGAACAAAGCTTTGGACGTGCAGCTGATGATCTATTTGCCATCAAATTTTTAAACATCTGCAGGTACTGGGATAAACAAGTGCATGGTCAGTAACATCATTAGCAAGAAAACAAAATAAAGGTATAAGAGCAATTTAAGAATGGTATAGCTGGGGTAAAATGCAACAACACACTTCACTGAAGGTAAAATAAGTCACATTACTAATGTACAGGTTTTAGTTTGGGGTTTTTTCAGTGGTTTTTTTTGCATATGTGTGTTTCTGAGGGATTTTTATCCTTCACTGCTATCTAGTAAAAGTATAAAAAAACTGCACACCAGAAAAACCCATTCCACAACCATTTACTTAAACAGTATGATGTCAAAAGCTTCTGCATTGCAGACCATCAAGCGTACCTTCAGGTACGCTTCAGCCCCACATGAGGCAGCACTCCTAAAATGAACAGATCCACATTCCTGCCAACCCCTCCCACATGCTGGTGCAAGCATTTCACCAGCCTTAGGAAGAACAAGCCCCTTCACCAGTGTTAATTCTGACTCGCATCAGTTCTCTGATCTAGTCTCCCAAACACTTACTTGTAGCACTGTTATCTCCTGTATTGGTAGTTATTTGAAGGGGTTTAAAACAAATAAAAATATAACCTCAAAACCAAAACAGTGGACTAAATGGACTACAAATACAATCCAAGATGGAAAGTCCCATTAAATCCCCATTTCTCAGTTTCTTCACTGAACTCTTATAGCTACTTAAGTGTACAAACACAAAGTCAACCCACTGAACTCTACATACATTTCAAAAGTAAAAAACTACTCATATTAATAAAAAGAATTTAGTCTCTTTTTCCTTTTAAAAAAGCAAAAGAGCAGCAAGGAGAACCAGATCCCACACCGAAACAAAACATACAACATCTCTTCAAACTTACTCTCTAACACTTATCATTTAATAGCAGCATTTTTTTCCCCTAAAACTGTTTCCCAGTCTCCCATTATAACTAAAACTTAGCAGACTCCCTTGGTCAACAAGAAAAAAGAGGAATGACAGTTATTCTGCCATATGAATTCCTTAAAATTCCTAAAAATGCAATTTGGCAATTCTTCATTTATAATCTGTCACGTTTTAGTTACTTTTCATTACTGCACAGGGAAAACTGAAATGAAACCCAGAAATTAACAGTAAAATAATTATAATTTAAATAATATCTGTCTTGTGCCTGAATCCCATAACAGTCCTCATAGTCAGAAGTGGGTTGGGTTTTCTGACTGTTTTTAAGTGAAAGAGTTTGATCTGCTATCTGCTTTCACTTCCTTCCGTTCACACATATATAATATATACACACATGGATATAAAAGAAACACTGTAACAATCACTGAATCAGAGGATGAAAAGCATATTTAAAAACATGGAAAAAAGGGCTTAAGCTAAACCACTAATCATCACAGTGAAAGCCTAAGCAAATCTAACAGAGCTCAACATGGCAACAGTCAATGTAAAAAAGGCAGTGGGGCTAAAGGAAAGTTTCTGTTCAATATATTAAAAAATCAAAGTCTAAACAATACATCCCACTAAATAACTCTGATGTTACACAAGACCTAAAATATGTTTGGAAAAAAATTAACGTATTTTAAAATACTATGTATGCAATTCACAGAGACACTAAAACCCTTTCATACAATTTCCATTTCTGCAAGAAGTTTTTAACTTCACAGATGATACTTCAAATCTGGAAGAAAACAGATGTGGTAGGATGCTTAAGGTTACACCAACAATTACAAACCTGTTGGTCTGGCACCGCTGCCATGTAGAGTCACACACACCAACAGAGGCCTCCATTACAAAGGGACTAAAACAGTAGAGGGCAACTTGATACAACTTTCATATTTAGTCGGGTGGTGCAGTCTGACTGCAAGATAAACTACTATCCTGAGTGCGAAGTGGTAACCATGCAAGGAGCTCATTCAGCTTAACTCAGCTCTAAAACCACCTAAACTGCATGAAGGCACTCTTGACATGGAGGAAGACATGCACACACATGTTATTAACAAGGCTCTGTGCATCTTCCCTACAGCGCTGCACAAACTGCAAAACCAAACAACTCTAAAATAAACAAACTATGTAATACTGGGACTTTTCATGCTACATGAACTAAGATTTAAAGTAATGTAAGAAATAATCATGGTCACTAATTATGCTTATAGTGAGTTATTCTCAGTCCTATGCCATTTAATGTTTTTAACTGGCAGACAAGGCAGAGGAGGGGACAAAGAAGGGGCACAAGATCAGCACTTCTATAAGCCTTTAGGTGCCATAAAGGTCACAGTCTTCTGGTTTAAAAACATTACCACTGGTGGGAACTCATTACAGTATAGGCAGAATGGCCAGACTAAGAGTTCAGCATGACATTAGATAATCAGTAAAAACAAAGACAAATAAAACCCACCAACATAAAAGCAAGGAAATAATGACCTGTGATTATCTTTACAACCAGCCCTAACAGTCGTACCACATTTAAATAATGCCCAGTTTTGACACAACCACTTGAAAATTTTACAAAAATCTCTACATACAGAAAAGCTGCACAAGCAAAACTCTTCTGTAGACTCAGAGGAGCTATTTCAACCTCTGGTAAATCATACAAAATGCATTAAAGGAGACAAATAGCTCAATACGTTTATTTTGAAACATATTATTATGGTGATGCTACATACAGCAAACAGACGTTCAATAATAAATGTTTGGTTTTTCATACTGGGAAAAAGGCACCCAACTCCAGGGACTAGAAGCCGTACAGGCTCAGCTTAAAAAATGAAAAGGCAAGTTTTGCAGACTGTTTATCAGTGAACATCAACTGCTACAGACTTACTGCAAACTTTGAGAACAAGCTCAAGTATTTTTCTTAGATAAATACTCTAGTCCAAAACAACGCTGATGGACAACAGTAATTGTTTAACTCACGGAAGTGTTTTGCGCTCAGTCGAGGCCAGACTAGATAAACACTGGATATTTTTGTACTCCTTGAGACTTCAAAAATGTACTTTAAAGAGCCGCCCATCTTCCCTCCCCCTCCCGCCCAATTAGAGAGTAGAAGATTATGCAGAGAAGGCTCTAATGCAACCATGAATAAGAGCACAGCATCAGTGCATTTTCTGTGTTCCTGTAATTTCATTATCCTTAAGGAAAATACGCTGAAGCGCGTGCGTTACCGTCGTAAAACTTTAACCTTCGCAAAACTAAGGAAAAAATCATCCCTCCCTTGCCCCTACCCTAAAATCCATCCCTCCGATTCTTACTTCGAGCCAAGCACATCCCCGACGGTGACTGCGTGAAAGACGCTAACAAAGGAACACAGCTCGCACCAGGGCAGGCACTGATCACACAGGCCGGACAAACCTCGTGCTCGCCTCTAGGCCCACGTTTGCCAGACGGGGGAAGAAGTAAACAAACATAAAGGGAAGGTGCGGGCGGGGGGCGGCAGAAATGCACACCTCACGGCGGCGAAGCGCCGCAGACAAAGCCCGGCGCGGGGACGCGGGCCCAGCATCGCGCCGCCCCCGACACGGCGGCCCTGCCCGGCGCGGCCCTGCCCGGCCCACCCGCGCGGGCCTCGGGGCCGGCGCTGCCTCCCTTCCCTTCCCTTCCCCCTCGCGGCGCCGCCGCACGAGGCCCTCCCTCCCTCTCCCCCTCCCTCTCTCGCTGCCGCCCCCCCGCCCCTCCGCGGCCCCGCCAAAGCCGAGCCAGGCCCGCCGCTCCGGGGCCCGCCCGCCCGCCAGCCCACGGCGGCGCCGCTGCGGCCTCTCCCTGTCCCCCCTGCCCCGCGCCTCGGGAAGCGGCCGCCGCGGACGGGCGGCCCGCGCCAGGGACGGGCCGCGGATGGCGAGGGGGCCGCCGCCATCCGTCTCCACGCTCCTCCCCCCACCCCAAGCCGCGGCGCACGCCGCCCCTCACCCGTCGGTGGTGCGTTTCTTGCTGGAGCTGTAGTCGTCCCCCAGGTCGAGGCGGTGTCGCTTAGACATGGCGACGGCCGGTCGGTCAGTCGGTCGGTCTATCTGTCTGTCGGTGGGTGGGTGCGGGCGCTCAGCACTCCCTGCCCGAGCGGCGGCGAGGCACGGCCGACAAAATGGCGGCCGGAAGGAAGCGCCGGGGCCGCGCGAGGCAAGGGCGCGCGCGCGCACGCGGAGGGGCCCGTTGGCTGAACGCCTCCCGCCGGCGCGCGCCCGCCGGCCCCGCCCCGCCCCCCCGCGCGCTCCCGCGGCGGCGCGAGCGGCCCCGGCGAGCCCCCTCACGGCTCCGGGACCGGGCCGGGCCGGGCAGGGCAGCGCT
>JAWWEE010000122.1:55852610-55920188 GCA_035221455.1 Xenops minutus | reverse complement strand
GCGAGCGGCCCCGGCGAGCCCCCTCACGGCGCCGGGCCGGGCCGGGCAGGGCAGGGCAGCGCTCGGGGCAGCGCTGTAACCCTGGAACCCCGAACCGAACCGAACCGAACCGAACCACCCACCGACAGACACACACACACACCGCCCGAACACCGCCCCAACCTCTGCCCCTGTCTGACCCCTCTCACCGTGGAAAGCTTTTCTGTAACGCCGAGGCTGAATCTCCCCGGTCTCAGCCCGAGGCCGCTGCCCCCGGGGCTCTCCGTGCAGGCACGGGTGGAGAGGCCGGCCCACACCTCGCCACAGCCTCCTCTGGGGGCTTGTGGAGAGCGATGGGTCCCCCTGAGCCTGCTCTTCTCTGGGCTAAACAAACGCAGCTCCCTCAGCCGTTCCTCATAAGACATGTTTTCCAGACCTGTCATGAGCCTTGTGCCCTCTCTTAAACGTGCTCCTGCACCTTTTTAAAGTGAGGGGCCCAAAGCTGAATGCAGCCCCTGAGGTGTGAGTTTCCGAGGGAAGGCAGCCTCTCCACAGCCCATCCTGAGCGCAGAAGGGGATTTCCCGCAGGGCAGGGTTGAGCCAGGGTAACTGCCAGGGAAAACCTCTGTTCCAGGCCATTATAGACTTCCCTGTGTGAGGAAAAAAGGCAATCTTTCACTAGTCACCTGTGGCAGCAGCAATGCAAGAACACCAGGCACGTCAAAGCTACGTGATGCAGCACATATGGCCTTTACCCAAATGTCAACAACAAGTGTTCGTGGCAGTGTGTTTCATGATGAGAAAATTCACCCGTCTCTCAAACGCCCCAAAACACACTTAGCAGTGTTCGGCGTTTCAGCACGAGGGAAGCCTGAGTTCACAAACAACACAAACTCCAGCGGACCTGTTCAGTCCTACTGCATCCAAGTCTTTTCAGCACTAGCATGGATGGCTACAACAGCATTTAGTAACATGATTCCCAAAGTGCAACAAGAGACAAATTCAAACCGCATTTCCTCATGACAGTGAGGTCTTGCTTGAATAGTTAAAGCGGTAATTAGTTGTTTTTCACACTTCCAACCAGCTTTAACTGCCAGCAGAAGTCTGCAAGTTTAAGCCTGGCCCAGAAGAGTTGGTCCTTAGGATTGTTTCTTGTGCCCCAGAGCTGTTCCCCATCTCCTGCCGCTCCCAGCACCTTTTAAGAACTGGGTTAACCATCCCCATAAGAAGGATTTGTCCTGTAACTGAAGGCACAGATGCGCCTGGGCAGGAGAAGATGAAGTCAGACAGACAATTAGATGCCTCTATTGGCCATGCCTTCAGGTCAGAAGCGAGCCTAGTGCTCACTGAGGAACTTCTGCTCTCACACAGTTCCATTCAGCCATTTCTGCTCTCTCTCATCACTAAGTGTCAGCAGTTGCCTCACCTTCCAATGCAGTCACTTGATACTTCAGCACAGCTCATAAAACCGGTCTCTAAGAGCTTCTAGAAAAACAAGAGGTACTGTTCTTGATACTTCTGACAGCTATTTGGAGAATATCAACCATTGGACATTCTGTTCTCTGTTCCTACTCTCTCCATTCCCAGTCTTTGTCATGCTCCTTCAACACCACGGTAGTGATTTAAATTTATACCATAGACAAATAATTTTAAGGTAGAAATTAAAAGCACAACCACCATATTGCTATCTCTCCTCATCTATGTGCAGTTGTCGAAAAATATGCACTTTGCAAGGCTTGCTCCCTGTCCCTCTTCACAGTCCTTCTGCCAGGGATTACCACAAACTTTGCTCAGCTGCCTGAATGATGCTCACTCCTGCTATCTGACTGTCAGAGGAAAGGTGTACTCACATAAATGGCTCAGCTAACAATCACATAAGTGCTCAGGAAAGATCATCTAGCAGCAGTGACCTGTTCCACAAGTACAGCCAGCTCAGCAAGTAGGTGTTTGTCCATAGCTTCATATTCCAAAGATTTGCAGGAATTACTCGAGTATAACTACTAAAATATTTCATGTAGACAAGTCTGTAGATTATGTTCTTTAACAGAAGAGCATTTCTGTCCCTAACTTTAGATAATATAACAAAATGGCACCCACAGCTCCACTTAAGTTCTAGACACTAGTGTAATAAAAATAACACTCTTCTGCTTAGAGTTATCAGCCTAAATAAATATTCCTGGAAACTGAATTTTGAGCTTTTCCTGTGAAGCTGGAAGTAATTTTTCAACTTATATTACAAAAAAACACTGGAATATCTATGTCAGAGGTTTCCAGAGGATAAGTGTTTGAGTGACTCTCCCAAATATCAAGATTAGTTTCTGTGATGCTGTGATAGTGCACACAGAGCGGTGTTGGCTGAATGCAGCTGAGAGAAGACTTTCTACACATCTTCCCAAGTGGATTTTAAATTATGTCTGTCTTAAACAAAAGCAAATGATTATCGAAATAGAGTACTTGAATAGCACACATTGAGGAGGAAAAAAATAGTGTCTAAGTCTCCCTGGAAAGAGGGAAATCAGGGAGAGAAGATAAAAGCATTACATGCATTACTTGGGATGAGAAGCTACCACTGGGCTATTTGGAGAAGACCGCAAATGTCTGACAATTGGAACCTGGAGAACTCTGCAGCTCTGTTCCAGATCTTTATTGCTCCTCCCTTTGCAGAGCAGCATAAAGCTACTTATGTTCTTACTCTAGGTTACGCAATGGCCAACATCAGGGAATTTTCTCCTTTTGGAGATAGGAAAAGAGAAGCAGGTGTCTCAGCTGATATGAAATCTTAGTCTATGGCTCAGCAACAAATGCTAAAAAGGAAAGAAGATTTTATGCTAGCTGGGGTGATCAGCTACTTGTGTGCTACACTCCAGACTGATATCCCACAAACTAGTTCACTCTGTTAACAGTTGTTAACTTTGCAAACTCCTGAATTTATCCTCCACCCAACCGTGCTTTGAGCCATACAACTGCATTATAACTGATCTGGTCCCACCCCAAAGGGTTTACAATGTAAGACCTTCATCCTGCAAGCACACACATGCCTTATTTTACTAATGCAAATAATCCTTTTAACTTCAAAGGGATTAACAAGGAAAGAGTAGGAAAACTAAGCATGTAGGTAAGTGTTCACAGGATCACAGCCTAAATATGAGATGAGACAAGAGAAAAAAAAGATTGGTAAGCACAAATTGACATAATGACAAAGCGATAAGCATTACGTCAAAAGCCTAAAGGATGAAAGGAATGTGTAAAATAGGGCATATTTAAGCATATTTTCTGCCTTTTCAAAAGGCATTTGTTAAATAAGAGGTTTTTATTTCCCCTCCAAGACTTTTATATCCATTTATAAAAATTAAGATCTTAGGTTACTGAAACACAAGGCATTTGTATGAGCTGCCATTTGACTGTCTGCTCTTCTACTCTCCATTTCTTACCCTAGTCTTAAAATCATTGGTGTCAAAATCCTCTTAGCCAATTTCCAGTGTACATTTCTTTGCATTTGGTATGGGCATAATATTTAATGTGCTATTTGGGTTGAAAGGAGCATTAATGTTTAAAACTGAAACAGTGGCTTAGGAGAATAGCATACTGTCTATTTTTTTTCTTCTGATTGTGCATTGTCTTCTCCCCTAAAGAATAGACATGGATCTGAGGCAAGCTGTTTTTCAAAGACCCTGGAATTATCACCTTGGATCGAGTGAGGTTTCTGACAGAGAAGTATAGTGTCATAGTGTCACAGTTTAGGTTATTACTGCTCAAGGCTAATTGCTTCACCCCTTTTCTAGAGATTACCAAGTCTATACAGCACATGAGATCTATCCAGTCTGGCATCTAAGTCAAAATACACCTTCTTCCCTGGCTTAAGCTAAAATAGGGGGTGATGAAATGAAACCACAAATCTCTGCTCCAATGGAAGCCATAATAATGAGCAGAGAGGTAAGACAGACAGCTAGGAGAGGTTAAGTCTGCTAAAGCTTGTGTTTTAGAGCCCCAAAGTCTCTGAAGTACATGGGGTTTTTTATGGCTGGCTGACTTGCAGTAGACCCTAAACTACAGCCTATGTATGTTCCCAATGCTATGGCCACACTTGTTCTGCCGATTTATTTTTTTAATAGTTTATTTTTTTAAAAGCAAGTTTAACTCCTATTTTGTATAAATCTACAAAACATTAGATGAAAAATTTCCTGCAAATGAATTAAAATATTAAAATGAAGCATTTATGATAACTATATCTGCAATCACTATTTTAAAATTGTATATATGTATATAAAAATGGATAATGCCCTTTGAAAATCATGCAGGAGCCTTAAGTGCAAATGCTTATCACAGAGAATCTCTCATTCTATCCTCCCCACCAAGTCCATGTGAATAAATGGATATTATCCTCATGTTCTGTCATATAATCAGAGAAAGAATCATTGAGACAAGAACCCACAATCAGAGCATGTTTAAAAATGTCAGACTTCCACATCTTTTAAATTTAAAAATATGAAGATGAATACATGAACTGATCTCAATTTTTGCAGTGAAGAAAAGAGACAGCTTCCCTGTAATTACAGAAGCTAAACTTTGCAACACTTCAAGTATATATAAATCAGCATTTTGAATTGCTCTGGGAAGGATACTGTAGGAAGCCAGCATGGCAACAGCACTATTGCCATGACAGCAAACTCTATCAGCCATACAGACACCCATCCGAATTTTGTGAACGGTTATTAAATGTTATCCCATATAGAACACACCATTGTGACTGAGTCTGCAGGTCAAAAAGGTCTGAATAACTTTGGTAAAGTTTCATAAAGAAGAAAAAAAAGAGAGAAAGAGAGAGAAGGAGAGACAGATTGCAGCTTTTGTATCTACTAGAACATTAACCAGAGTAAGAAATCACTTTTTAAAACAAACCTAACTCTCTAGAAGGAAAGACATTGTTGTAGACAACCAGCTGTTATTCTGAGCTCCTTGGTCACCTGCTAAGGCCTTATTACCACCTTTAATCCCCTCAGAACAGGTATTCATTATGTACTTTGAACAGAAATCAAAGAAATTGTGTAAATCGAACCATCACCCTCAAGTAAATTAAGTTATATGCCTGACTTGCATGAATTATACACAGAATTCATACATTGTTCTCACAACCTCTAGGTCTTCATGATTAAAGTGGCATTGTTTAGCACCTTCTGCATTCAGAAACATCTGAAACTAAGGGCTAATATGTTGTAAGTGAAGGCAGTTTATCTTCTAAGCTCCTTACAATCTAACTGCTCTCTATGCCCAGTCTGAAATCTTGTGAGAGGCTTCTTAAATATAAGGTGGTTTTAGGAAGTAGTAACTATTTAATGGAGAACTGTTTACAGCCAGAGAAGATCACAATTTCAAGCTTGTTGCATGATCTTGTCCTAGAATATCGGAAGAAGAGCCAATGCAAGCTTTTCTGTTGGCACTTCTTTTGAAAAGGTCTGATTCTTTCTTGAATATTCTTTACAAAGTTTTCGCATTGGCAGAAGGGCAAAAATGTACTACATTATGTTATAAATTTTTCATTTCTTTTGTATTGAGTACAATGATCTCTTATTCACTATTGCATTAGCTCCTTCAGACTCCTTTTTTAAAGTTCTGTCTTTATTCAATCTGTTAAACATGCATATTCATGCCTAAAATTAGGCAGGCTGGAACTACCAGTGGTATATCTTCACTCTGAGTACCTGCTAAATTACTAGGAAATTTATTTGGTTAGTTTCTGCTCTCTATATACAGCATTCACAGATTCAACAAGCTAATCTGTGCCTCATGGACTACTAACATCTAAAGTGGTAAATACTAATCCTTATCTTCAAAATAAGTTCCAGACTAAGTTACAAAATAATAGCCATAGGAAATTAAGCACACTAAAAATCCATCATATCCTGGAACTGGTCTGTAACAACCCATGAACATTAACAATCATACCTTGACCAGCTGGGCCCAATCTTTTAACAAATGGCCTCACTTATTCTTTCCCCAGATGATCAAGTTTTTTTCTTCCAACTTGTATTTCCAAGTGTATTAAATGTCCACTTGCAGAAAAACCCTCAGCAGCTGATGAAAACACTGAAAGTGCATTTAAACTTCTGCAGCTGTGTAACCTGCCTCTTAAGAACTTTTTACCATAAAGCCACAGACTTGTGGAAGTGAGGTGATTTTGTTCGTGTGTCATTTTTCTACCTCTGGTTTCCATCTGAGAGTAACAACCCTAGTACAATCTGAAAACCAGGATAAGTGTCCTAAAGGAGGTGAAAGAAGACATTGGCTAAGTTTTGGGATTTTGCATGGGATGTGGGGATTAATAGACTGCTGCATTGTTTATGTAATGATGTCCTCTCCAATGAGCAAGTTTGTTCTCAAAGGGTATGGAGAAGGTGCTGCTCCTTCTTGTGAACACAACCAATACAATGCTCTGGTGAGTGATCTTCTTTGTAGAGATAGAGCAACTTGAGTCTCAGCTGAGAACATGGAGAATGCTACACGTGCAGCATTTTAAAAAATTATAACAGTCATATCTAGGTTGATATAAGAATTGTCTTATGTGTCATTAGGCTTGTTTTTGTAATTAGAGTAGTGGTGACCTTGTCTTCTATGCAATTCTGCCTTTGCACGTAAGGTAGCTAATCTATACATATACAGGTTGGATTTATTAAGTGCTGCTTTCTGCCCAGATATGGAAAGTACCAGGAAAGAGGATGGTGAGGAACATGTTATTGTCATAGCCTTGCTCAGAGTCTTTGGTCCTGGTCTGCAAAGCGGATAATTTGTTCTGAAGGCAGCACCTTGCTTTTGAACTTCATTTCCTTGTGCTTCATCTTGCATCATCAGTGAACATTTCTGTATTGTAGGAGATGCCTCTAGAAAAAAGAATGGCTGGTACTTGTCAGCGCTTGTTGGGTGTTTTTCAGACCACGTGGCCAATCTAAGGCAATGCTGGTTCAAACTTGTTTTTGCCTTCTATGACTGTGTAATACCACTAAGTTGTGCATACCATTGTATAGCATTGTGTATAGTATTTTCATGTACTATATGAATATGGAATACCACTATTATAGGAGTTCTACACTGTTACTGTAAGACTACAATAGTAAGAGAGGAGGCAGAATTAAGGGTATCACAGGTAAGGAAGCGCTTTCTTCTGCAATTTAAACATTTTCTTTGAAGTACCTGCTGTATGTGCCATAGAACATGCAATATGTAACACACAGCCCAGTCTTACATTATATTTAACATGCAGCAAGTAGTTCCATGAGTAAATGAGGCTTTTCAAGATTGTGCTGGAGCACTACCTAAGCAGTCCCCAGCCCTCCTGATGCTGCCTGCTCAGTCTCATCTCAGCAGTACCCTCTGCCTCACTATGGCATACTTATTTGGGTAATCATGCAGTGCATCAGGCTGTGAAACAGATATGGCTAAAAAAAACAACCTAGCAACAATGTAAAGAGAGTTTCTTAGCCCGTTTGGTTTCCTAACAAGGGAAACAGATGGAGTAGCATGGGGACACAGAGAAGCAACCAGAGACAGGACACTGTCCGCTGCCAGATCGCCTGAAAAAGTCCATGACATAGCAGTCTGACACTGCTCATAGTGAGTAAAGTTCAGTACTTGAATATGTCTTTGGAGGATCAGAACCAAAGAATTGTATTTACAGGTTTTTTGTAAAAGCAGTTTTTTAATATGCATTTTTACATACCAGATGACTGATCCTACATTGAAGTGACATCTTGATTGATTTGGATACACTTACGTAAATATTACTAGCCGTTCTTAGAAACACTTATTCAGCTTTTTTTGGAAGAAATACTCAGATATTTGACATTAACTTTATTTTTTTTATAGATTCCAGTGGAAATTAATTAATACCTTGGAGCAAATTTATACTGGAGAATCCTCAAGAATTTTCTTTCCTTTAAGAGAGGGCAGTGCTGTGTAGCACCTTGTGTGGGAGAGTGATGGGGTAAGGACTGCATCTTTAGTACAAATATTCTCTGAAAAGCATTCATATTCTGTGAAAAGCATGTAGTATCCTACAGTGAAGCATGCTGATCTGTGAGAACAGTAAAGTAGGAAGAAACATTCCAAGATGTAGTTGAAACACTGTGGACCTTGCAGAGGATTATAAAACAAATGAGATTGTCATGTACTCATCTTTTTAACAGTGTATCTATTTGGACACTCAAAAATAAACCAAAGATAGCAGAAGAACAAGACTGTCCATTGATAGATATTCCTATAACAGAAAGTTCTAATATCCCTCCTACTCATCCTTTAACTCTAAAGTTCTCCCATAGGTGTAGTTTTTGTAAGCTCTTTGATCTACTTTTCTCAAGAAAGCTGCGTTAACAAAGAGGTGAATTTTGCACAGGTTTAAGTAAACCTTTCTCATCTGAACAGAAATTACTTAGGGGGCACTTACATAAATTGCTTTCTTGGAAGATTAGGGTAGCAGGAAAGTATTAACAGTCTGGCAGAGGGACATTGCTAGGAATCTGAGGGTAATAATGTCTTCTAATCCCCAGAGTGGATCTAGGGGAGGTTTGCTGCTTTGTGCATTGAGAATACCACTGCATAGTAACCAGTATGGATTCTGCAGGTGGTCTGTTGTAGCTTCATTTATAACAAGCATCTCCCATCTCTATTCTGATTGGGAGAAAATGTCACCCATGGTTAATGCCGTGGCGATTAATACTACTGACTTAAAATGTTCTCAGCAGCTAATACTAAGAAATAACTAAGAGACATGTTCATAATCTCCTACATCATATCTCAATAACAAATCACTTTTCTATGCTAACTCCACAATAGTTAAGATTGATGTCACTACTTTTAAAAACATCTGCTGACTTGATCCAAAAATGATGCCATTTCGCAGGGGCAGTATGCAAAATCCTAATTTATTTCAGGATGAAATTTTTAAGATGTAGTTTGGCCTATGCACACTTGCATTCACAAAATCATCGTGTTCTGCTTGTGCTTGTCATCTGCATGCTCCCTAGAGGAACACTACTTTTTTAGGTTTATCTCAGTTCCAACATTGTGTTCCCTCAGGGGAAAGAAAAAAGAGCAGGGTGTATAAAAGATGAGAATGCCAAGGGAAAAAACAGTAGTGGTAAAGGGACAGAAGAACATAAGAGGTGACAGGTACAAGAGGAAGAGAAGCAGAAACAGAAGATGAAGAAATGTTCAGCCTCCTGAACAGAGCCTCTTCTCAGACGTTCTGAAAGGATAAAGACTTAAAGCAAAGATGAAGAGTCATAGGAAGTAAGACTTAAATACAAATTACTTAAGGAAAAAGAAGAGTATTACCTTCTTTTAGCTTAAAGCCCCCATCAAGCATTTAATATGCAAGCTCATGTGTCTTCACCAGCATACTGATATGAAA
The DNA here is from genome assembly GCA_035221455.1 of Xenops minutus. Lineage (NCBI taxonomy): Eukaryota > Metazoa > Chordata > Aves > Passeriformes > Furnariidae > Xenops > Xenops minutus. The sequence goes on along the minus strand of JAWWEE010000122.1, from coordinate 55,910,809 downwards.
TTGCAAACCTCAGACCCATTTCTCACTCACTGTTCCTCTGTTATCCTAATATTCTAGACTACTTACAGCTGATGGCTGCACAACCCTTCCTGTCCTCAGAAGTCTTCCTCTGTGCTGCACACATGCACATGCTTGCATAGGCTGTGTAGCTACACCCACAAAACATTTACTTTCAATCACAAGTAATTTGCAAGCTAACAATATTGAGAAATCAACTCTAAATGACAGAGGAGGGAGAAGCAGAGCTAATATTTCATAGGAGGAAAAAGAAGAATATAGAACAAATTAAGAGAAAAAGTTGCAGGCGATACTTTGGTCAGGGAAAGTGCAAAGTGGCCATATGTTCTAGGTACAAGGTCACACATCTCCCAGGAGATGAGCCCAGATGCTATGTAGAATGCAACTGTGTCATTGTCATTGAGGCAGGTGAGAATACGAAAGAAAAAAAGAAAGAACAGGAAGAGAAAAACTCCTAGTCTTAAATTACACCTAAATCTAATTACCCTTAACTGAGGTAAGGTCAGAACTAAGCACTTAGCCTAAACTCTGACCTTGCTGTTGTTCAGAGAATGCAGCTTTCTGAGTTTCATTGTATTTTCTTTCAACACATCCCATTCTGCAGTGCTGCTGCTCTTGGTGCCTCTTCCTTCCTGCCCATTTCTCAATGTGGTGTGTACCACACATGGCTACCAGCACTGGGCTACTGCACTGTATTTTATTTCTTCTATCAGCTTTCACCTCGATTCAGATAGATCTACTGCTGTTGTCAGAAGCTTCATAAACCAGGTCTGTGCTGGAATATTACAAGGGCTTCTAATTTTGAAGGGGCAATGGGTAAGGATTTCTTTTTCACTTACTATAATGTTCTTGTACCTTCAACCTTAAGGCTCCCTCCCAGCGTGCATTCTCTATTTCTGGATAAGTCTTCAGTGAGACAAATATGTAAAAAGATATTGATTGAATTTAGCAGTTACAACTAACATTGCAAACAGCCCTCCCCCCCAAACTCCTCAAACTTTCAGCTCTTTCCCATCCCCATCAAAGACCTGATTGAGGAAAACAAAACAAAAAACTGTATGTTTGCACAATATTTATTTGAATTTTAAAATGTACTCAACTGGTGGTGCCTTGGCCTCCATATCAACTTTGTTACCTTATTTTCTTAGCCTGGAGGAGGAATATGGACAACATATAGCAATCTACCAAATAAACTTTCTACAGGAATGAACTTCCTGAAATGTGTAAGCAGCCCCAGTACAGTCAAGAAGCAAAGCCAACACTGTACTAAAAGTCATGTATTTCACAACAATTCTTGAAGCACTAAAGGTCTTCATGTTTCAAAGTCTTAACACAGGAAAACTACTGCAAGAACTCAGTAGCCAACAGTATTAAATAGTACCAGTTTTCCTAAGTCAGATGTGAAAAGTGTGATTCATACAGACACTGTCAGTGAGGTGCACTGGCCAGGGCATATCTGGAGTCTGTGTCCAACTTTGAAGGGGATGTGGATAAACTAGAGAGGGTCCATCTAAGAGCCACCAGGACAGTTGTGGCATCATTAGCAGTGAGGGAGGTGTGCTTGCTCAGTCTGGCAAAGAAATGCTAAGCAGCAATCTGTTACCAGCCTACAACACTTTGTGAAGGGGAGCCACAAAGGTGATGAAGCAAAACTGTACTACATAGCAACAGAGAGTGTAACAAGAAATCTCAGCTAGGGGGGTTGGACTTGCTAGGAGAACAGTGCAGCACTGGAGCAGGTTCATACCATTATTTCCCCAGGGAGACTGTGAAATCTCCATCCTTGGGGCTTTTCAAGACTTACATGGATAAAGCCCCAGCTAACCTAATCTAGCACTGGCAAGAGTCCCGAGTCACACACAGGAAGTTAGACCAGATGATCTCCAAAGGTCCCTTCTGACCATTATTTTTATGACTGAACTAAAAATAAAACAAAAAGTCAGGAGTGCTTCAAGACCAGTTCAGCCATAGAAAAGTGAACTGAGCAACATCATCAAATTATTGCTTGGCTAGTGTCACTGACATTTAAGGTGAAGTAACTATATTTGAATTACATAATTCAGAATCTTTAATGGCAGTCTCAGGAAGAGTTCTAGTAATGTAAGGTACATGGACTTTAAATCACATTACCCTTTCAACTCTAGAGATGTAAATTGCTGTGGAGTACTAGTGGATAACTTACAATAGAGATGTCCAGGCCAAGTTTCACTTATAGAGGAACCATACTAATTCTGTTTTATCACACTGGCATTTTTCCTTAAAGTGAAATTCACTTCTAAATAAAAACATCAAACAGACTGAAAATTTTATCTCCCTCTCTAAAATCAGAGTTTACCAAACAAATTCTCCAAAAGTGAATAGAAAGGAAAAAGCAGCCAAGGGGAAAAAAAAAGGCGAAACACAAATTAATGAGATTTGTTTGTTCTGGGGTGTGATCAAACAGGACAGCACCACAGTCAGTGATAAAAGAAGGAAAAGTGCTGCACAGACTGTTATATTCATGTGCTTGAAATTCACATATGTGAATGGGAGTTCTAGAATAATTTGCTCCACACCATCTGGCAGACATAAGAAATAAGAATATCTAGAAGGGGGCAGGGCATGAGGAAATTTTCTGCATTTCTATAGTATGTAGAGATACTGTATTGGAGTTTGCAACTGATGTTCAATATATTAAGTGCACATTTGGATTGTAAACAATCCAATAAATGCTATTGTTTAAAACATTTAGAAACAAATTTACTACATTAGTATAATCCCACTCTTTGTACTTTATATTTGGACTCAGAACATAACGCAAACCATGAAATGCAATGAAGCAAGTCAGTACAAGTATTAGTCACTGGTCAGTATGAATTGTGCAATGTCATTCAGGCCCAAAACAGAGAGTATGACTGTTGTAACTCTCAGCTAAACCTCTTAGCTTCACTTACAAGCTTGGTTTAAAAAAATTCTGCTCTCAACAGTTGAAACCTCCAGCATGGGTCAAGAAGGAAGACACCACAGAAGCAAATAGTAGTAGTGGATTCAAGTTACTGTGGAATAGAGATATGTAGAAGAAACATGCATATCTGATGGAAATATGAAAGCCACTTTTCTAGATGTGTTTCTATGTTGTCTCTACAGAGAGCATTCTATTCTCATACATTTTGCTTTCATAGTTTGGTGTGAAGGCTATATAGTTTTTTTCTAATTTTGGTTAAATATCAAACTTGCTTTCAGCCAAAATTATGGCTGTTTAACAAAGGTATACAATTTATCCCTCAGCTATTTTTTTACACTGTGGAAACCATGTTATTTCTATAGTTTTTGTTATAATGATTGTGTGACTGCATATAAGTTTAGTCCCATAGAACAGAATGTCAGTTATCAGAGTGAGCAGTTTCCAACGTTTGTCCTGTCCTTTTGTTACCAAGGAATTGTCAGAGAGGACAGGAGCTCATACTGCATATGGATATGTACCTGTTGTTCTCGGATTCGTGCTTAAAAACCTATAACTAATAAGACAGAGAGCAGTAGCTGAGTATCTTTTTTCCCTAATGTGAAATGTCTATTGTGGTGATAACCTGACAGACGGGCTCAGGAGGATTCAGCTGGGACAATTTTGGATGTTCCTGGTCTGCCAGATTTTCCATTCTGTCTTTGAGGCTGTTTATATCCCATGGGAGGCCTCTGTGTGCCCCTGCCACCACTCTGCCCCATGTGTATTGTAGCTGCCATTTTGACTATGGCACACACACACACACACACATCCTATCTTACTGTCTCTGCCCTTGGAAGTATAACTACAGAAGAGTGAGGAGGGGAACAATCTCAAATGACTAAAGCTAGGTATCCTGAATCTCTCACCAGACAGCTTAAGAATTCTTCCATAAATACAAAAATTTTGATAAATAAAATATATAAATCCAATCATTTTATCAATACAAACTTATGGTCTGAGCTTTGTCTGTGGCAGCTGATGCTGTCACATTACAGTGCCGGAGAAAGAGTTAACCCTTATGCACATCTCACTCCCAAGGGTGCTACTTTACTACCCCTCTTAGATGACCAGAGTGTTTCCGCTACCCCAGGCTTTTGCAAAGAAGGGTATTTAATTACAGCAATACTGCTGTTCTAGTGCTATTACAGCATTGCAAGGCAGTCATAAAGGCTGAGAAAGCATTCTCCTTCTAAGCTTCTGTTGTTAAGTGGCTTATAAAGTTTCCAAAATGTGACCTTTAGAGCCGAAATTTATTATGCTTGCATTCTACCCAAGACAAATTTAATTAGGCAGTTTAAAAAAAAAAACCTGCTTACCAAATATTGAGTCATCTAGGTGGTAAAGAAGTATTTTTTAGTTGCTAAAATAATTTTTCAAATGCAGAATAAAATTGTATAAGAACAGAAATATTTTTTTTTTCACTCAAGGCATGACACATGCTGAAGACTAATCTCATTTCATGCAACCCCTTTTCAGATTTCTCTGTGTTGCTTGAAGTAAGTTTTCTCTCTCAGAACAGTCTCTGGTGGTAATTTCCATGTTTGCTGTTACTGTCTTAAGTTAGTGTCTGCATCTTTACTCTTGCTAGAGCTATGGCAACAGCAAGTGGTGGCCAAATAGCATTCTTACCTCATTCATTTCAGCTTAGGGTGTGGAAGAATGTCAATATCTTTGCAGGGTCAGCCTATTTGTTCTTATTAGAAAGCCAGCATAATATTTTTTTTTCTGTAGAGAAATATGAAATTCCAGTGCTTAGTAAATACCCCTGAAAAAGTCAGATCAAGACAATTATGCAGAAAACTAATAATTCACATAACTATGCTGTTACGTGAATTTTCATCACTTTCATCACTGATCAAGTAAACTAAAGAGCTCATGGTTTCTTTATAACATTTTACTGACTTGTGTCAAAAGTGTACTGAAATGGATTTGTGCATTTAGCCAGTAGGAGCACTGTTGCCTTCAAAGAAGGGAAATGAGGAGCAAAAATGGGACTGGGAAGAGACTTTTTCTTCAGTGTCACAAGGTGTGGCTAGCTGGACATTTGGAGTGAAGGACCAAAAGGCAGACAGAGAACATGGAGCAGTGTCTTCTGATGATTTGACCATGACAGGGCTGCGCAGATGAGCCTGAATATCACTTCTATGGATGTACGGAAAGCCAGGGATAAAAAGGAGCTTTACAGGAGTGGGCTAGCTGGTAACAGATGTCCTGGAGATGAGGAACCCTGAGGATGATGCACTTTGGAGTCAGGATGAGACCTAGTCACTTACTGTATTTTAATCTGCAATTGTTATTAATAGTTTCTAGTCTAATATACATATTTTCATCTCTTTACTAAAGAAAAAACCTAAGGCCTGAAGAATCTACTATGGCAAGACTTATTACATTTGCTTTTAAAATATGGTTCCTTATCACACTACTGAGCATCTGGGGACTGGTGTACAGTTATTGCAGGAGAAACACTCTTCTGTGAGATCAGATACAGCAGCAATTTCTCCAGTCCCTCTGTGAAAGCAAATGCCAACTAGTAGATAGGCCAACTGGATTTCTAAGACAACTGCTGGATATCGGTACCTCATGGAACAGGATGGAATGTCCAAAAATGAAGAAACAAGTAGGTAGGTGTAGTTTAAAAAAGGGAATAAGAAAACCAAGGAAAGAAAAAGTCAGAAAGGAATTATAAATAAGGATTTTTCCATCCAGGGGACAAAAAAAACCAAAAAAAAGAGAGAATGGAGAAGGCCGAAAACAGACAAAAGAAACATTAAAGATGACAAAGTGGGTCAGAGAAAGATGTAGGACCCCAGGCTGCTGTGATTTGTTTAGCTCTGTGTGTGTTATGCAAATAAACTGATTTGCATATATAAGAATAATTATGAATATAACTTTAAAAAGTAAATTAGTATCAATTAGAAGTATTAGATAATAGCTTTTTTGAATTAAACCCTTTGTTGTCTACAAGAAAAGTTTTCCACAGATGCAACTGTATCTGTATTGCACCACCCCAGTCTGAGAAGGATGTGTCTCCTGGGGAGAACTAATTTGGCCTCCAAGACTGATGCAATTTGCAGCCTCTTTGATGGGCTTGCAAATTATTCCATAGTATAATAATAGCATGATTTAGGGGCAGGAATATTTCAAATACAGTGTTTCGTGGATGCGTCTAATGGCTTTTGTGCACGAAAACATTACTCTGGGACAAGGTAAGGTACAAGCTTAAATAAGGAACAGGTCTTGTACAATAATTCTTGGTGTAAAAACACCACCTGTAGCTGAAACAACTCCTTTTCCAATTCTTAGTATAATGTGCTTTCAGTGTGTTTGGTGTAACAATACCCATACTGTCACTTTACAAAAAAGCTCTTAGAGATTCAATTTTTATTGTTGTTCAGCTGAGCTGGTTTCAGCTGATGACCTTACAGGTGGAAAGATCAGTGTCCAAAATGTCCCACCTGCCTCAACATATGCTCCCAGACCTGCCTAGCTAATATTATTTCAAATGTGCATAGTTAGTACATGAGTAAAGAGAGTAGGGAGGACCAGAAATCTGGTATAAATTGAGGGAGCAAATGATACACAATAGAGAAGGAGATGCAAGTAGGAGCTCTCAGCAGTTTTTTTTCTGTAATGAAGGTTTGCATGTTTTTCACTTGCACCAAATTACAAGGCAGGTCTTGAAACTCATGTGTTAAATAAATGGAGGTAAATGGTGTTTTGTTTCACACAGAAAGCACATCTGGATTCCAGATATTTAAAAAAAAAAAAAAATGGCAAAGTACATAAGTTACATGGTGATTCCTTGGTATCTGGACTCTAATTACAGGTAGTTTAAGCAAATGAGCAGTTAAGGATGTAACACACCATGTGAACTTCTGGTAACAGCACAGTAAGGTACCATATAAACAACTGTCTTGACAGGCCCTGCTGAGGTCTCATATTAAAGGCAGGCTTTACCCCCACTTTTTTAGCACTATTAGCATGGATCTTTGGAACTATATATAATATATTTAACAATTATTGAGTTGTTTTTTGTTTAAAAAATTTTTAAAATTTAGTCCAGCATGCAGTGGGACTCAAAGTTTGTCTTCGGAGTACTTTCAAAAGGCATTTTTAAGGACAGAAGATGCATTTATCTATCCATTTAACACAGACATACCAAGCAAGTATGGTTACAGTACTCACAGTTTATGGGTAGATTTGAAAGTATTTCATTTTATACAAGTATGTCATCCCATTTCTTTCCAATCAAAGCCCCTCAAAATTAAAAAATGTCTTCCCTCATAATTATTAACAAATTTACTAACTTTAGGTAGTTACAAGCTTATAGCATTGCTGGGATTTCTGTCATCATTACTATACTTTATAAAATTATAATTCACTGTAATGGATTTTTCCCTTGTCTCTTGCTTCTCTCGTTAATTTGTGTGCTCATAACATTCAGTCTATTTGTATTACCACTTCCCATTTGTTATACTCACAATATAATTTACTATACATGCAACTAATATGTGTGATTTTTAATTGCTAAATTTATTTCATCACTGAATCAGGATGACTTTTAGCCAAATATTTTCTTGATTGTGAAACTAATTTCTTTGATCCAATGCTGAAATACATGCCTACATTTAAAAGGCCAGTAATAAGTACTAAAGAAAACCTCATTTATCAAAAATGTTACAAATATTTTATTCAAGATTAAAAATAAGACAAATATATTTGCCTGTTTTGTGCAATGTACATCCTATTGCATCAGAATGCCACATTTAGAAAAATAAATATATGGGTGAAAGTATTCAATTGCATGTTCAATACAGTTTCTATTTCTCTAAATGTAAAATATGAAAGCAAGTATTAAGAATCATTAGTGGTATGTGATAATTAAAGTCTATATGTAACTGAGGATTTCTTATCTGCAAGTTTACTGTAGAAAGCTCATTGGATTTCTAAACCCAATCACTGGGGACTGGACAAATGATATTTACACTCTTTTAATTATCCAGTGAGATTAGTGTTTGCAGTCTGTGTAAGTAGGTCACAAACATAGCAATGAAAATTAATTGTGCTACAGAATAGCAATGATTCATATGTTTTCTAGCCATAATTCTAGTAGTATTTTAAAGATAAGCCTTCTTAAATAATTTATTTTTAAAAAGATCTATTAACAACGTAAGAAGGATACTTTAAAAACAGAACAAAACACCACTCTCAGTGGACGTAATTTCTCTCTGCATTTATCCAGTGTTCCTTTGCAGTACAATTACTTCCATTTTCAGAGATGCACAGACTCAGCACTCCATCACTTGCGTTGTCTGTCAAAAATGTATGTCCAGAACTGAATTTTGTTCTTTTTAAAATATAGCAAATGGGAAGAAATAGTGTGTCACCAAGAAAAGATTCTGAGCCTATTTTTTAAATCAGCTGTGATGCCAATTTCAATAGGAGAATGCTGGACTTGACCACATTTATGTCCACACACATGCAACTGCTTTTCACCATACTTCAGAGTTCATTACTTTGTGATGGTTTTGCACTCAGGCACTCCTTATAGCAGTGCTGGCACAATACGATGCTCTGCAAATGTCAGCAAATACTCCTGTCACATGCTGTAGCTGCTGAATTTTTTCTTCATTTGTCCCATAAACATTAGTCTCCAAATCACACTGGTTTTAGACATTACCAGCCTCCATGGGTTTATTCTTTCATTATATCCGTTCGTTTTAGTTATTACATTAGTTCCATTTCTGCAGTCATAGTTACACTAGTGTATCAGCATTTCCCACTTCAGTTGTTTTCAGTGCATTAAAAATTAGTCATAAATACTGTTTCATTATCAAATTTGGCTTAACTTGCTTTACAGGTCAAGCAAACACATTTTTCTTTCGCAGATTAAAAGCAAAATCTGTTTGATCATATTCAAGCAATTTCATTAGTTGAAAAACATTTAGGTTTATTAATTTGGAAACACCATACCAAGTTCTGCTGTTATTTACACCACTGTTAATCCAGAGTAACTACTGTATTCAGTAAAAAAATAAAAAATTTATACCCATTTTTATAAAATCAGTCAAAACCCAACCCTTTCTAACTTAAATAAATAGTGAGTTGGGGAAGAAAATATAAAAACCAAGAAAAGAAACAGACTAGTAAGAAGAAAATTTGTCTGCTTCATTGAATGGTCAAAATCACTTGGTGTATAACACTTTGGGGTTGCAATATTTGCCCCAGGAAGGAAGATGATTTCAAATGTCATTCCCACTGATAGTTCTGTATTTCCAGTTAAGCTGGAGATTTAATTTATTTGTGCCTGAATTTACTGAATACCAAGAGGAAACTGGTGTCTTGAGGAGCAAAGTTGCCTTTCCTGAGTAAACATTTACCTCTCTTACAGATGCAAGCAGTGGTTTCTGCACTATGTCCAGTCACAAACCATTTAGAACCCCAGAAAACCTTGAAGATAAATATTCTGAAACCCCATAACGTTTCACTGGTGCTAAAGGTATTTTATAATATCAAGACTTGCCATGGAGGAGTCTTCTGAAGCACGTCTATTGCTCAAGAACACAATGCTGGGACAGCTACAATGACATTTTAGATTACTTTGATCCAGGTTGTCTATCTTAAAGCTAAGATTTCTGAATAAGGTGGATAAACACGTTATGTTGGAATAGCTCCTCTGTAGGTTTTTAATGTTGCAAATACTGAAGAGCTGTCTGTTCCCAGGGAGGTCTCAGACCATTGCACATTATGCAGAGGATTTCAGGATTCTGCAGCTGTATAAATCCCTTAATTAAAATTCCTCTAAGGTAGGCTATGACAATCTTGATGTAGGTGGGTGGTTTAAATGTTCTTTCTATCTCCTAAAACCCAACAGCTTTGCCAGGTGACAGTAGCCACCTCTGCTACTGAGCTGCGTTTCTTGGCACCTTTTGGAATTTCTGCGTAGTCATACATCTATCTGACAAGGATATACCTGCTGCCTTCTGTTTGATGGCTCCTGTTTGATGGATTCCTTCTTCAAAATCCTGCAAGGAAACCCTTCCAACCCAAATGAAGATCAATCACACTGCACCCGAAGTTTTGATAAATATTTTGATCATCCAATAATGACTAATTGCTTTAGGAGAGCACAGTTATTCTGATGACCCTCATTTATCAAACAAGAGAGAAGAGAAACTTGGACCTTTACAGTGAAGTCAGCCATTCTGCTTTAGCAACTTTATACAGTATAGGTCAGCAAAAAGAGCCCCTCTACCCTGTTCAGATTAATAGGTAAGCCTCTCTAAAGCCTAAGAATGGGCACAGTGTGAATGTTTCCACAGATGATGCTCTTTATCTACACAGTCTCTGTCCAGTTCGTTTGAAGGAGATTATCAATAGACATTAATAAGAAATGGCCAAAGCACATCATCACTTATAGAAATGGTTTCCACATCTGCAAATGGTGAGTTTCTCCAGATTTTTTTCTGTATTCTGAAACCACCTGACTAAAATAGCCATGAGTACTTCATGTTATGCCCATGAGAAGATGAATTTTGATGAGTGGAATACAGAGCCGGGGACTGCACTTCTCTCATATGCTGAAATGGCTGTGTCTCAGATATGGGCCCTCTCACAAGCTGTCCCTGACTCTGCAGGACCTCGTCAGAGTTCTCCCTGCCTCCTGCTGGAAATGTAGGACCTACTTGCTGCTCTGGTTAGTTTAGCCACAAAGTGCAGGTCACCCTTCAGATGCAGTATCCAGGCTGACCTGCGGGTGGAAGTCCTGCAGAAGGAAAGGAGAGGTACAGAGGCAAGTTTCTGAAACACTGAAAATCCAAGAACCTTACCAAGACTCAAATATAGTGTCACTCTGGAGGAAGTTTTGAAGGGACTATATTGCTGTCCTTTTCCAATGACAGTGACCTCTTCTAGTGGTAGCTGTGCTTCTGTCCTCTCTCAAGGTGTCAGTGAACTAAAGAGTGACTGAGCATCAATTGCACTCTGTGGGCTATGGAAAACTACTGGGAAAACTCCCTGCCTTGGATGTGTGCTATGGTGGCTGAAATTAACACATCACTCCATAAGCTACTGCTTTGGTTCATGGTATGGGAGCTAAGCAGCAAATGCACTGCCTATTCTGTCATATCCATGTACCAGAGCCATTGCAGACAGTGAGGAGATAATCTTTTAATTACCTCAGACAAACTGAGAGAGACTGGAGGATTGGAACCCTTGAACATAAGAGGCAATGAGCAGGAGGATTGGAACCCTTGAACATAAGAGGCAATGAGCAAGTGTTGCTTTGGTCAGCTCACTGTCGGATTTCATGCTGTCTCCTTGCATATCTTTATGTGCCTTCCAATCAGGAAGTAACTTAGCTGAGACCTGCAAAATTTCATGCTATGCACAGGTAAAATGTTCTCAATTTTAGTGTGATAACTGGAGGCTGGAAGCCTCAGAGAAAAACCTACATTCCTTTGAGGGGAGAAAAGATCACACATGATCTCTTTCTTTGCACAGAAACTGCCTCTATAGTCAGCTGGCCAAAGTATCCAATATTCCATCTTCATCTAGGCAACCTCCATGGAGTTTGAACTGCACCTGCACTTAGAAAATCTAAGTCAGAAGTCAGATGCTGTGGATTGTTGTCACCCTGGAGATTAAACATCTAGAAGGGAGGAGCATCTACAGCAAGGATGCTTTGAAGCTGTATGCATGCATCATATGCGAGGCTATCTTTTTTACATCTCGATAATAGATTGGGCACTATACTTTAAGCAGTAGCTGATGTGAACTTAGCTTGTCCCAAGACAGTTCCCTTGCTACCTTTAACACAAGAGAGCATACTAGTGAACACATTCAGGTTCCAAGATTTGGGTTTTACTTTCTAAAGTTGCTGGTTAATATTCTGGCTTGTCTTCATGGCTTTGAAAGTACTGCTCCTCAGAGAGCAATCTATGAAAGCCCCAACCTCATCCTTGTTAACAAGAATGTTACAGGAAGTACAGTGGGGAATAAAGAAGGAAAAAAAATGCATGCATGAATATTCCTGTTGTAATTCCTATATAATTACCTTCATAACAATAGATAAGTAAATAGATAATACTGATTGACCTAACAAGCCAACAACTCTAGTGGATTCTTGTTAGAGTGGCAATAGCCTCATCTGCTGTTTTGGAGCAACCATGGAGCTGAGTAGCTGTTGCCTTCTTTGCCATCCCTGTTCTCTGGACACAGAGAGAGACACAAATTACATGTCTCGTTCTTTATTATTTAGGCCAGTGTAATGATTTCTGGTGAGCCAAACAGCAGGGCTGAAGAAACCAGTTAAAGATTTGGATGAGAACATGATGTGTGGGCTGCTTCTTTCTTAGGCTCCCCTTGCTTGCAGACACCAGTTTTACCTTGTAAACAACTTTTATATAGGATGGTTACCACACACTTGAATGGTTAACTCAGTATCAAAAGCTGGTTTTAGTTTTGGAAAGTCTCATTACATTGTGGCTTCTACCATGTTTTCTTAAAGGCTGAAAACCTCCTCTTGAACACCGGTGCACAGTAAAGGCTGAGCCAGACCACAAGTCAAACCAGGCAGCATCCTTCACTGATGATGGCCAGTAGCATATGAGTAAGGAGAAACTGCAGAACAGAACAAATATATCAACAAACATTCCTGAGAATACTCTCAAAGCCTTCTGCAGTCAACAGCCTGTTTCCTGAGACACACCATGGAGCTTGCATTCTCCACATTTTATTTTATCATGCACCATGAGAACCACGTTCACAACATAATCTGATACAATCTCCCATAGCTGGCAGTGCAGTCATCTCTGTGCAGCATACACTCCCCAGGCCACAAGGAGTTCGTTTTTCTGGTTTTTTATTCCCCTTACCAGCAAGCTTTTGTGAAATGGCTTTTTTCTTACGGGTATAGCTATTGGTAGAACAGCAGTGCTTAGCACTGTGGGTACCCCCAGTCTGCACATAATCATTCATAATCAGAGTTTACATTTCAAAGAATTCCCTTTGTCATGCTTATTTTTCCCCAGATATTGCATGTTTCTGTGGGTTCAAGATTGTCTAATGCCATCGTCTACTGTGACAGTCAGATTTCTTTTCAAAATGTGCAGCTGATCCTATGACAGGCTCTGCTAGCTTTTTTGAAAGACTATTTCCATGGTTTGGCTCTCTGATGGATGAAAGTAAAGGCCTTGGAAGCAAATTTGCAAGGTGTGCTCCTGTGCCAAGTTCTGCCTCATTCTCTTATAGTCACAGCTAAAGACAAATATACAGTGACTCTGGATTTTGTTACTTCAGGGGAGTTGCAGCACTCTGAAACACATCCCTTGAAGAGCCAAGCATCCTCTCACTCATTGCTTTGAACCTGTTCTGCAGCTATTCCTACTCACACCTGTAACATCATGTACAAATAAAGAACAGAGAAAGAAAACACAGCAAGATATATTAGACTTCACAATACTTTATTTTTTAAATAAAACTATGTAATCTGCCATCTCCAGACATTTCCGATGTTGATCCCTATCAGCAACATTAACCATTAGCTAAAACATTGCCATTCCTGTTAAAAAAACCCAAACCAACAAACCCCCCCCAAAAAAACCACCAACCCAAACAAACAAACAAAATAACTCAAACCAGAAAAAGCAGCTCAGTATTGTGGTGCAGAAATCAGCAGCTTATAATTTTTTTTAACTCATAGTAGATCAGGAAGAAAAAAGTCATGGAACTAAGGTATGCCTCAGTTTCCCATTCTGCAAAATGTGAATTGCCAAATTGAATTCTATTTGAAAGGTAAATTATAAGCTTAAGTAATCTATGCAAAGTAATTTACAGATATTAATATGGAAAAGGGAAACTAGGTGCCAGCACTACATAATCTACATTGTTATTAACATTTCTATTATATACACACCTAGCAGTATAAAAATGCATATTAAAGACAGTCCAAACCTTTCCAGAGCTGTTGCTCACAGTTGGTTAGAGCAAGGAGTAAAGAACAGTATTTCTTTGTCCTCCTTGTCACCAGCTCCTATTGGACTGGGTGACACACTTTCCCATGAAACCCCTTCTCTGCTCTTACTACAGTTCTTGATATATTTTGCTGTTACTATAGTTATTCAGTTCTTAAGGTTCCTGTGACCCAGTTATAACAGTTAAATGTCCACTCCTCTACTTGCCAAGGGAATAGGTGGAGAAGTCAAACTGCACAATGCAAAGGTTTTGAATAAGAGCCTGCATGGGTGCAGTTAGAAGCAGCTAAGGCAAAAGTTAACTCCCTCTGCTTTGTGCTCTGTACTCTGATATGGAAAAGTTTAGGAAAAGAGAGTGATACACAGGAGAGAGCTATGATAAATTATCTTGAAGTTCATACTCTCACTCCGCATTCTGCATAGCCCTCAGGAGCATAAGTTAATGTTCCAGTAAGATGAAAAAGAGAGAGAGTTTTGGGAGCTGGTGCCACCTACATACACACGGAATAGCAATGCCATTTATTTCACCTGACATGCTTACACAAATATGTTAAACGTCAAGAAAATTAGCTTTTCATCTTACTCTAGAAAGCTGAATTTAAGCTTTGGAAGGAAACTACAGCACAATTCTTTACTTGTTAGAAAGTTGGCTGCTTTCTAAAATAAGGCACTTCTGAGAATAGATGCATTGATCAAAGTTATTTTGATCAGGGGACCAAAGGCTCTGGTTTTGGCATGGGTTTTCTGTTTATGTTTGTTCTTTGGGGATTTTTCTTAGCTTGTTTTCCATCCTTGTTTTCCATTCCCTCCTTCCCACATAGTTTTTTGTTTTGGTTTTGTATTGATTTTTTTTTTTAAGTGCTGCAGATAGCAGATACTCCCCACCTTTTCCTTTTGAACCTGAGCATCAGGATGAGCCCAGTGCTGCTGTGACAGTGCTGCTCAGCCTGGTTCCACAGGCAACACCAGACACTGGCTCTCCAGATCCTGCTTGCCTTGTCTTCTCCCTCCCAGGACAGTTGCTAAAAGTAGCACTGAGGGTTTGCAACATGGTGCTCAAGCCTCCTGCTTGTACTACTGTTTTAAGTGGCAGTAGGATCACGTCCTTAATTTCTTTGGAACTGGACTCTAGTTTCCAGTCCACAAAAGCCAGCAAAGGGTCAGTGTCTTGAATTCCTTGCTAGCTGTGGTTGTGTGACTTACAAAAGAATCCCCAGCAGCCTTAGTCCTTGTGCCATCCTGTCCCCATCTAGCTGACATATTTAAATTTGAGCATTTTTGTTCTCAGAAGCAAGTGAGGTGCAAGATGAAATAGTCATATTACAACCGCCTTTCAAATAATTGGAGAAATCTCTGTCAGTTAAGTTAATCCGCCTCTCTCTCCCTCTCACACAAACATGTTCTATGAAAGTAAATTCCACAATTAGACACCTAAATCCTGTAATCCCACCTGTCGTGCTTTGAATCCTGGCAGATGGTTCGGTTGTTGCAGTCTGTGTCTGCACCTCCACTCCACCGTCCGGGTGGGTGGCTGTCCTTGGCAGTGGTGCGAGGGCAGCTGCGGGCAGAAGGATGGATCCTGCTCCTCAGGCAGCCAGGGCTGCCAAGCACCACACCCTATGCAGCAAAAGGGAATTTCTGCACAGGTATAGGTCCCAGAGAGGTGTTGCCTGGCACTGCAAACTATGGTAAGGGAGCAGTTCTGCTTTTGAGAAACATGTGGTTGTCTGCCCCCAAATGGAAATTTTGTCCCAAACTCTCATTGCCCAGGAACAGAATTAGGATCAAAACCCTCTGGTAAGGACAGTTGTTAGTTGGATGTTGCTTGGCACAGCTGCCATCATGGCATTGGGATGTGTAACCATCTGTAAAATCAAAGCAGTCCTTCCCTGGACATGATGGAGGGCAGTTGATCTGCCTCTGCCTTCAGACAGGAAGCAGTTAATACAAAGTGTTCATAATTAGACTTCATATTAGCTCTCAATTTAGGTGAACGAGGAGAACTCACACCTCTCTCAGTGCTATTATTTCAGGCTTGCTGGCTGGCAGACTCCACAAGACAGCAATGTATCCTTGTCAGAGGGACCAGCTGTCCCTGCTTAGGTGAAACAGTCCCTTTTTTGTCATTCTGTCCCATTAAAATAATTCATCAACTCTGATGTATTTTAGTAGGGGCTAATGGTGCGACCCTGTTTTCCCTTCAAATGTCCCTATTAATTACCTCTACGTATTGTTGTTTGTGTTATAAGGTAAAATATTTCGCAACTTTTGTTTTTCTTAATTCTTGAAAATTGAGAGTAAAACAGCTGAATTCCCCCCACCCCTCCCCCACCCCGGCCCCCCAATAAATAACAACACTGTTTCCAACACAAACCCTTTCTGGAGGTGGTAAATCACCGTTAAATTATTTTGTCTCTCTAAATACATTGCAGTTAATTGCTTTTTGGGCAGATGTCTATCACCACCCTCCTTTGAATGGAGTCCAAACAATCCACTCATATATCAGAGATGCCTTGCTGGGAGCACCCTGCCTCCAGTTTTTTGGACAGCAGGTAAAGAGACAAAAAAGGAAGATTAGGAACCAGTAATTTTTCAAATCATCCTGTTGAATATTTAGTTGAATACTGTTGCTGGAAATATTTTAAGGCATAGAATAAAGCTCTGTAGGGGAAGGATCCACAATCATATCAATGCAGATAAAATTGAAGAGTAGTCAAAATTTTCAGATCACTGAAATACATTTCTTTTAGAAGTTACAGCTAAATTTCAAGGGACAAATTCTTTTCTATGTCCATCTGTGAGAGATCCACAACAAAGAAATCTCCACTTGTTGCTTTGAACACCACACAAGCTATTTCCAAGATTTGTGGTTACCTCATGCAAAGTGGCTGTCACAAACCACAAGCTGGATCTAGCCCCTTAGATTAGAATAGCATCTTTAATTATTGTCATGAAAGAGAAGACATGGCCTAAAAATCCTTCTGATATTTAAAATCTCCCCATTTAGACAAGTAACATGGGTAGAACACATTATTTTTGTTGCTAGGAAGATCTGGATCAATTGTTTTAAACCTTTTCAGGATTTCATATGATGGGGTGAAATGGAGTCATGCAACCATTGTTAGGGACAGCACCAGCCACACAGCTTTGTGGCTGTTCCTTCTGCTATAACCCAGGTTACATGCATCCCACCAGGCTGAACTGCCAGAGGGCACATGTATCCCCTACATGTCAGACTAGTCAGAAAATGTATTATATATTTTCAGTCCTCACTACTAGATTCCCTATCACTAATTAATGTGAAGATGAATGAAAGTCAATGAAATCAATATGAAGAAGTGCCACAGTTAGATACTTGGATACTTACCTTGCTCTCCTCTTACCACCCTCTCTTCTCTTGGAAAGTGCCTTTTTTAAATATAAGGCCCTGAAAGGTATGACCTGTGGGACATTTCCATTGTGTCAGGAGTTTCAAGTAGATACACTAATAAAAGAAAACACAATGGATTCCTTAACCCAACTAGCATCAATCTCTGTTGGACAAGTACTGCAGCTTTCCTGTTGATAAAACAGGGTCTTGAAGCCACTTAAGACTCACAAAGATTGAGCTTGCTTTAACTGAATACCAAGGTTTCCCTCACACCATCTTTCCTCCTAAGGCATCACTTCCCTACCTCCAGCAGAGAGGATGCCGAATGGGACAGACGTGGCTGGGTTTATAGCTGATTTCCCATATGTTTCTCAGCAAGACGGAAGAACTGGCTCATTATTCAGAATATTGAAAGATGCCCAGATTCATCAGTCACTTCTTCATGAAAGGCTTTATTATCTCTTCTGCTAAGGGGGTTCAGCTCTAGGCCTGATTCTTTTGCTTCTTTCAAAAGGGTTGTTCTCTCTTTAATTCCTCTAAATTCAAATGAGGGAGTCCAGTCAACTTGATAACAATACATCTACACCTATGAGAGGAGTCTGACATTTATCTTTCACGTGACCTCTTGTGCCCTTAGCGTGTCTAACGCTAAGAAACTCTGGTGTGAAACTACACAACTACAATGGAGGCTCAGGGGACAAGAGCCTGGTTTTCACTCCGTAGATAAACATTCACCAAGGCTCAGTCAAACTTGAGGCACAGCTACAGTATCTCTAGTGATAAAACAATCATTTGGATTATACAAAAGAATCTGAAAATTGAGATGGACTTCCTAAAGTGAATCAAACATGTGCAGGCTGAGCGAGGAAAGAAATTTTTCCTGGCATATTTTCTCTTTGTCTCCAAGTCGCTTCTTCTTGGAAATTACACATATAAATATGCATGTCTAGTTATCTAAGCACAGACACAAGCAAACATATCATATATGACTTGGATCTGTTCTCCTTTACCACAGTTTTTGTTAATGATGTGTATGAAGCATTTTTCTGTGCTTTACATTCCCAAAAATCCCAAAGGACTTTTGAAGACCTGTATTCATACCAGGGATATTGACTTTGCTCTCAATGAAATGAGAACCTTCCTCATTGTCCTCATGGATAAGAAAACTGGCATTTTGCTTTGTGATATTTAACTTATACACAGTCTTGGGTATTCTAATTTTTTAATTTAATTTATTTATTTCCAGGGAAAGTAATACCACTGGGGGCTAGAGATTTTCCATGGTTTTAGTGAAATGCCATGGAGTCTTTAACTTCCACCTGAAGAGCCACCAGAGACAAACAGAAAGGACCTTGGGTTTAATGTCTCATCTAAAGGATATTCTAATGTGTTGGCCTCATTATTCACAGCAGAAAAGGCCTTTGTCATGGTCAGATGGCTTTAATGTGTTTCGTATGCTACATAAATTCAAACTTGATGGCTCATTTATTTGTTGGATTGCAGCGTTATTCAATCTAAATGAAGCCTTGGTATTTACTAATAATTTGGGCTCTGGCTGTTGTTTACTTAAGCAAGCAGTGTCCACTGTCTCCTCTGTTGTCTGTATTAAGTTTGGACTCTACTAATTCAAAGAATATTACAGAGAGGGCCAAAAAATTGCAGAGAAAATAGCTTTTCATTTGTGGACAATTATTTATCTAAGCCTTGAAAGATTAGTATTCCAATATTGCAATTTCTGACATCAATTTTCTCAGGGTCAGAAACAAGTTCTCAGACTTCATCTAAGCCTGAAAGTACCCCCATGAGGAAGTGAGTCATCATTATCCACATTTTGAAGGAGGGCAAATTGGAGGTAAGAGGAGGCTAGATGGCTTATTCCATGTCAAGAGAAAGGAATTGACTAAAATGCTTTCAGAATCCAAATCTCTCTTTTAATCTTAGGACCATATTTCCCGTTGTGATGTGACAATATTCTTTGATGAAGCTACATACAGCAATTATCAAACTACGTAGTCACACCATGCCACATATGCTTAGATTCTCTTCTATTGTCTTAAAAATGAGACTACATGGCTATAATGAGGAACTATGTAACTATGTGATTATACATAGTGTGCATCCTCTATTCTACCCTATAGAGAGATTTACCTTTTGATGTGATTTTTTTTTAAAATCTATATTTCATAGCAGAATTCTAGCTGAACTCTTCCAAAGTTGATTTTAAAACCCGCACCCAGCTGGATACTGTGAGAGCAATTTTGAAATTAAAAATTACCCATTAAATCAAAAGAAAAATAACAATCCTACTATGTCACCTTAGATCTAGTCAAAAACATGAGTAAATATCTATAACCCAGGCAAAAGATACTCATTCTTCCTGCAGAAACAGACAACAACAGATTTTTAATGAACTGAATAGCCACGCTGAGAGGAGACCTCGTAACTGTCTACAGCTTCCTCACAAGAGGTTTAGGTTGGATTTTAGGATAAGGTTCTTCACCCAGAGGCTGGTTGGGTGCTGGAACAGGCTCCTCAGGGAGTGGTCACAGCACCAAACCTGCCAGAGTTCAAGAAGCATTTGAACAATGCTCCCAGGCACATGGTGTGACTCTTGGGGATAGTCCTGTGCAGGGCCAGGTGTTGAACTTTGACGACCCTAGTGGATCCCTTGCAACTCAGGATATACTATTCTTCTATGAAAAACTCAAACTGATGACTGGATTCAGGCTAGAATATTCACAGCTAGGAAATACATAAGTATAATATAGTATAAATACCAAATGTTCATTTTTACCACTGATTACACTTTAAAAGTAGATACATAGACCCAAATTTTCCCTTCTCTTGTGGATCCAACCAGGGAATAACTTTAAAGCTTAGAAAAAATAATTTTTCTGGCACTGAACATGGGTATTCTTGGGCCAGTTCTCCCAGTCAGGTTTCTACTATGAAACAGCTGCTGCTTGCTGGATCTCCAGCCAGTTAATAATTTGCCACTCTACCAAGTAACTTTTCGAGTGATTTATTAAGTGATTAGGTGTCTGCTCAGATAAATCAAGTGGACTTTATTATCCCAGCAGTAGTAATTCAGCCCTGTAGCAGAAGGAAAGGTGTATCTGGAAGAACAAAACAAATTCCATTTTCAATACCCTTCACTTTCTTCTTGGAATTGCAAACCACATTAGCTGTGACTCAAAAACCTGTTTTGTTTTTTCCCATCCAGTACAGGGTTATGCCAGCATCCAGCCTTGCAGGCATATTGGGCCAGGCTGGGATGGAGCTAATTCTCCTCAGAGTAGCTCATACGGTGCTTTGGTGACCAAAACACTGTTGGTAACACAGGGATGGTTCAGCTGTTTAGCTGTTGCTGAGCATGCACAGAGTTAAGACCACTTCTGCCTCACTCTACCCCACCAGTGAGGAGACTGGAAATGCAGAGGGAGCTGGGAGGGGACACAGCCCAGACAGCTGACAGCAACTGACCCAAGGGATATTCAATACCGTATGGTATCATGCTCAGCAATAAACCAAGAGACAGAAGATTTTCCAAAGAGCTATTCCAGGCAGTGCTGGGCAAGGGTCAGCTGGTGAGCAGTGACTGCTTTCTCATCACAGGTTTTCTTTGCCTCCAATCCCTACTTCCATTAACTGTCTTTATCTCAACCCATGGGTTTTCTTGCTTTTGCCCTTCCAGTTATCTCTGCCATCCCATTAGAGGGGGAGTGAGTGGCTGGGTGGGTCTCCGCTGCCCACTGGGTAAACCCACCACAGCAGGGCACAAGTTGCTGTGCAAAATGTTCAAAGATTCTGGAAATTTCCTGAATCACTCTCCTCTTAAAAGAAGAGTCTGCAGAAATTACCTGCTCAGTCGCTCTTGGGTGGCCTTAGATAGACAAGTTCATTACTGTGAGGAAATGGTGACTTTAGGATCAGATTATTTAAATTTTTTTGGTGTTGTTCTCCTCTGATTTCTTGCTTTAAGCTCACTAGCTTGTGTGAGCCCCTCACTCACAAACACACTAATGTATTGACATGTAGAGAGTTAGTTACAGGTCATCATAATCTCATACCTTAGGAGAAACAAGTCTGCTTTAGATCCTCATGCCATGTTCTAGGGACATGCAAGTTATAAAAGCTATAAAAAGCATTATATATTTTCACTGTATTTAAAACTAACATTGAAGTACACACCTGGTATGCTGATTTTATTTTGTTGCCTATAACATGTACCAGCAGCAAAAAAAGGATTCTGAAGTGAATAAGTCATTGGGATATTCAGGATTTTAGGGTGAGATACTTCTGCCACGACCATTACACTTTTCCCAGTGAAAGCATTATACATGATTTGCAACATCATGACCACGACCTGTCTTGGCATGGTTAGATACCTGGACCTTGCTAAGGTGCAGCTCTGCATCTGCTTCAGGATCAGATGTTTCATAACAAGCACAGCAGAGCTTCCAGAGGAATTACTCTGGCACACTCCTGTTAACAAAATGTGATAATCCTCTAATAAAAACATCAAATCTGTATCTGGCTTCTACCACGTACTGCATAACCTTATAATCCTCAAATTTAATAACATCTGCAGGTTTTGGGAATAAAGTCTTGCAAGTGACAACACTGACGACAACTCATGGGAGGGAAACCTGGAGGCTGAAGATGGAAGAAAGGTTTGTAAGAAAATCAAAGGACAAAGAAAATGGATTTTTCTCTTTGTGGTTTCTTTTTCCCTGCATCTATTAGAACAGTTTCGGTTGCATTCAAAGGATTGCCTCCCCTTCAAGAAGGCCACAGTAAAATATTTCTGTGATTTTGTTCTTTTTTTGCAGGCATGCTAATGCCGAGAGTAGGAACAACAACCAATCCAAGGATTTCTCCACGTGCCCTCAGAAACAGCTGGTTATCCTATTTAACTGGAACTGAAAGACTCCACATTCATAAAACATCCCAGCAGGAGCCTTATTTTGTACAAATGTGTACAAACTTCATGGGGGAAATTTGTACCGGCATACCTCATTATATCTAATGGAATACTATTAAGAACTCCATGCCCTATGAGTTGCTTTCTGTAAGCAGGTGGCATTCTCAGTCTCACTAATGCATACATGGGAGCTGGTAAAAACATAGTGCCTTCATGCATTTTGCCTCCTGTCTATTCTCTGTTTTACCTAGAGCCAAACATCTGGCTTCACAGATGCTGGAATCCTTTGTGCTGCTGGGCTGGAACTACTGAGATTCACCTGGTCAGAAGTCAGAACCCCCAGATCCACGCTGCACCTCTGTGGAGATCCTCAAACCTGGCACCATGCGGGGAGCTTTTTGCTCCACTGCATGCTTTAGAGAAGGAAAAAAAAATAAGGCAAATGTAAATATAAACCATACTAACAGCATCTTCAGTGAAGTGCTATAGAGAAGTGACTATTCTTACTTGCTTTCCCTCAAGATGACCCTGAGTTTAATTATTTATTTATTTGGGAATTAATCTTACCAGGGAGGAATTCAGGTGAAAATATTTACCTCAGATAGAAATTTCAGAGTTTGCAAAATATTAATGTTAAGATTCTCAAAGGCAATTTAGCAAATGAAATGTTTTTATTTAATTTTCCTAAAAACGGCTCACCCATTCTGTGGCCCATTTGAGAGTTCAAGAAAACAATCTTAATGACTTCCACCAAAATGTTAAGCAACGTAAAAAATACTTGTGTTCCTAATCTCTGAACATCTCATATCCAAAACCATTCTCCCTGGGAGAACTTAAACATGTGCACAGGCTTACAAAAGCTGCACAAAAGTAAAAGGTGATAAGGTCAGATGAAGGCTGAAACCTTTGAAATTTGTGTAAATAGGATTTAGGAGTCCGTGTTTTCACTGAGACAACAAGATCAGATATAATTAACACACACTGTTAAAATTCATCAGTCTCCCAGGGTTTCAGTCATGCTCATAAAAATCAACCCAGTAGGATAAATATGGATAAAAAGGTGAGGAGCCACTTTACCACAAAAACTATTTTTATTCTGTAAAAAGTTGCATTTTTAAAATGTTACTGTTTCTGATGTTCTGAAAGATACAAATACAATGGTTTTACCACAAACTACCGTGAAAAGTAGTCAGAGGCTCAGGTCCTGAGCTACTCTCAATAATTTTCAAAGGAGATGGATATCCAACAGGAAGCCATACCTTTTTTTATTGTGGCTTGCTTGTTTGTTTGTTTGTTTTTATAGCAGCATACCACATAATCTGTGGTGAAATACCTGCTCTGAGAAAGCCTCCAGGAACTCAAGCACTCCCCTGCACCGTTCAAGGATGAGGAGCCTCCCAGATGCTGCTGAGTGTCAACAGCATCAAAAGCCCAGGGCTGGCACCACTCAGGGCTGCCAGTCAACAGCACCCACCTCTGCACACAGCACCCACGTGGGCCCTCTCATCAGAGCAGGAGATGCTCTCTGCTGTCACAGACAGGTGGGCTTTTGTCCTCCTGGAACATGATTGCCCTCAGCTTCTGCTGAGATCCAGCTCAGAGCACAGCCTTCAGTGACTGCAGGTGTCAGCAAGGATTGAAGTGCTGATGGGGCTTCTGACCTGTAGCATGGAAGTACCAACATCCTTCCAAATATGTAAATAAAACACTTACATTTTTCACTTTATTTAGTAACTTGAAATGCACCTATGATTCTACAATAAAATGCAAACTTAGGAATGAGTATAACTTTCCTGGTTTCGGCAATTGTAGTGAAGTGGTGGGGAACATGGACAAGCTGGGAGACTTTCACAAACAGGTGCTGCCTGCAAGAAATAAGGAGGTCAGAAATGGGAACCTTTGAAAATTTGTTTAGTCTAGTTAGTGTGAACTAGCCTAGCCTTTTCTTCCATAGCTGATGTAACATTAAAATCCAATGGATCCCATCGACTCTTTCAGCAGAAGGGAGAAAGCAATGTGGGGATGTGCACTTAAAAGGCAGCTTTTCATTAATTTTGGTATGTTTGAGGTTTCAGACAACACTTAGTGCCAGGCAGCTCTTCAAAGATGCTTTGCTTCTCCCAGAGGAATAATGGTAATGCAGATACTTTGACACAAAGCCAGTAAATGACTTTGGTTCTTAGGAAGCCTGAAAATTCTGGGAGGACATGTGAGCTTTAATCCTGGAGTCACAACCACAGAAAAACACTAAAAGAGGCAAACTTCTCACATTTACCTGAAAGCCAGAAAGGGAAATGGATAAAAGACATCAGGAAGTTTTTATTTTCTTTCTACAGGAGAATAATCAGTCTTGCATATAGAGAAGAAAAGAAGTAGGTGATTATCTGAACTTCACTGACTTTGCTAAATATCTTTAATACTATCTCATGTGACATTCTTACACACAAGCTGAGGAAAAAAATCTGGATCACACTCGTATAAAGCAGGTACAGAGATGGTGGGAAGTCTACACTCAGTCTAGAAACCATTAGTTCCCAATGGGAAGAGCAGTCTGCCTCAGGTGCAGAAGTTTGTCTTTATTCAGCTTTATTCAGCCCTTCTGTTAATGACTTGAATGACAGAAAGTAAACTTATTAAATTCACAGCTGACACTAATCTGGAAGTGCTGTAAATACACTGTGGGGGAGGATTAGAATTCATAATATTTGTGATAAGCTGGAGAAACAATAAGGGGTGGGGAAAATAATAAAAAAAAAAAGGAGGTAACTCCATTAATGTAACAGTAAAATCCCATACATGGCAGGAATAGTAACTAATGAAATATAAAATGGAAACAATTGTATAGACAGCAGTTCTGCAGGAAAGGATCAGGCAAAGATCACATTACAATGCAGAGAATAATACAGTCTGCATGACAAGCATGGTGGTAGTCCATGCTAATTGGCTGGCACACTGAGGTGTTTGTGCACTTCCCATCCAGAAAGCACAGTCCACAGGAAAAGGTGATCTACTTAACACAGGAACTCACAAAATTTAGGAGGAAAGCTTAAAAGAATTGGAAATGTTTAGCTGAAAGATGGAAAAGCCATTGGTGCAGAGTTAAACTCTGACGTCTGAATGAGGCTGTTGAAGAGAATGATCTGTTTCCCATGACTGTAGTGGGTACAACCAAAACAGTGGGTCTAATCTGCAGCGAGAACCAGGCTAGAAAGCTGGAAAAGCTGTAAGAGAAAGGATAGTCAAATCATGGGTGACAGCAGATTCTTCAGCAATGAAGTGTTTTAAAGGATAGATGAGCTTAAGTATTGATTTATATTGGTATGGTTTGGTACAGTGTCTCTAAATCCCTTTCAGCCCACAGCACAGATAGAACACAAAGGGTGATGAAAGAGTGGCCACGGCACCACTTTCCTAGCATTCTTTAAAACAACTGGTACTTCTTTGCACAGTTTGTTTTCCTCCTACACTTCAACAGCACTGGGTATCCATGATAGTCCATAGGCTGTTGTTGAAATAAATTAAAGTGTACGTGTATTGCAATATGGAAGTCAAAAGCTTTAAACTCTCTTAATTTGAAATACTGTCTGCTGTTTAAGTGAAACTGGACCAATCCTTTCCATATAAACCTAATAGATCTTGAACTGAAATTGGTGAAGAAGGACTAGGCTGACATGCTCCTGAAGACAGGGATGAGCCTGGGCCAGGATTAGGCTTGTTTCTGTAGGAAGGGGCCAAGTTTCCCCTGTATGGTCCTGGAAAATCCTGCTGCCTCCTCCTTGAGTAGGACATTTCAAGTCCACCACTCCCAAGAAGGACCTGTCAGCTGTCAGACCCACAAAGCCACCTCCTACCTTGGCAGGGACAACACAAATGTGACAACACACACAAGCAGAAGGCAGGACTTGGTCTGCATTCAAGGGTTGTGTTGTTTTAGTACACTAAGGATAGAAATACCTGAAAATCATGCTCAGTTCATCTGTGATGATCATTAGACTTCTGGGACAGCTGCTATTAAGTGTCATAAAAAGAGAAATCAGTTTGTGTTTAGTTATTTGTAGGTAATCACTGCTTACATATCTGACCTACTGGTCCAGCCTTCCTGCAGCTCCTAAATTGCAACTTGAAGTTATGCACAGAGCTGAAGTTGTGCAAATGTGCACAATGAGTGGAATGTGCACAAGTTAAAAAAAACCCCAAGATATTTCCATTTATGGCCATTGGGCACCAAACTTGAGAAAAACCTTGTATTTATTATTGTCTCCTCTCAAACAGCAAACCGCTCATCAGATTAATGCTATGCAGTAGAAAGGATAAACATTTTTAAAAGGATCAGGGAATAAATGCAAACACAAATAATAACCCAAATTATCTAATAGCTGGGTTCCATCCCTACTTTTTGCATTACATATTTATATTTTATATTCACATATGAAGATGAAATTCTGTTAAATTAGGTTGACAGACTTAGAATGAGCTTCTGAATGCAGCTTTTTCTAAAAGCTTACTTACAGATCATCTTTCCCTCACTCTCATAAACTGATTTCTTTGCAAGCTATTAAAGAGGAAGAATTTCAAGAATTTTTCAAATTGGCTGATGCAGAGTAGTTTGACAGTTGCATGAGCTTCTGTTTTCAAGAGAAATTATTCCCCAGAGAGAGCAGTGTTGTTCCCCTTTGGTATATTAATTTAATTTTTTTTTTATGGGTAATGCCCTGAAACATTGGAAATGCTTAGAGCTTTTTTGAAAGAATATTATAAATGGATGCTTATCTCAGTCACTAGAAATCTTTATTTCTTTAAATAGAAATACCAAGTCAAGGAACAGAAATAAACAGGAAGAGTAAGCTAAGACAGCAATGGATTTTCCATTTGCTACAACAAAATTTATCATTTTCTTTTCTTTTTTACCTCCATATAGCAACTGCAAACAAGTTCCTCCACCGTGATTTCTGCGAGATGTGGTGCTGCTCACAGCCCAGCGAGCCCAGTGCTCACCACGCAGCTAAAAGGCTAAAACTGCTCAGCCCAGGATGGAGCCCTCCTCGTAAGCACTGGGGCTCCAGGAGACAGTAACAGGCTGTGTTGGACAACACAACAGGCAGTAAATAGCCAAAGCCACTGCACCCTCACGGACACCCTGACAGCACTGCTGCTTCCCAAATCCTGCCCAACTTGGCAGCACTGCTCACAGCACTACAGATGGAAACCAACACTGCAGGCTCTGCCTGCAGGCCCTCGGGCAGGTACCAGGACATGCCAAGACGTCACACAGGGCTGGTGCACAGAGCATGTGTGATACCACACCAAACTCAAGGCGTGGAAGTTTTGGTGCCCTGATGGATGCTTCTGCTGCTGCCTGAGGACCCACCAGCATAACTGGCTCCCGTTACTCAGAAAGTGCAGAAAGTGCCCAGAACCAAAGAACAGATTAGGTGCCCAAAGGTCTTGACTCTGTTTTTCTCATGCTACAAATGTCCCCTTTCTTTCAGCTACTCCAGCCTCAGCCATAGGTGGAGAAAAGCATTCAGCTCCTTCACCTGCTCCCAAAGCATAAAAGCTTCCTACTCTGGGTGTTGTTTTTATGGAGACTCATTCTACCAAAAAACCACTGGGACCAGATCCAAGTGCTGGAGACATGAAAAAGGCTACAGCTTGCTATAAAAGGATGCTCTCCTCTACACAGTGCTTTCTGCATCATGTTTAACTCTGTGCTGGACAAAACAAATGGCGTCAAGTAAACAGCACGGTAATGCAATAGGAAGATGCCACTGCAAAACAAACCCACCAGCCAACCAACCCTGAAGGTCAAGGCATGGATGCAGAGCTTGTGAGCGGAGTCTGGTACAAAGTCCACTGTAAAGCCTGTAAGTGAAGCCCAATTTTTTCCTGTGTTGTTTAGAGAGCCTTGCAGAAGTTGTTTTGATGACTCTGTCTTGTATAGCCCAGGAAACTTTGAGACATTGCTTAAAACTCAAGATACAAAAGATCCTGTAGAACTGGAACAAAAGCAGAGATCTATTTTTTAAGCAGCGATTTTAACAGAAGTGCATGGTCAGGTCACTATGGCCTTTCTTCCCAGTAACTCCTGTCTGCTTTAAAGGCTGTTAAGCCATTATTCGTACCTCTTTGTAACCAGAAAACTAAAACACAGGCAATGGATAACAACAGACTTTGATGATACATCTGGTTAGTACTTAGCAACCATCTTTCAGACCCCGACTGAATGCCAAATCACCCTGGCAATTGCATTTCTTGTAGTTATCAGCCCTTCTCCTTTTTAAAATATATCTTTCTGGCAGCAGCCCAGAACTACTATTTCCTTTTCATTCTCTGAAGTGCAGAGCACTACAAATACATCATTTAGCTTTGCTGCAGTCCTTTCTGTCCCTTTGATCATCTCCTTTACACCTTCTGCATTTCTGCTTCGCTCCCTCATGTGCAGTACATCAAAAAAGAGCTTTGCAGCAAGTGGTTTTTTCCAGGGACAGAATCCCAGCTGATGTAAAACAGCACAAACACCACTGAAGTCAGCAACATTACTGTATTTAAGGCAGCTAAAATTCTGACCCTAGTTCTTATTTCAAAATGCCTTATAATTCAACCAAAGCTTTACAATTCTCCTCTTGGAGCGCTGACTGCTGGCTCGGAAATTTCCTTGTAGAAGTGCTAAACAAAAATGCAGTTCACTACTTTGTGACTCGAGGAGTGAATGATGAACAGTGCCCATTTCTTCCTTCCATCTGTCATGTCCCCTTAAAAAATGGTTTATGCTGCTAAGAAATAGCTTTTCTAATAGTACCTACACTGGACGCTTGTTTCCTGCATTTTACAAACTTAAACTATTCCCCTTTGCATTTGGCTAGTCTTAGCTGGACATTTTTTTGCATCTGTTTATAAAGTCTGATTATAAAACTCTCAAATGCTTTAAACCAAGTAATTTCACAATATTACTATGCTGCAAGGATGGATTTCCCCAGCTCAGAGACTGCCAGTGAATGAACTTTGGAAAAGCTGCAAAGGAGGCAGCGTTAGGCTTGGGGTGATGGGCAATCCTGGCGCTCCGCCTGAGAGTTCAGCTTCCAGTGAACACTGCATGGTGCCCAGGAGCACAGGAATCTGCACAACTCATAAATACCCTGAAGAAAAAAACACCAGTTGTCCTATTTCTCAGATTAGGAAATGAAGCCCAGAGCTAAAGTAACACATTAGATACCCCAATATTCCAATTCCAAGACAAAGTTAACTCTGTATTTCTAGTCCCTGGCTAATGATCCAAGTAGTTGACACTGCTTTAGCTCTACTCTGTCACACAGAAGGAAAAAAAATCAGCTATCAGATCTTGGATGTGATGTAGCATACGATACCAGTAAGATTAACACATACAATTTTACCATTCCAGGAGCTGACAATCCCATTCCTTACCCAGATGGCAGGAGATGTGAGCTGGGAAAAAGGATTTTCTTAGAAATTTTCTTGCATTGAGAATTGTTCCACCCTAATAAGAGCTACTCTCTTCTCTCTACAGAAATCTCAGCCTGTTAAATCACTCTTGTGACAGCAGAATCCACATTTCAGCTACCACAGTGGGAAGTGCTGCAGGCAGGGCGATGCCCCCGAGAGGAGAGCATTTCTCAGTTCATGGGATGATGAAACACTCGTGAACTCTTCGTGCTCCATCCAGCTTCTGAGCAATTTCTCTGCACCTCAGCCTGATGCTGCGCTGCCTCAGTAGGGCTTACTTCTCTCTTTGGAAAGAAATCACTGCTGCTTTCAAAAGAAAAAAGGCCCCAGCAGAGCAGGTAACCTGGCAAGTAAAGTAGCAGACCAACTAGCCCTAAAAGCTCACAGAGAGGCCTCACTGACATGTACCTCAATATCTACAGTTTAAACACAGGTTTTAAAACCACAAAAACTTTCATATACATTCATGTAGAACAGTTTATGTTGCTCAAGCACCACTTTCAATTTTGACTAATGAAGAAGTGAAAATGCAAACCAGCTCCACAACAACCAGCACATAAGTGAGGAAACTGCCTAGTCGTGCCTTAGTAAAGCTCCTTCCTCTCCCCTCCCTGCCTGCCGAAGTTCACTTGTTTTACACAAGTGCATGAACTCACCAAAAGGCAGATTAATTTCAAAGCTTCATGGCCTTTTTCCTTTTTTTTTTTTTTATATGTCAGTAAGAGAGCCAGACAAACAAACTCACCAAGAAAGATTAAATGTTCAAGCTGCCCAAACCAAAAATGCCTAAAACTTTTTCCTCTCCCTCCCTCCCTTCCTCCCCCCATCCCCGCCTCCCTCCCCTCCCATGGTTCTGCCGGTGACGCCTCCTCTGAGCCAGCGTTACCTAATTTCTACACAAACACGCAGTTCCTATAAGCATCACCTTCAAGCAGATCTGGCTTTCTGTCTGGTCACATCTCAGTTTAGGGGAGCAGAGGCGAAGAGCTACTACTGAGGGGTTCTGAAAGGTAATCAACTTGTTGGATTTTTTACTTTTTGTTTGTGGCTAAGTAGAGGGACCAAGAAAAACCTGGCAAACTCTCTTGCTGGAATTTGTAGGAGGAGAAAGGTCTCAATACAAACTCAGAAATAGATTTAAAACCATTTTGGCTTGCTTGCTTCCTGCAGGGAAACAGAGGCAGTTTCAAAGATCAAGATCTAATGTAAAATATAAAATCACTAGTATTTCTTTTAGTCTTGGGTGTCAGTTGTATGTGTTTAAACACACATGCATTCTGATTTAGTTTCAGTTCATCACATTAGACAGACTTGGCAAGTAGAAGTCCACCGGGACCATGTTCCAGCTGTTCCACTCAGCTCCCCACCAGCTGCATGTCTTTCTCTCCAGCTATACTGCTGCAAACCATCCTGAATGCTTTGTACCTTCCTGTACCTTTTGCAGGCTCTAAATTGCCAAGATGCTTTTGATTCTTTCTCTGGTCACTGGGCTCGCCCTGTCTGCCTCTGGTGTCCTGACATACAAAGAAACTGATCCACGCCAAGAGTCACTGCATGAAATACAGAAACAAGTGAACGACCTCTGGCAGAGTCTGCTCTATCCAGTAACACGTGGTAACGAGACTGATGGGATGATTTACGCCACTTGTGAAATGAAGCCCAGCTCCAAAATAGATGCCGACAAGCCACAAGTGACCGGACAAGTCTTATTCAGGCAGTATTACTCATATGGAAGATTGGAAGCCATTTTTTACTTGGATGGGTTTCCACTGGATAAGAATCAGTCTAGCAGAGCTATACACATCCACGAGCTGGGAGACCTCAGCAATGGCTGTGATTCTACAGGAGGACATTATAACCCTTTCAGAGTGAATCACCCCCGTCACCCAGGGGATTTTGGCAACTTTCTTCCTAAAGAAGGCAAAATCAGAAAATACAAAACAAATCTCTTTGCCACGATCTTTGGCCCACATTCCATCATGGGCAGATCTGTTGTGATCCACGAGCAGGAAGATGACATGGGCAAGGGCAATAATAAGGCCAGTTTGGAAAATGGAAATGCTGGGAAACGTCTGGCTTGCTGTGTGATTGGGATATGCAACAAGAACTTGTGGGAAGAGAAACTGCCCGAGGTTACAGACAAGAAGAAGAGAGGGCTCAACAAACGTACACAGACCCAAGCTTAAGACCAAAACACCAGCTACCATCTGGGCAGCACAGAGTAACTCAGGCTGCACTGCTGGCCCCTGAAATATATGGCTTAAGGATTCACGTTTCCATTTGCTTGCTCCTCCATGAAATGCGTATCACTCTGTAGAGCCTCCTTTCTGTAAGCCCACCAATAAAAACAGCATCAACTCAACATTGTGATTTGTTTTCTTGAAGACTTTAAAAGATTCCCTTTTATGCAGTTTGGGAGTTGAATGCATGTAAGTTAGAGTGCTTGTGGATATGGTGGACAGACTAAGGAGTCTGTGCTGTAAGGGGCTCTTAAGGGACTGTAAGTTAGATATTGAAGGAAAAAAAGTTACTTAGAATTTGTCTCTCATCAGACATTATTCTGTAGTTAGCTGCAAACCTGAAAAGCAAAAAGGTCTCTATGCTTGTAACAGTGTGGAGTGTTGTATTGCAAGACCTCAGTAATGGACTTCCCCTAGAAATAAGGGAAAGTACAGATATTTCTGTGCTAAACTTTAGATCTATTATTTTATTTCACTTGTATAAGCCTCTAGTTTGTGCCTGTTGGTAACCAAGTGGTATACAAAAGTTTTAATGCTGCTTAGACGATAAAGCAGATCAGAGAGAAAAATTATTTTCAAAGCCAAAAAATACCGAGTGTGTTACTTCATATAAAAATGTATTAAGTAAATCAGTCAGTTTAGGCTGGGAGAAGTGACAGTGAAAAGATTTGTCACATAATTTTCACACTTAAAACTCTCACTCAATAAGGCTTTACTTTTTTAATTTACCACAACTCAGTAAGAATACTAATACACCACCCCATGGCTATCATTCATCTGATACCAAAAAGAGAAAAGGAACCAAGCAGGTCGAACAAGCATATCAGGAAATGTTTTTATTAAAGATGACAATATGTATTAATATAGTTTAACTGCGTTGTGCTGTTAATCCAGGCAGCAACAAAAGAGAGGTTTGCAAATAAATTAAACTGCATAATTTAGAAAACAAACTACAAAACAGAAGCTGGTAAACAAATTGCTATCTTTTCGAAATGTAGCAGACTTTCAACTTAATCTCAGTTAAGATTTTGAAATACATTCCTGAGCTCATAGGGATTAAAGAAATTCCACTGTCTTTATTATACAAATTCCCATATGCCAAAAAATAGTCTCACTTAGAAAAGCAGCAGCATTCTAAAAGAATGCTTCTTAATCTGTCATTTTTACAAACTTATTTTACAAATTCAGTGAACATTGTTTTTCCAGTAAGCACAACATGATACTTTCAAATTAAATCCTTCTCACAGATAATGCATGAATTCCCTTGTAGGTGAGACAACCTCCTTAAAATCAGTTTGTGAAATGTATCTTCTCCATATCCCTGCCACAACAGTCCCTTTCCACTTTGCTTCCCCAAAGCCCAACATCGAAAAGGCTTGTATGTCTGGTTGTGATTGCTTCATTTCTAAATACTAGAAAAAGGGAACACATAGATCTAAAAAAACCCCAAGGCAAAACTAACAAAACCACTCCCCCCAAACCTAAGGTAGTGCTCATTCCACAAAAAAAAAAAAAAATTAAATTTATTGGAGGAAAAAAAAATCATTGTTCTAATAGCACAACTGTATCAATTAAAGCAATATCTGAGGAAGATACAAGAATATTTAATTGCTTATGACCTAGTGCAGCAATGATGTCTTACTTTTACAAGTCTCCTGGCTTTGAAGTCTGGTGTTCCTGGGAGAGGGCTAAAAATGTAGCTAAAATAAACATTTGCTAGGGCAGGAAGGAGAGAGGCAGTATTGCAGCAGTGACACTGCACTCAAAAGGAGGTTTTCAGAGACCTAGGTGTCTTACTGGAATTCAGTGATTGCAGAGATATAAAAATGGCATCTATGAGAGAGAATGGTGTGAGGACAATTACCCAGATGTCCTAATTGTTGGGTTGTTACATCACTATGCTCTCACAGAAAAGACATAGTGAAAAGAGCCAACAAAAGAGGCACTACAAAGCTGTTGGCCCAGCACTGCTTCTACCTGCTCAAATTTTTACACAAAGCTCTTCACTAATAGCATTAACTGGCTTTTAAGGGACTGGGAGCAAAATGCTCATTCACACATCTCAGGGTCAGGAAAGACACAGGACAAGGAACCAGGAAACGTCCCTCAACATGTCTGAGCTCAGCTGTGTGGAATCTTGACTTGATTTGCTTGCCTCAGTTCTGACTGCATTGATAATTAGTTCTGTGCAGGATTAGACTGTGAAAGATGGAAAAGAATACATCTTGAATAAAATGCTACTTCATGTGACATTCAGACACTAAAGAAAAAAATCCTGTCACATTCTCCTGGAGATTTCAGTTTCTACAGCTATTTCTCTTCTGACTGTCACACAAATGAGTCAATACTACAGTCAGTTAGAATTACTGGAAACAGCCCAAAAATCTGTCAAGTACTTAAACTCTTCTTGTCTTTTCCAGGTAATAAGGAACTTAGATGGTGATCAGGATAATGAAATAAAACCTTTTTACTGCTTCATGTCCTTAATATACTTAAATATACAGGTAGCTGTTGTTCCTAAGGGCTGCTGCTTAACATCAGTAGGACCCTGCAATGTCCAATTACCTTTAAAGTAAACATATTTGAGGAGCACTGTGAGCATGGCTTTATATCCTGCAGGCAGACACTGAAAGGGTTACACAAATGCACCTGCAAGGGAAAACACATGAGAACAGAGAAAATATTTTTCACCTTCCCACTATCACTCTTTACATGTAATAATTTACATACATCCTTTCTTCTGCTGAATACAAACTGTTCATGGACTCTGACACCTTGATTATGGCAACACCTGCTAGCTCATCTTCCACATAGAGAAGAGTTTGTCAGTACTGCTAATATAAACTCTTCCTTATTCAGTAGCTGGCAAGTGGGCTGTAAAAATTTGCAGCTGGCAGTTATTTGTCAAAGAAGTACTCAATCAGAGGGATTTTCCTTTTTATTAGTAGTATTTTATTAAATTTGGTTTAATTCTCTCTGATTGGTTTCAAGTTCAAGGAATGAGAAATGAACATTTACAGACAATTAGTTCCCAAGCCAGCAGAAAAATTGCCTTGACGGCTGCTGGCCCATAGAAGCTCCACAGCTGCCGAGAGTATTCCTTGTGCTACAAACAGGGGAGGAAGGACCTGCCTCCCCTTCTCCAACAGCTGCTAACTTCAGCGTTAAGTATTCCCTCGTTGCTGCCTTCCTAGAAGCAGAGTGGCACAGCTCCAGCATCAGGAGCGAACTAGGGAATGACACAGCATCCTCCCTTTTCCCCAGTTATTATAGAAATATTTTCCTATGACTAAACATCTTCAAGAGAAGAAGTTCAAGAAAGTGGCAACAATTCAAATAATCCTTCTACCATACCATATACTGGTAAAATGAGGAAGAAAGGAAGAGTTATCCCTAATTCCAAATCATAAGAAAATAAAAAGACACAGATTCCTTTAGAAAGGAGAGCACAGATGGAATTGGCTGAAATCTACCACCCGTTAACTCAGCTCGAGGGATGTTGCAGCTCCTGTAAGTTGAGGAACGCAATTCCAGTAACTGAGAGAGCCAAGCAGGTAGACAGGGCATCAGTGGTTCTCTTGCTGTTTTCCTTGCTTTGGAACAGCAGTGCTGTTTCTCTCAGTAAGACTTCTGGCTTCTCTGATTATATTTCCTTCAGAGCTTCATTAAATTGGGTTCTCAGTATCTGGTGAAATAACTCCTTTCATTTTCATGAGATGAGCTGGGAGAGGGAAGAAAAAATTTTGTAGAGTTGACTAAACATAAAGGTATAAAGGTTTGTAATGGAAGAACTATATACATGCAGAGATGGTTTTTAGAAACTTCCTGTAGGGGAACAGTGATATTATTCTTAGGATGTACTTACAGGCACTGTATGTACAGAGAAACAGAACGCAGTCTGGGAAAGAAGCAAAACCTTGCAGCCTTAAGATGCTTCTCGATTTATTACTCCAAATTTTTCACCCTTGAGAGAGACTGTTAAAATACAGTCCAGCAGCACTAGGACCATATATGTTACAGGAGCCTAGTGATAATATGATAAATCCTTAGCACTGGCCTCTTTGCTACACTACTGTAAATTACATTAATCTATATAGAAACTTCAAA
This sequence comes from Xenops minutus, assembly GCA_035221455.1. Classification (NCBI taxonomy): domain Eukaryota; kingdom Metazoa; phylum Chordata; class Aves; order Passeriformes; family Furnariidae; genus Xenops; species Xenops minutus. Next base: position 55,874,733 of record JAWWEE010000122.1, on the reverse strand, counting down.
TCATTACCAAAAAACAACATGATTAAACCTCATCACTAATTCTTTCCCTTAGGTAATTTACAGTTTTGCTACACTACAACTAACACTAACAGAAAGACATCTTTTTTAAACAAATATGAACAGTTCAATGTAAAATAATCAACCCTACGGCACACTATTTCACTGATCATATTTGCAACAGCACAGACACTGCAAAAGGATTACAGTGAGATGCTCGAGGGCCTGGATTTCATACCTCAAGCCAAACCGTTATCCAAATATTCACTGTTTTCAGCAGCATCAGATGGTTTCTTGCTTTCAGATTCAGAGAGCTCCTCAAAGCTGTTATTTGTGTCTGCAGTTGTAACACTGAGCCCTCCATGCCTTCCAGGGTCTTCAGTATGCACGACATCCACGGAGCTGCTACTTTGATCCCCTCTTTCACTTGGAATTTCATAGTTGCTCTCTGAGGTTTCATCGTTGTCTTTCAGGGCCTCAGTTTCGCCTGCTTGTTCATACTCAGAGTTTGAAGGATCTGTGGGGTCAGATGGGTCAGAGCTAGACAGTGGGAACTCTCCCTCTGATGAACCATTAAGCTCTGCTCCAACTACCGTGTCCTGCTCCCCTGCAGAAGTGCCTGCTCTTTTCCCTTCCAGTTCTGCAACTGTCAGTTTAATTATCTGACTTCCAAGCTTGTTTATTTCTTTCTCAGAAGGTAGCTGGGGTAATGAAGGATAAAAATGTTTATTTTTGTTTCTATTATTTAAGTTTGTTCCCTCTGGAGCCGGAGAATCACTTGCAACCTCACAAGTTTCATCACATTCTCCCTTCTGTTCTGCTGAAAGAGAAATGGAACAGCAAAATCCTCAAGTCAGTTGCAAGTATTTTTTACATGTCTGATCTGACGTCCATCACGACCAGTGCCAGACCACAGAGATGTTTACTTCAGTAAGGAATTTTTAAGAGTGCTTCCCCATCCCCTCCCAGGCCCATTTCTTGGATGATAAGCAATCAACACTAAGTTTTTCCCAACAGCAACAACTCTAAGAGTCAGTCAATACAGCAGGGTCAGGCAAATTTTTTCAAAGGAATATCAACTCCAAGGAAGGCACTTAGCTACCGATATTTCTGGCACAGTTTACAATTAATCCCCACATCACTACCACTTTCAGGGGTTAACACAAGCTCCATTTATTTGGAGCTTTTTGCAGGCTTTCATCCAATAATGAAGTTTTGTTATTGGTTCTGCAATGTTTCTCCTAGCATAAAAGATTATTTTGATTAGGGTAACAGTATAAAACAAAGCAGCGGTGGAAGAATTTTAAATATACTGTTATAATAAAAAGCTGAACAAAGTGTCAGAATAGAGAAAACAGCAATGTGAAAACAAACAGCTTCATGAAAGGTAGAGAATTTGCCCTCGTATCATTAGACAATAAAAGGCCTCATTGAAAATTAGCTTGCAAAGTGAGAAAAATTAGGAAAATGCCAGCAGTATGCCTGCACTGACAGCTTAAAATGACTCTTGTCATGCAGATGCATTACATTTTAGTATGTAAGCATTTACTCTATTTCTCTCACAGGAATCCTGCCTCATGCAGGACACAGGACAGCCTGGCTGCAGGGAGGATCAGCCTACTGTCTCTATCAGACCTGCCTCATTTATAATTTGGGAGCTATTGAATGAGTGACACAAGGGTTGGCATGAAGGGAACAGACACTGTTACTACCATTAAGGAAGCTAGAGATGCAATGCTGAAGACCTGGAATTTAAGTCTGTAGAAAAGGCAGGGATAAATTAACTTTCAAAAGGTGATCACCCACTGGATCTAATCCTCATTATCTGAGCAGTCAGCTGGAAACTGGAGCTTGATGTGCAGTACTGCTCTGCTTGTGTTATATACCAAACTGCTCAAAAAGAGCCAAAATGTGTGTACCTCAAACTGGCACTCAAAATTAGCAGAGACTCTACCTTAATCTTTGCGTGCCTCAGTTTCCTCCCTCTTACAGTAGGATAACACCAATCCATCACCTTGCTGCAATTTTCTGACGGTAAATTGCTTCAAAGCACTAAATCACCAGAGAAAAGTTCATAGAAAAACAGTACTGTTGTCTTCAGGAATGCTGGAAATAGCACCCAGGCAATGCAGCAGGGACAATGCATTCTACAATGGAGCAGAAAGAAACCCTGAACAGCTGTTCATTAGCAGCTGTGATGCTCAAGTGCAGTCTATCCCACGACACTGCGCATCAGATAAAGTGAGATTTGGTAACAAAAGACAGTCTCTAGTTCATACAATTGTACTATGTCATGCATTTTCACACAGGAACCACGCAGTATATCCTGGGAACCTCACAGTATGTCCCACAGGCATCCACTATCCAACTTAACTGAAACAATGTTAACAAGTACAGACTAAAGGTGGCTTTGATGAGAACAGGGTAAGCAGATAGATTGGATAAAAAAAAGCCTGCAAAAGCCCTGTGATTATCTGCAGATCTAGCTAGAGCAACACTTAATACATTATAGGAAGTTCTGATAAAGAATGTATATTTGTTCAAAAGCTAAAAACACTTCTGGCACCAAATAGGCACCAAACGTAAGTGGCACTGTTTAAAAGATCGTAACTGACCAACGTGGCATCATGCCGAATACTTAAAGACACATAAAAGTTTCATTGCTATTCTGAGTGTCAACTGTTTGCACTCAACTGATCATTCAACTAATAGGAAATAAAAGTGTTTTTACTTCAGCAATACTTTAAAACAAGAGCATGCTTGCCTCATAAATGAAGGCAGATAAACACATTCCTATGTTCTTCCCAGCTGCCGAGCTCCCCCAGATTTTGGAGGTACATGATATAGATGAAAAATTGCAATATGCACCAAGCTCTCAAAGCTCAACAGCAGTCATTCTCTATGCAGAATGGTACAAAAGGCACCAGTATATCACTCCCATATAGATGCTGACTGCAGAGGGGCTGTGTGACTCCAAGCACAGAGAGGTGCCCACAGCTGAAAACACACTGCTTCCCTTCCAGCCTTTGAAGGGAAGATGGCCACCCTAAGCATCCTTCAGAAAAATGATCTGGAGCAGCAGAACAGGTTATTGTTGTTCATCTGTCTCACAAGAAGTTGGCCCAGTTTAATTACCAAAGAGATCTGAGTTCTCAGTTTCTTAGATATACTGGGACACAGGCAAGAGAAAAACCAAGCTGTTTGGGCATGCAGAACAGTAATTCCTTAACCTACTCCAGTTTAACGACAGAATGGCTCTGACTGGCCTTGTCTCTTGTGACACTGATGGGACGGAGAGGAGGAAAGAAGGTGATGACCTACTGGGAGCTGCTTCTTCCTGTGACTGCCTCAGGTCTAATCCTTGCCTGCCTTTTCCTCTCCAAGGCTGTTTTCTTCTGCTCTTCTCTTTCCCTCCCTATCTCTCTGCTCCTGCTCTATATCCCTTCGTTTATCTGTCCCTACATTCACTCTGCCCATTTCTCATCCACCTTTCTATCTTTTTTATCTTGCTTTCACCGCCAGCATTCTGCTCTGACCTCTACTCAGACAGATGCAGGTTCCCCCTCACTCAGATCTCCCATCAATCCCCAAGTACTCTAGTCCTCCTATCACCTGAGAGTCCTGATCTTGGCCTTTCCTATCTGCCCAGGTTTTGTTCCCTCTAAGTTTGTATTATGTTGAAGGAATGGTGCATACAGAGTTTTACCAGCACTGACAGCACACAGTAAGCTCAACAGAATCATTGGTTTCTTTAGCAGATGAGATTTGAAAGTGAATCATCTAGAACAGGGTGGAAACTCCAGCCTGTTTTCTCAGAGCAGAAACCTTCTACCCATGTTTCAAATGTCTTTCAATTATATAGATATAGTAAACGTTTGTGTGTTTAAAAAAATAAAACAAACCCAAACAAACAACAGGCAAAAAAGGCCCACCAAAACACATGCAGTCATCAGTATTTAACACAAAAAAAAGTTATTTGGCTGCCGTTAAAAAAAAACAAAACCAGCTGAAGTAGAAAACACAGCATGGAAAGCTTCAGCACAGAGCTAAGGTTTGGCAGAGTTACAAAGCAACAGCAACAGGGTCTGATGAGATGTGACAGGCAGATCAGACTGCCTGTCTGATCAGCCTGTGATCACAACTGTAACACCAGCCTCACCTAGGACAAATACCTAAAGGAAAGAACATAATGCCACCAAGTAAATACTTGCTGTAACTGCAGATTTAATTAAAAATCAACAAGTAAGTAGGCAAAAAATAAATATTTATGAGTTATTATTACTCACCAGAGAACTATTCACTATAGTTTCACTTCTTGTTTTTAGCAAAAATATCAGCTGATCAAGATTATAAAAAAAGATCAGTCTGGCTGTCAAGTTTTATCAGATGATGACACGGATTATAAAGTCAAAATTAAGCCGCAATCTATTTAGTTTCAGGACTAACAAATAAATTCAAATGATGCTTCATGGTTAGCTGAGAAAGATCTGGGCATACCAAATTGTTATGCCCATTAAAGAGATTATCCAAATGCCAATAAACAAGCATAATAATCCACCTCCCATCCCTTTATGAAAAGTTAAGGAAAAAAGAACAGAATCAAGGTTGTTAGCAAAACACTATCTTCTGCTCCTGTCAAATAAAGTGAAACTTGACTTTGGAAGGATGTTAAAGCCTGCTATTGGAGAAGGATTTTTAACAAAACACATGCAGGAGTATAAAAAAAGCAGTCAACTTTTCCAGGAAAATGAGTAGGATATTTCAATTTACTGGGTGCAATCAGGAAGCCATTCATCTAGGTATCACATATAATGCAGGAAAGTGCTAAACTAGTTCCATAGACTGCTTCCTACTGTGCATTTTAACTGAGGCAAAAAGGGCAGGAATCAGTTAACTGTAACACAGATGGCACGAAATAACTTCTCACTAGTATTGAGTTACCTGGCTGGAAAATTCTTTGAGGTGTAGGACCTGATCCTTAGTCCTGTGCAATCCATTCAACAGTAATTTTTCAGTCGTGTCTTTCCTATTTGTAGTGGGGCCACCTATCTGTTTTACTTGTGGATGATTTATTCAATCTCTGTGACCACTGAAAATTTGCCTCCTGCCATCCCAGCACGGGAATTTATGCATTTTATTTGGAAAGGAATGAGTGCTTGGCTCTCATCATGTTCCTTACATTCCAGGTGCTCACCTCGCACTTCAGTTTTCTGTGGTTTATCACTAAATGCCAAGGGTGACCTGGAGCGTTGCACCACAGGCAGGGTTGGGTCACTGAACGTTATCGTATCCTTTCCACCTGCAACAACCACAGTGTTAGAAACAACAATTCACCAATTACATCCATTGTGCACTAATGATATTCAAACATATCCTACAATTTTTTAGCAATGTTATGAAAAAGCATCTCAAATGATCCTTTTACAGTGTGGCAAAAAATTTTCTGTACTGGAGCTGGAATATGGAAGTCAAATGGAGAAAAGGTGTATGCTTTACTTACTGCAGTACTGAGTAAAGGCCAGATTTTGAAAGACCAGGTGCTGTATGCAGCAAATGCTAATAGCAATTAGCATTCAATTACAAATATTAATAATCAGATCATACAAAAAGTTTTGCAAAGAATAATGGATCATTTGCATGCTATTACCAGCAGGTGTTCAGCACTGACTCTTTACTCTGTATTACTCTGTGATACAAGCAGGTTCACAATTATGTCATTTTACACTTCAGACTTACATATTATCCTACAATGCTCCCTTAAAGAAATACTAACAACTTAGCATAACTAAGAACTGAGGGAGCACAAAAGTTTACACATTGTTGGGGAACAGGAGGGATTTTAATCTAAAAAGTCCAAAACCATTTCTGAGCATTTTCATTTTAAACCAAATGGAAAAGGGCAATTTTCCAGCTCTTCTGCAGACAAAATAGTGCAAGAAACTCTTCATCTGAGGACTCTGCTGTAGATGCCTAGCCTTTACATATTTTAGAAATACGAAGAGCAACACCTGCAGATCCTTTAGGAAGTCCTATGCTGTTCAGGATGCTTGTGTTTTTAGTGATGACACTACCTTAAACCTAGAGAGAAAAGAGCAGGAAATGTGCACGATCAGCTAAGTGTGGTGTTTGTGTGGCCTCCAGAACAAGTGCCAGCCTATAAGTAATGTCTGGGGAGGCAGCAAGCTACTGCCCTATTTATGTCCATGAGAACGGACATTTATGTAACAATCACTTCTCCCCTCTAAATCTGTTTGCACGTTTCACCTTAATGCAACATCCTAAATCTAATCATCCATCCAAGACAAAGACTTTCAAAAGAGCACCAGGTCAGGAGATACCTGGAATAAATCCAGCTCTGAGAAAGTTCTGGTACCTACTAAGGAATAACAGAAGTCAAGCTGTTCCAATGGAGTCCAACCAGACGACCCCAATCCCTAACTACTTTTGAAGGCACTGGCTGCAAATACCTTGATCCTGAATGTATTAATGATGTTTTTATATCCTTACCAATACACTGCAGCAATAAGAATGCAATTAATGCTTCTGAGCCATGGATCCTGTCAAGCTTTGATCACCTTGTCAAGTATGCATCATTCTGCCTTCACCAATGTCAGTAATAACAACCAATATTAACTAACAGCAAAGAGGAGAACCCCCTCAGTGTAAGAAAAAACTAATTAAAAGGAAACAAAAAAAAAAGGCAAACCAAATCCAACAGCTATTTCAAAATGTAAAAGCCTCTACATGAATGCACTTTCCTGTAACAGTGAAGGAATTTTGTGTTGGAAGAACCTAGGGTTATGAAAACACTCAACAGATATTCCCACCAGTCAAAAGCAGCCACATATCCAAAAAGATACAAAATAATCCAACAGAGGAAGTAAAAAGATGATGGATAAAAAAACTGGGGGGAGGTTTTAATAGAAAAGCAGAAAGCAGAGTACTTTTTCTTTTTTTTATTTAATAAAAAAAGTAAAGCTTGAGCTGAAGTCCCTGAAGATTGCAAGACAAGCTTCAAAAAACATATTTCTTGACTTCTAGCCAGCATTTATACAGTAAACACATTTACTTTCACATTTTTCTCTGAAAACTAACCCCGTTACAGAAAATAAAGCTAAGCTCAGTATCCACACATCTTAACAATAGATGTGGCCCAAAGAGTCTGATGCATATTTATTTATTAACAGCAACTCAAATCCATTCCTGAAGGAGGGGCATGGGGGTACTGCTACACTACATTCTGTGAATCATGATCTGAAGTTGGATTACACACAAGGAATTTCAACTAGCTGCTGTGTAAATCCAATTTCATAACTTACACAGCTTCACATTCCTCTAATGAATTTTTCAAGGACTTTAGTGAAAAGTATACAGATTCCAAAATACAGAGAAGTTTTCAGTACTAGTAATTTTTTCGATTCCTTCTCCAGGGTTGGGACCTCTGCTGCACCCCACACCGCTGTAACTGGCTACAGCCACAGCAGCTGCTGAGCCCATTAACTCTCCCCTGCCCCTGCTCCACGCTGATTACTGCAGAGCAAGAGGCAGTGCCGGAACCCTCTTATCATCCCACACAGAAAAAGGCTGAGTCATGGCTGGTTCTTCTCTGAGACTTTTTTCCAGTAGAAATCTGGGATTTTCTGGAAATGATATATCTAAAAAAATACAGACTTATCTGAATGTCTAGTGACATCAAATTGTGAGAGGAATAAGGTTGTGTTTACTATCTACTGTTACTGAATACATTTAACATATTATGTCTGCATACCTGAACCACAATGTACTCAAGACAAAGCAAAGAGTTAAATCTTTCTGTAAACATCACATTCTCTGCTTCCTTCTCAAGGCAAATAGGATCATAAAAAGAAAATCAAAGCCAAATCTATGCCCAGGCTTGCTTTCTTTTTAGCAATGAAAACAAACCTCACAAGAGAGTGTTTTAATTAAAGCCCATTTTCCAAGCAGGAGAATCTAAAGTCTGTGGTAGGCAGAACTTCTACAGAAAATGAAATATGCTTCTGGTTTCACCTTTTCAGAAACTAAATATGCACTTCCTCTTGATTTTGCTTCCCCATAGTTCATTCATGCATTTCTCAAAATGCAGATGACAAATATGCTACCCAATGAAAAATCAGAAGCATTCAAGATCTTTCTTCAACAAGATCGAGTATATGAACACCATTTGGAAGATATTATTATCATGGTGACAGTGGATGTTATAAATGTTATATGAACAATGATGTCTAAGTAGGAACATTAACTTCAGATTAAAACCCTGCAATTTCTAATGTGCATTTCTTTCAATGCTAGAGTGAACATCAGCTTTTATCTACATTTTGTATCAATGACGAAAAGTTCCACTCGCAACCAAATAGTATTTTTTTGCTCTGGATTTAAGATTGACTATCTGAGATACTCTCTGTGTTCTGCTCCTCACCCAAGCCAACATTCAGTTGTAGAATCCACTGTGGTATTCCCACACTATTTGTTACACACTGCTTTTTTATGGAGTGGAAGCTTTACACGCTCCAAAGAGAAAACTGGTGACCCACCAGGTGTTGCAATGCTTTTTCTGACCACCTCGGGATTAGAGTACACTTAGAAACAAAAGTGCACTTCTGATTTAAAAGGCAAGCAACAAATCTACGAACCTTGGGGCTCAACAGAACTCGCAATCCACTGTAAAATTCCTTTAGAACTTTTAAGATCATCCTCTCTTACTATTTTCCTTAATGTAAATGAATTGTCGTGTAGAGGAGCCTCTATTTCTCCTGTAGTCATCTAACTCATTTGACTGAACATCTTAATCTGCTGGATAGAAAAATGTTCAGATAACATTTCCATTTCCTTTATTTACATGCAGTGACAATATTTAGTTACTAAATATATAGGTTAAGCAGAACCTACTCCCAAATCCCACTGAGACATTGTAGCTCAGGCCTTCAGGCAGCAAAGAAAGGAAGGAAAGAGACAGTTGTTATTGTATAAACATTAATTTCTTGTCTTACCTACATAGATCAACAACGGTGCAGGAAGGTCCCACTTCCATTTTTTAAAAGACATTTTGCAAAGATTAGAGATGCTGCATTTGTTAAAGTTTCATGGAACACTATTTTTGAAAAGCAAAGCAAACCAACCCCTACAGTACCTTGAATCAGTGAGTTTATGATACACACTTGTACTAATGTAAAAATCTGCTTTAGCAGAGTCTTAGACAACTATTCCACCTTCATCTTTGGGAGAATGTGGGCAGAGACAAATGCATTAAAGCACACCATGCACGTTAGGTGACTAACCGAGGAGTAATCCTTGGAAACAAATTTGGGACCTCTAGTTCTGGAAAGAGTCAAGACAGCCAGTTCCAGAAAGGTGATTGAGAATGTCTGCAACAGGCAAGCTGAAGTGGAAACACCACATCAGCTCAAACAGCTGAACAGCAGAGCTTTGTCAAAGGGCTCTTCAGCTCTGCCAAATGTTTTCTTCTAGATGTAAAGGTTAGGTGGAAAAAACACAAGAGCCAAAAGACTGCAAGCCTAACCCACACTCTCCCACCCCCAGCAGCACTGATAGGGAGGGGTTAACAACAAAGCCTAATGATGCAAACACCAACACTGGAATAGCATAATTTACAGTGGTTAAAGACGACACAATTAGGTGTAATGGGAAGAAAAGAAGCAAAAAGTAAATGTGAATTAAATATTGCACATTTTCCTTACAACGAGGTCTGTTAGGAAGCAGATTAATCTCCCATTACTTGAGTAATTCAAACCCAAATACAATACTTAAGACACTACAGGGAATAAGCCTGTTCTGGAGAGATGGACTAGAAAATTTAGGACCGTCTACATTTCCAGTTTCTAAGAGTTTATGATTCTACAGAAAAACATTTTAAAAACAGTGAAAAAATCCATGGAAGTTACATGAAGTACAAAATTAATAAATAAAATTTGTTGAAAAACATAATGAAAAATAAACCTGTATAACATTTTATATGATGTTTAAATAAAATACCTTTCTTTTTTGTTCTGTCTACAGTCTAGGGAAATAATTTGATTATTCGCAATATTTAAATCTTTTTTCAGTTTTTTTCAATACATATTTGACGTAAGAGTTAAAAAGTCTTTGGCTTCAACTTAATATTTATTAGACATTTCTAGTTGTGTAAATGTGCTGAAAAGAACATTTGCAAAATAACTGTCATTAAAAAAAATTGCAGCCAAACTTTTCTTAAATATACCCTTGAAACCTACCTTGTGCAAGCTATTCTCTTCAATTTTTACTAACCTGGAAGACTCCACAAGCCAGCAATTTCCAAAGTTCTTAATTTCTTTTCTAGTTCTGCCACTCGATTACCTAGAATTCTTCAGAAAAAGAACAGTTGTTATACTAACGTAACCAAAGTGCAATTGCTCCCATGATTACAGTTGCATTTTTCATTTGTTGTTTAACTAGTACAGTAAATCTGTACACAGTCATCTCTTTTCACTAACAGCAATGGGCAACCTCCTCCAAAGTAAAAAGAAAATTAAATATATTTGTCTAATCTATCCCATGGTTTAAAAAAAAAAAGAAAAAGACTAGGATGTACTGGACATTCAACCTTTGCCCTTCAGTAGAGACAAAGAATAGCAGCTCACAATATTTCTATCTCCTTGCATACAAATATCACTTTATTTCTCTATAGCTAAAACCAGAAGGTAAAACTTCACAGACAAAATATGGAAAAATCAAGACAACATCTAGATTATTGATTCTGAAGTTCCAAGACACAATTTTGGCCTACTCCTTTATTCAGAAAGGTTTCTCTATTACTAGGATTGCTTAAAATGGCAAGGAATATTTTTGCTACTACACCTTTTTTTAGCGTTTAAGTGTTTTCTACTTTATGAAAAAGCTTCAAGCTCCTTAGTGCCTTTATCACCCACTCTGAGTTTTCACTGCCTTCCTTGGGTCACTTCTTCTTTTGTATCTGATTTCATACACAAATACTATTTGCAGTTAGGTCTTCAGGAGGATTTAACTTGAAGTCTTAATTCTCTCCCCAGATCAAATGAGAGATTTCTATCTTACAAAGAAAGCTCTTTTCTCTAGTGAATTTTTGAAAGTTTTTCACAGGCACAGCAAGTCTCCTCGAGTCAGAAGTCTTTAAATAAATCCCAAACAATACTCAACAGAGTGAGAAACCTAGACGAGGCAGCAATTCTAAACATGACAGCAGAGATCACGGACAGCAAGTTTTACTCATCAAATTACAGCAGCAGGATAAGTCAGTTAAATTTGAACTGAATGCTTAGAAGCAGCATATCACAACCCAGCAAGGCAATAGTATCTTCCCATGCACACCAGAGCTGTGTAATACTGCACTAGAGCTCTCCAGCGACGGCTTTCTGTGCAGACATTTGAGCATACTGGGAATGTCAATACTGACAGGATGGCAGATCCTGGAAGGATGTGAAGAATAGCAAACCCAGCAAATATCAAAGGGGCTAGAAAAATTGATTAACAAGGACTAAGCATTTTTGAAATCTCTACTGTGAGGGCTCTGCAATGACACAATAAAAGCCTATAAGTATTTTAAAGATTACAAAAATATCAAGATGAGAGACAGAATGTAAAACAGAAAAAGAAAGCTTATAATAAACATCAAAGAAAGCACTGAGAGGTACAGGGGTACATCAACTCCAAAGCAAACCGTTTATCACATTTAAAAGGAGAGAAGACATTTGGAAGCAGTTGTGTTTATTTCCCCACTGAAACTCAGTAATCCAGTATGTTACAAAGGTTATGATGGATCTATTACCATCTTCTCCAACTAAAAGTAAAACCATTCAAGTCTAGATTTCACTTTCAGAGTGTTTCCATTTAAAGACTCAGCCTTAATAACTATTTTCATATCCCAGATATGGCCTGACAGCCAGCAGCCGTGCTCTGCAGTACCACACAACAGCTGACAGCAAAAGGCACAGAGCAGCTTTCAGGGAGCTCCACCTTGAGCCCATTCCCACCTTCCTGCCTAAGGCCTCACCAAGGGCTAGCTGGAGGACATGTTCCCCATATCCTAGAGGGGCAGGAAGCAGAGAAAGCTGATGCAAGATTTCTTCCACATCATGTTAGCTCAGGCAGGGAACTCACAAACCAACATTGATTTAGCTAATGGTTGTCACCACAAATGAGTCAGAAGTTCAGCACTTCTGCCCGGAAAAGGAAAAAATCCTTATTATTTTAGTAAGTATTTCACCAGTAGTTTCAGGGCAGAAAACAGGGGAAGGATGCTGCCCTCCCTTGTCAGCTAGCCATACCACAGAAGGAAATTCAACCCTCTGTATCAAGTTATTGCTACTGCTCCTGTTATTCAGGCAACAACAGCAAAGTCACTTTTCTCTTGCTTCTCTTAAATTTTGTAATTGATTTATCAGCTGTAGCACACTATTTCTAAAGGTTTTGGAGAAAATATATCCTGATAATACCTACTGGATCCTCAGAAGAGATGTTGAGCTATTTTTTAACTATTGTTGCAGGTTCACACATGGAAGGATCATTCTGTGCCTTGGAACAAGGGTTGGCAAAAGCAGAGGACAATACTTAACCCTGTTCCTTTCATTCAGGAAGAGAGCAAAATACATTCAGTGATGAGTATGACTCTAGTTTGCTTAAAAAACCACATTATCTCAAGACAGGCATGGGAGAAATAAACCCTAAATAAAAGTGCAAGTTCTTATAGAAACATTTTTCAAAAGATAAATGTGTAAGCAGTTCTGAACACAATGTGGTTTATTGCATTTCTTCCTTTCCCCTCTGACTTCCAAATAATTTGCCACTTCTCTGTGTGCTGTGGGAAGACTGAGCTGTGGTGGCCTGGGTAGGCTACATGAGCTGATAGCATCAATTTCCCTAGACTACTTGTTTTTGTTATCTCTAGACACAGTGGACCAGATCCTTCAACTAAAACAGAATGATCATGTCACAAACACAGGTGCTGATAACTATTTCCATTGTCCTCTGATCATGTGTTTTGTACAACAAAGGAGTTAGTCTAAACCTCCCTGCAGAATAAAGTTTTACAGAAATCTGTTGTTCATCTAACAGCAGCAATGCTTCCACCTGACTTTGGAAGATCCTTTCTGGCTCTCCCATGGTTTCCAACGTACATGGCCATGATCTGCAGGGAGCTGTGGTGTTTTACAGCACCTGAACTCTGTTCACCTCACTTTCAATTTAGAACTTGCTACAGGAGACATACACTCTCATACAGATACAATCACCTAAACGCCTGAAAATAGGAACTGTCACAGTCACATATCTAGCTCTACATATCACATGGAAGCATGTACTCAAGCTACAGACTGACAAAATCCTTTTTGTAATTTTTGTCATGGCTGAGCTTGCCCAAGCTAGAGATGTTAAAATTAGTGCAACATGTCTAACCAGCAGAGAAGCTTCTACACTGATCTGGCTCGCATAGGTGCTGGTAATTTCAGGAACAAATTGCACTCAAAAGAATCTCTAATAAAAGGTTTATTGCTGGCAGAATAGAAAAGGATTTTTATCCACTTGCTAAACAGGGTTAGGTCTGTTTGGTTTTGCATTTATGTAACTGTTTAATCTTGCAACACACTGCTGCATATAGAATTAATTTACAACTGCCCTTTCAAATTAAGCTAATGGACTTGCGAGGAAAAACACAAAAGACGTTCCTTAAACTTAGCAACTACCAAACACCTGTGAAAAACGATCTGTTCTCTTCCCAAACATCATCTTTTTTTTTCTGAAAACTGGTGCTAAAAACATTAAGGCTGGATTTAGCCTACTTGTTCCTAGGCACATACTCCCACAGCTCCTTCTATCATGTCACATTTTTAGAAGAGCAGCAATAATAATAGTGTGTCTTTTCCAAGAACAAGTGGCAATGGATGTTTTTAACAACAGTGTAACAGCAGAAAGTCAACTTCAACAGCACATCTGAATTCTCATTTACATAAAATAAATCCACAGTCTTGTTACTGCTTCAGTTAATCAGAAAGCATCAACTCTGAATCTGCGAGCAAAAAAAGAGGTTTAAACTTTAAACTAGGTTTACTGTATGAAGGAAAGTAAGTTCATATAGTCGGAAAAGTCTCACTTACTGATGTTAGAATCACTACTGGGTCAAACAACTATCAAATATCAAAAGCAGAACTTCTTCCCTGAATGAAACAATCACTCCCAAATCTCATGTTCTTTACCCAATAAATCTCACTTTTTTCAAATAACAGTCTCCAAGTCTGTGTCCTCCAAACATGATCTTTGTGCAGGGAAAGACTTCTACCTTGTGATTTATGTAAAACCTTTTGTCACTACAGTTCTCTCTAGCCCCACATCCTTCTCAACTTCCTACTCTGAATGGAAAAATGTCTTCAACAAAAGAATGCATCTTCTATTAGTACCAGGTTATGAACCTGTACATTTAACTCATGTACTGACCACACTCTCACCTCTAAACTTCTGCAACCAGTGGGCAGTTTCTTCCCCATTTTCAGAAATCAGAAGTCTTCACTTTTAACTTTTTACATGGCAAATAAGTGTCCCCATCAACCAGATGCATTTCCTTTTTCATCTTGTTTTTTTTTACGTGTTACGTGTTTCTACTTGTAGTAGTTCCCATTCCTTCTGGCTCCTTAAAAGCTTCCTTAATCCAGCTAAAGCCAAAGGTGACAAAAAGAATGAGCATACCACATAGGAGTGTTTTTGAGGCTCTTAATTCAATTTGACCAGGATTGATCTTTCTTTTTTTTCTTCCCTTAAAGCATCCTGAACTGTCTACAACACTACAGTTCTGAGTACACTTGTGACCTCAGAGAGATGTGGACCGTCACTTCCCTCTCAGACCTGATCTTCTGTTGGGCATAGAATTCTAATTTGTGCATATATCCAACCTCTACTCCCATGGTTGTATGTGACCAATTGGGCATGCAGACAAAAGAATTATCTCCTTGTGAAGGTTTATCTCAAGAAAACCCATACTCAGTAGCTGAAAGCAAAGAGAGTAATATCAGAAAGTGAAGCCATCATCGCAATGATATTTGAGAGCTGCAAGAGACTGCATATGATCAAAGAGAAATATAGAATTATGAAAGAACTTTGCAAAAAAAGAAAGAGTATGCAAAATAGAACACCAGGCAGTGATACAGTATCAGGATGTAAAACAAAGACTGGTTATACTAGGAATTAATGAAAGTTTTCTCTGAATGTTTTCCTTCTGATGTTACATTAGCAGTAAGATGGGAGTAAGCAGGTGTTAGCCCTTCCTTAGCACTGCTCTGTGCAGGAACTTCTCTTGCATCACATGATACGCAGACAAGAATTGACTGCACTGCCATCAGATAGATCTGGGCTACATTTTCACCACTTTAAAATCCCTTCAGCTGATTAGGCATTTGCTGTCTCAATAGCTATAAACTGCTCCTTTGCTTCTGTTGCCATATCACTAAGAATTAAGCAATAGAGTCTGCCTAGTATCTGTTATCAATTTTCAAAATGAATAATCTTTTCTAGAGCAATACAGTTACTTCAGTAATACTCCCTCCTTTCATGAAAGCTGTCTGTCTGTTGCTGGCATCTGGTCCTGATGTGCTTTTGAGAAGCCTGAATAACCTCTGATTACCAGTAGTGAGTCAGGGTTTAAAAAACGAAAAAAAAAACAACACAAAGGTGGGGGGGAACTGAGCACAAAATCAAGGAACACTTCCTAGGTCTGATTTTCATACACTGTATAAGGACAATAATACCAGAATGTCAGAAAATGTGTCCAAATTATTATATCCTGCCACAATAGGAACTGTACAAGCCCAAAAGAATTCTACTGATGAGCAGAAGAGCTAAGGGTAAACAAACTTTCCCTGAAAGTTCAGTTCAAATTTTTTAAAAAAATATATACACAGTAGCAATCCAACTGTGTTTATCCTTTTCAACTTTTGGTTAAGTAACTATAGGAGCAACAGCTACCATTTGTATGACACAGAGGCTGCTGGCCTGAGACAAATATTACATTAACCTTTTAAGACCCTTTTCTAGGTGCAACACTATCCCCACCAGTGTTAATTAAAAAATTCCTACATTAACAAACAAGTACCATAAATCTTCTTCGGTTCAAGGATGTTCTTCCTCCCTGCAACTTTTCTTTAGCCATCCCTACAGACTTCCCACTATAAGTCTCACCTGTGAGAGGTTTATCTTAAACTTGAGCAGCAAAGCAATCCTTGCCTAGCAGAGGAAGACAGGTCTCTGCCAACCTCAGGCTTTACTTTGAAAATGTAAATTTTATTTAATTACATACCTGTCTTAAAAACTGAAGAATCTACCAAATAACCATAACAACGAATTTTCTGTGAAAATGTATCTTCCTTCCCTTTTCCCTGAAACTCCTCCCAAACTATGATTTTTCCGTAGCTTCTGTTTTACTTAGAAGTCATGCCACCTACTTGTTGGTTTGTCTTTGGTGTTGTATGACCATGTTTTTTTCATGGATGGTTTCCAGCAATGCAGTGGCCAGTGATTTGAGATCTGAAATAGACTGTGGTGTGGCTGGTAGGCTACATCCATGATCCTCCGACAACAACTCTTGGACTATAATGTTAAAAACACAAATGAGTTTTGATTTCTCAATGCACAGAGATGTAACACAAACATAACTACTATTAAAGAACTATTCTCATTACTTAAATGAATACATGTATTTTTCCTTCAATTAACAAAGTCAAAAGGCTGGAAATATAATTTCTAGCTGGCATGGTGGCTTTCCAAGCTGACAGCTATTCCACAGCAATAGCCAGAACAAATATAGGCAGACACATCTTATGTTAACTCAATTCTGCTTTTGAAAAATTATTTGTGTTCAGAAGGAAACAAAAAAAGCATTCTTTTACAGGCCTACAGATTGGTACAAACCTGTCATTTCATTCCCACTTACATCAAAAGCAGAGCCCACAAGGAAGCTTTTATATTACTTTTTAAAATTATTATATCCTTCATGTTGTTTAAGAGTGATGTGAAAATACAATCACGCATGAGCTCTTCCTCTGCAGCTTAGAGTCTGTACCTCTCAGCCACATCAGGAATTTCACTAGTATCATTAAATTCTGTAACTAGAATCTGACTCTGCCTCTTCATATATATATATTTATGCAAGTACATGGAGAAGAGGACAAAAGAGAAGTCAAAACCAGAAAAATGAGTTAAAACCTACCACGACAGTTACTACTGGTCTTGTGTGTCTCTGTGTGTGAATGAATATACCTACACCTAAAATGTAGGGGACAAGGTATATGGTTTGGCTAAAAAATTTTCACTTCCCCTTTTTTCCTAGTCTTGATACTTTCTGTGAAACAGGGAAAAGAGATTACTGCATTTTGTTGCCCATGAAGAAACATGGGACACATGCATTTCTTGTAAAACATCTGAATGTAAGAACTTTCAAGAACAGTAGCAGAAAACCCGACTTAGGGCACCTCCTCTACCAGCCAGTCTATTTTTCATGGGAATGTGAATTGTGACTGTCATTGTTAGCAGAGCAAAGAGATGAAAAAAGGGTCAAAACTGCAGAGGGGGTCAGAGAGTAAAAAAAATATTTGGCAAAACTGATGGGGGAGAGAATGAAGGGCAAAAGAATTAACAAAAGAAGAAACAGTAATCAAAAAGCAAATTTTATATTGTTAAGTCAACTAAGAGAAAGACAAAAATTAGCACATAATAATAAACAGGAAAAGAGAAGAGAGCTTTTGGCCTGATTGGTGAGGAAAGCATTACTGAAATTAAGAGGTAAGATGAAAGGAATTCAATGAGATATTCAACACCATGCTGCATTTATGCAATACCTTGCTTTGCAGAAAGGACTCCAGTCAGAGCACTGCTACTCGATCTACTATGAGTCTTTGAATTTTTTCGTCTCTCTAGTGCATTCTAGGGAAACAATAAATATCTTATTTAGAAAAACAGTAGCCAACAAATCCTGTCATTAGGAGGAAAGAATCTGGAATTTTGGTCTCAGAACAGCTCTGCAGGGCCTAGAGCTTACATCCATAGTATGGGGTGTGACTCTCCTAGAGTATTATTCTGCAGCCAAAAACAATCTTTGCAATGCTACAAGGACTCATTCTGTGTCACTGCAATCACTTTATTGTAATCTCTCCCACCCACTCACCACAATGCATTGTTAAGACTTGTCTATTTTTTAATCTACTGAGTGTCAGTAAAGATACTGCAGTACCCTGTACAGAATATCAGCTGGAAACAAAATCAGTCTTTTCCCAGCATTTCTTTGGATGGACTTCAAAGGGAAAGCTCAAACTCCTCTATCAGAGTTTCTAGAAGCCCTTTTAGCAGCAAATACTGACTTTCAGGAATTAGAAGCAGAATGATCCTGCTACAGAAGTCCAGCTCTTTCAAACACAGTTTAGTGCAACCCATCAGACCACCAAGGTGCTCAGTTCTCACCAATAAACTAACTCACATTCCAAGAGACCCAAGATGTAAGCATGAGCAGACGCTGAAATAAAGTTGGTACTTTGAGTTTTGCTCATGCACAAAAAGCAATTCGTGCTGTGATCTGCTTTATAGTGACCTAAATGAAGAAGTCCTCTTGACAATCCTAAAACTGTCCTCCTCTGCTCTGACAAGCAGCTCTCCTCTCCCACTCCCCAAAAACACTCACAGAAGAAAATAAGAAGGCTGAGCTTCAGAGACAGGCAAAACTCAGTCCTGAAGGTTTTGCGTAAAACAGCATATGCCTTAACCCAGGAATGGAAAAACAAGGAAGGCTTAGTGATCATTAAGATACATGAAGAAACAGTGCAGCCATTAGGGGACAAGGGAGACAAGATCTTCTTGTGATGGCAGCACAGCTGCACTCAGTCACCACACACTGCATGATCTGCTACTTTTCACCTACCAGCTGCCTGGAAGGCTGATCACCTGTCCCCCAGCAGGAGGGTTCCCCCACAGAACTTAAAAAAAGGTATTTAATTCATTTTTAAAATTACTGATAATGGGTATCCCTCTGTACTAACATCAGCTAAGAAGCATACAAGGAAAAATGAACATGTAATATACATACGTACTAATATTGTCAAAAGGTCAGCGGTGGATTTTTCTTGCAAGACACAAATTTGTTCTTTTAAATATATATAAAATGAAAATGAAGAATAACTTCCATGAACAATGAAGCACAATTTAAAGGATACACTGAGAGGACCTTACCTTATATTTAGTAATACTAGACTTAAGAAGGTTGACTTCCTCTTGAAGTTGTTTTAATCTCTCTTGAAGATACCTGAAAGAGAAACATAATCCTTTACTTCATGTTACCTTCAAGTACTGCCTCAAGCAGTCTTCTTCACTACTTGGCATGTCCTCTCTTTGAACTACTGCGAGTTCTTTTCCCTCTGCTGTTCTGTGAGGGATAAAATAACAAAATCTTACTGCTCTTGACCCCATAAAACTTTAAGTAGGAAAACAAATTGCATCAGAACAGGAGGCTGCCCTTCTGTTAGATTTGTCAAGCACGCTGCACGACTATTTTATATCAGTCCTCAGGTTTCTGGGGAGGAAAACTAAAAGAATATATTTATGTCTAGAGCTAATAGTCAGGAAGCATTTATGTGTGTCCTCTGTACTTGGAGGTCTGTGAGATGGACACATGAAGATTTGTATATATGCCAACAAAAGACTCAGCTATGCAGAACCTTTGCGTTGCAATATCCATCACTTTCATGGCACTTCTCATTCGCAATCACAAAGTAGAAAATTTAACAGTATAGTTGAAAAACGGTACACAGTTAAATGAAACAGTACAGCACTTCCTGATAGAGTTTGTACACTTAGATTAGACAGCTATTTCCACATAGCAAAATATCTTTTTTTATGTATAAAGGGTTTATAAATATCCTCTTTCATGTAGTGCAACTGCAGCTCTACGAGGCTTTGTGACAATTTAATTATTTTAGAGAAAAAAATTCATACTGCTTTCAGGGGAGCAGGGAGCTTAAATTGATACAGAACTCTGTCAGCCACACAAAACTGAAAAAAATCTTGAACTTGCTTGGAAGAAGTAATATCTTTGGTATTAGACTTCCTTACCTGAAGCATAAGTCTTTTTAAATGGAAAGCCTCTTACAAGTTCTATTCCACTCTAAGGTAACTGTTGACATTAAGGGAGGTCCCTGCTATGGCTCTGTCAGTGACTCCTCTCTGTCATTCTTAGTGGAGACCATAAAACATGTTCTTTTCCCAAGGAAGTGGCAAGAATACATGGATAATTTCAATAGCAACTTCTGTGGGCAAATCACTCCATATTGACCACATCTCCCTGTGGTGAAAATTCTGTCTGAAAGTGTACTCAAAGTCCCTGTTTTCAATCCAAGATTAGCCCATTACAGTTCATTATGAGTTTCTCAAGACACAAATTTTTAATATGCTTGCTTTTGGTCACTGCATACAGTGATGGAAATATAAAGGTCTGCACTGCTCTTCCTTCTCTGTGTTTAGCTCTATTTGGGAACATCACCAACATCTCTGTAGCCAAATACAACATTGGTAATTTTCTGCAGCCAAAGTTTCTCAATATTATTTGATGCTTAGTTACAGTACAAACAAAACAAACTACCAAAATCTCTTACCTTGTAGTCTTGGATATATTTTCTTTAAAGTTTTGTTGTGACTGACTTCCTGATGCTCCTATTACAGCAACACACTGTTTTTGTAAGGGAACAGTAAGGTTTGCGATGCACTCACCTGTTCTCCATACACAGAGCATCTACGTCGATGATACGGTTTTCATGCCCTCCTAAGATATGATTCAGCTCTTGGTTAAGTCTGTCAGACTTATCTTGGTAAAAGGAGCGTTCCTCTTTCACATCCTGTAATTCATCCAGTGCAGCCTGAAGATCATATCTCAGAGTCTCAATCTGAGAAGAAAGGAGAGC
The DNA here is from genome assembly GCA_035221455.1 of Xenops minutus. NCBI lineage: Eukaryota > Metazoa > Chordata > Aves > Passeriformes > Furnariidae > Xenops > Xenops minutus. The sequence continues at coordinate 55,853,782 of JAWWEE010000122.1, read as the reverse complement.
TGTATCACTCTTCTGAAGTTTAAACAAAAGATTTCAGCTTGTTGCTGAAAACAGCAACAAGTACATGTTTGAACAGGATTGATTTTGGACAGTCAGAAGTCTTTTCAAAGCTCACACCTCCAACTACTTTCACTCTATTTTGGTAATATTTCACTAATTTGAAGGTAAGTAACTTTACCAGTTAGATTTGTTTTACAAAATTTCTAGAGAACAACTAAAACGTAACAGGAAGAGAAACCTCAATCCCTACTATAAATCTGCTACAAACATATTAAGCCTGTTTTAGCATGTCATTTCAAGGACTCCAGGAATTAATTCAACTGCATAAGAACTGTCAAATTTGGAGAATAAAGAAAATGTCTGTGAGTTGGAATTCACACTAATTATGGGACTTGAGCAAGGAAGCTGCACAGAATAGGAACAAGAAATGTAAAAGTACAAAACAAGCCAGCATGGAGGCAACAGGGTGAGCTTTACTATTAAGCACAAGACTGAAGAAGTCCAGATAAAAGATAGATTGAAAGATATTCAAGGACAAAGAGCTTCAAACTTTCAAGGAGATGAAATTGTGAGTGTGAGAAAAGTCTGCAATGAATTCATAAGTCTCCACCCACATCTCAGAAAACATGGGCAAGCCAGAAAGGACAACAAACCACCATATAAAAAGAGGCTAGGCAATGAACAGAAAGAGCACAAGACTGGGAACAGAGTTAGCAGAAAGGATCCCACTGGAAGACCACCAATAGCCTTCCTGGTAGGGCAAAATGGTGCTGCAATAGAGTGAAGACCGACAAAACAGAAATACGCACCACTCCTGGATCACAGAATGGCTCATGCAGGCTGGAACTGATAGTGGTAAGAATGAGGGTGGGAACAATAGAGAACACAACCCCCCAAACTGTTCAGAGACTTACGTATTAGGGAAAGAGTCTGATGAATTGGATGCTGCGTGGTACATAGTATTAATACAGACTTGAGGGAGGGAAAAGAGGTCTGATCTGAGAATTTTTCAAAAGAAGAGGAGACTAACAATGCTTCTACAGAAAATTTGATTCAGAGAGTATCTTTAGGAGATATGTTAGTGTTCCAGGGAGAAATAGGGGTCCGAAGGGATGTGGAAGCCGAAACTGAGACACTGCAGAAAACTTAACCCAAGCAGCAGTTTTATTACC